>CACRXP010000023.1:1848382-1892174 GCA_902702965.1 Spirometra erinaceieuropaei
CTTGGCTAATTTCTCTCATAAGACCTCCATGGGGACCCCAAGGTTCGTCGCTGGTGGCCTCGCGAACTTTATTCTCCAAGTCAGTGTAGTTCATGACGGCGGATGTACTACGGAATGAAGCATAAAACCAAACTTACATTTTGTCCACTAGTGCCTTTCCTTTGTCAAGGGCATCGCGAAACATGTTTGTTTTGGACTTTCAATACAGCAAATTGGAGATGTTAAGGGAAATAAACCTAAACACACACACACCTCGATTTGCCGCCACAGCAAACGGCCAACGCGGGTGTTCGAGGTTATCGGTGCCTCAGTTAACCACTTTAAAGGAAACGTTTAAATTTTCAGATGCCTGACAATATCTGTTCATTTCCAGCTAAATCTACAGCACTTGCAAACGACAACAAAAGGTTTCGAAAGTGAGTACAGACCCACTTACGACAAACTAACAGCGAAAATGAAACGAACGAGCGATGCCGAGGTGAACGAGGGACGAATGAAGCGATGGAATACAGCAGGGAAGTTAGCGGTCTTAGGGTAGGCCAGTTAATCAAGATAGAAAAAGTGAGGTTGATTTTATCTGGAGAGTGGAAGATTTAGAGCGTTTTTCGGTCACTTATTTAGGTGTCCTAAGTAGAACTAGCCGATATGAGTATAAGAGTTAGAGTGGATCCAGTGAAGTCTGGTGAGATGGCACTCTCATCCAAGATCTGTGTTCGCTCTATTTACGCCTCCAGCCAAAAACCAGCAAAGCTCGTCAGAGGCGATATCACCGCAAAAAGTGCTCGGTACACGGACGAAACTTGTGTTGGGTGCGCATATATCCTGATGAACGAAATAAGACTTAAAAACAAGCGTGCTGACTTAATGACGCTCATATAGCAGAGACTTGGTAACTTAAAGAACGTTGCCAATGTAAGAGTCAAAAAAAGCGTAAAACGTAGTAAGTATGAAAAATATCCTCTCAGGATCATTTCAAAATATGGTTGGCGACTGAGTATGTATGGACGTGGATGTCGTTAATAGTTGGACAACGGCAACGAAGCCTCCGGCACCAGTAGACTCACTCTCTACGCAAGACGAAATATGCGATGACTCGAGGATGTTACTTGTCATAGCCAAGAACGAATGTTAACAGTTTCTCGAAACCATTACGTCCGCTACCTAACATAAACTACCCCTCATATTATGCTAACAATTCCCAAAATCCTATCTTCCTGCCTCCTATTTTTCCAACCCAACAAAATAACTTTCCCCTTCCGGGGTACTGTTCAAATGTTTTTTCCACATAATGCTGCATCTCTAGTTAGTGGTACTTACCCCACAAATTTTAGACCGCAGCAACTTAGTCCTCCATTAATTGCTTCGTCCCAACAGCTTAATGTTCCACCACCAGCCCTCTCTTTTTTATAAGTAGCAATGAGCTGAACCTACATATTATAAATACGCTCAGTACTGTCTCTCTCAAAGCAAGATCAATCGTGCAAAAGATGACACAACTAAGAAGTGTGGCTGTTGAGTTTGACCCAGACGTATTTTGCATTACAGAATCTTGGGCTCACTCTCTAATTTATGACACAGCACTTACTATAGATGGCCTCAGTTTATACCGCCAGGATCATGTCGAAAGACGCGGCGGTGGTTGCCTTCTTTACATTAGAGCCTCACTTGCCCAGTCGTCTCGTGACCTGAACAATTCGTCCTTCTCCGAAATTTATGTTTTGCTTCGGTAATCCTTCCCCAAAATAGGAAAGCCTTAGTCGGATGTGTATATAATCCTTCTTCTTCTTCCGGAAATGGAAGCCAAGTCTGTGAACTCTTTGAAAAAATTGCAGAAACTTCTTTCGATATCAAGATAATCGTAGGCGATTTTAATTTGCCAGAAATTGACTGGCACACACATACTTCTTCTCCTAAATTTCAGAAGCTGCTTGGCACCATTTACTTTTCAAACTTATCTCAATTAGTTCACTCTTCGATTAAAAACGAAAGTGTTTTAGACTTAATTTTTACTAATGACACCTTCCCTTTATCTATGGATTTCTATCATAACCTTTTTGCAATTGATCATGCATTAATCCATTGTTGCCTTGCAGTTGCCATTTCCGCAAAGCCTACGGTACAACGTAGTATTTTTGACTTTGCTAATGTTAACAAGGAATTAGTAAATAACCTTACATGCACTCTTGATTGGCACAATATTTTTTCAAATAATGATCTAAATTTTTTCAACAATTTATTACAATGCGTAAAAGAAGGTCTTCTTGACCTTATTCCTCGGAAGATGTTCAAATCGAGTGTTAATTCCACCGCTGTCCCACACCTTCTTAAAAACAGACTTAAAAAGTTACAGACGCAGTTTAAAGATCCTTCTGTGAGCTCATTATCAGTTCATCTAAGAGTCGTTGAAATATTTGAACAAGCCTTTAAAATGAGGCTCGCGCGAGATAAGCGAAGAGAGTATTTAGCTATTTATGACGTGAATGCTTCTAAATCGGTCACTCAGATCTTCCGTCAAATATCATCTGCTAAGTCCCACTAAGTCATTCCGCCTTTTCTTAGTAATAGCGATGCTTTCATTACAGAGGAGTCAGGCAAAGCAGAAATTTTAAATTCGTTCTTTGCCAAACATTTCACCATTGAAACTGACGCAATCCCTTTAATTCCTCCGTTGTCTGATGCTTCTCTTAGCATCATTAATTTTTCTCCTGAATGTATTCAAAAACTGATAAGCCATCTTCCTAACTCTCACTCAGTAGGTACGGACAATATCCGAAACTCTTTTATAAAACAGCTAAGAGATTTTCCCCCTCTGCTTAGCAAACTCATTTCAATATTTCTCGTAAATGGCTTCTTCCCTGACTATTGGAATACTTCTATTATTCTTCCAGTATTTAAGTCTGGCTGTCGTTCTGACGTACAGAAATATCGAGGTGTCCATAAAACACTCCCCTCGCCAAAATATTTGAAAAAATTATCGCCGTAAAAATTTCCGAATTTTGCATAGAATATCAGGTTATTAGCCCTTCGCAGCATGGATTTTTTACCAGATCGCTCATGTGAAACATGTCATCTGTCGTTTCTCAATCTACTTACCTTTCTTCGTAATGACCATCTATCTGTTGTCGTTATTTATTTTGATCTTAGTAAAGCCTTTGATAAAGTACCACATAAAAGACTCTTGGTTACATTGGAAGCTATGGGTGTTCGCAGTCCACGAATAGGCTCTCTCAGGTCATACATGTCTAATCGTAAACAAAAGGTTTTAGTGGGATCTTCACTTTCCAGCGAAAGCCCTATTGTAAGTGGTGTCCTACAAGGTACCGTTTAAGGTCCTCTTTTGTTCTTGCTTTACATAAATGATATTTCGGCAGCAGCTAAACTTTCTCAGCCATTTATTTATGCCGATGATCTCAAATGTGTATATTCTTTCAAAAAATCTACGAGCCTTTATTGCCTGGAGCAAATCCATGCTGACTTGCTTGCTCTCTCAGCTTGGAGCTCAAAATGGCTAATGGAATTCTCTCCGTCTAAATGTCGCGATATGTGTTTTGGACCTCAGAGTCTACCCCAACCATTGGTGTTTCAAGGCACACCTATGAATGAATGTACTAACATCAAGGATTTAGGTTTAAGCTACACTAGTAATCTTGATCTCTCGCCACACGCTGACAGAAGTACAGCCAAAGCTGCCCAGATTTGTGGCTTTATTTATTAAAATTTCTATCTTCCTGAAATTAAATTAAGACTCTAGCGTATGTATGTACGTCCAATTCCCCAGTATTGTTGCCCATTCTTTGGTTTGGTGAATGAAGCTAGTCGTTTAAATATTGAAAATTTCCAAAGACCTTTTTCTAAAAAACTTTTAGATAAGGAACATCCCAATATCTCCTACTCAGATAAATGCCAGCTAATTAACCTAAGCTTTTTATGAGTTCGAAGACTATAAGCAGGCTTCTGTCTCCTCTTTCGCATTAATCATAGTTCAAATTTTCCTCGGATTTCAGCACGCACACCTAGTAGTCGCCCATACAATCTTCGCAACTCGTACTTGATTATACCTCCTCCAGAGTCTTCTCCCTCTACGCGCTCCTTTTTTTCGCTCCCAGATATACATTCCTCTGGAATAACCTTTCAATAAATATAAGATCTTCAGAAAATCCATACAACTTTAAGAGAAGACTACGCCTTGATATGAATATCGACTCGATTAATCTTTTATTTGTTTCATCCTTCCCAGACAACGTTTTCGATGACACTGAGAAAGGGCCACCGGGAATTTAGGACGCCGTCGTGAAATTTCCGTATCTGCTCACATTTCATTCCTTTGTAAGTCGTCTCGCTTCCTAGGATCCCTCACCAGAAATGTTAATTTTTCCAATTTTTCAGTTCATTCATCGTGCTATCACAGAATGCGCTCCATCGACGCTCTTGGCGAAGCCTTCTGTATTCGCCATATACTAGTAGTCTGGTCGCATCTCCCTTGCCCCATCCTCGGATGGACTCGGTTGAATGTAACCGACCGCATCTGGGTTCCTATCGCCTCGAGACTGGTTTTCAATTTCGCCAATTATTTGCCTTATTCAAGGCCACATACAGGCCAGTCCTGACCGACCCGCCTACTTACCCCTTCATGAAATCCGTTATACAGTGCCATATACAGCTGACATTTATTTTGGCCCTGTTGATGTCCGATCATAAACCATTCTATACCGCCACATGCAGGCCAGTCCTGCCCGCATTTTTCTGTTTCTATTTTATTCAAGGGTTTTTTTTCTCCTGCAAAATTAATCCAATCATTTTTAAATTCGAGGTGGAGTTTTTTTCATCACTGGCTTATCATTTTTCTTAACGGACGTCTAATCTCAAAAACTGTGTATTGCACTTTGTAAAGATTTTGCCTACCTCGTCTAAAATTCGTATGCAAATTTATTTTTACTTGCTTTGATGGGACCCCGACGGGTCTTTAATAAAAATAATAATTATTATCATTAATTATTATTCAGTGCGTTTTTCTGTACGTTAGCAACGTTTTGCTCCTTGTACTGTAACGAAAAACTTATCTTGTCTGTAATGTCCCGCAGAGCACGTGCTAAGAGAAGAAAGCTTGCGGCCTTCCCATCGTTTCTGGACGCCAGAATCGTGACCGGTGACACAGCTGGTGTCAGCATATGTTCTTCGCCGTCTGCAGATATGGTTAACTCACAAATCCCTTTAGTACACTCTGAACCTCCTGACCCACTAATCGTCCAAAACTACGCCACTGCTAGTTGTAACAGACCATCAGCCGACGAAATACTGGATCAGTTGATATTTGGCGACATAAACAGCACTTCCGAAAACGTAATTGAACAAGCTTTTAAACTTATCGGGTTAATAACTTCTGAAACCGAGGAGAGAATAAAACGCACGAATAATTTCGTACTGCGAAACGTTCCGAGCCACTTATCTGCTATGCATGGAGCGCATTTGTTTCTACAAAGTTGTGGCTTGACTTTCATTGTGGCCCAAGCTAAACGACTGCGCTCGCTTAGCCGTAATGCGCCGATACTAGTTACCCTTTTCTCCTTGATAGAAGTCGATTTTATCTTGTCGAGTGGGGAGATAATTTCAGAATTCTGCCGTAAATGGCGCTGCTCCGTTTCGCCAGACCTCACCGCTGCAGAGAAGAGTGAATAAATAAAAATCGGCAAAAACCAACACCAGGATAATGACACATATTGTCAGTTTGAATAAGTCCTTTACAACACTATCTGCGGCCTCTTCACGTCACGACATAGTCAATACCGTAGGGAATTCGACTACTATCGATACTGAGATCTTTAGAAGCAACAACACGCCTGATGTACAAACGCCCCTAACGACTCCCCCAGCAAGCCCTAGTAAGCTTAAGCATGTGCGTAAGTCAAAGGCAAATCCAACTGCTGTCTCAGCCACTCGGACACCCGATAAATCCAGCACCATTATAAAATCTTTTCCTCCACAATCGGCTAACAATGCCTCAAATACCTCGACTAAAAACGTAGCGTGTTCCCAACTGCCACCCAGCCCTCATATCGAGGCAGTTAGACCGAATATACTGATTTTCCCGCGGTTTAATAGAAATCTTGCTCCAATGGAAGCAATGCGTCCCCCACCCCGTAACTTGTTTCCCCCACTGCCGTTTTCCCAATGTATTCCTCATGCTAATGTCCATACTGGATCAGTTAACTCATCCGATCCTCATTTTCGTTCC
Source organism: Spirometra erinaceieuropaei (assembly GCA_902702965.1). Classification (NCBI taxonomy): domain Eukaryota; kingdom Metazoa; phylum Platyhelminthes; class Cestoda; order Diphyllobothriidea; family Diphyllobothriidae; genus Spirometra; species Spirometra erinaceieuropaei. Next base: position 1,854,615 of record CACRXP010000023.1, read on the forward strand.
AGCGGGAATGTGTTGCAGTATCTGGCCCGCGGATTCCCAACTGAAAATGAGTTGTCCTACCCATTTTTATTCACGTAAGATTATTTTGATGCCACAAAATATTTTGCAGAACCGGATGGTTACATCCGGACCGTTTGGTCCGTGGGCATCACAGCACTGGACGACTTAGCCCACCTCCTTCAGAAACAAACAGCCTTTCCCCTCAAAATTTGTGTTTTAAATGTCAGGTCCTTGCTTAATCAGATGCCTTTGCTTCAGACTCTGGTGTTTGTCCATCGTCCGGATATTATTTCAGAAACAGAGACCGGGGCATCAGCCTCCGTAGCTGACTCCGAACTCTCGATTCCAGGCTATAATTGCATCTAAAATGATCTCCAAAATAGCCGTGGTGGGGGCAGCTGCGTCTACGTTAAGCAAACACTTACATTTTTGCCGCTTGACCTCCCGCATTTTTCCGCAGTAGAAGGAAGCTGCTGGCTCCAGATTGCACTAAAAAATAAGTTCTCCTTACTCGTTGGCTGCGTCTATCGCCCTCCAAACGCCTACGACAATTTTGGTCCTTTTCTCTCACAGGCAATTCATGCTGCGGCCGACTTAAGCTTTAAGTATCAATTGGTTGCGGGGGACTTTAATCTCAACGAAGTCCACCGGTCTCCGCCTTCAGTCCCAGAAGATTCGATGACATTCTTGAGGCTGTGGATGTTGGGAGGAGGAAGTAGGTTGCCGATTTCCCACCCGAGGATCGAGCATGCTTGACCTGATTTTCTGTGTAGGCTGCATACCTTCGTCATTGTCATCTCTTGGCCCACTCGGGGGCTCAGACCATGACATAGTTGTGCGAACGTTGGAATTCGAGGCTGACAAAACGTTGTCCCCAAAGTATAACTATTTCCGCGATTTCCGATCAACTCGCTCAACGGAATTATTAACATACATTAATTCGTACGACTGGACTGATTTCTTCTTTAGTTCGGATGTAAATATTTGCACTGCAAAACTGTACGAAATTTTGAATCCGCTTATTTCTCGTCGTGTCCCCCGTAAGAAAATTATTAACGTGGGGGATAAGTTTTACTTACCCTTACGCTTTCGTCGCAGATTGAGCAGACTTTATCGTCGATTCCAACCGCGGAACGACGTTTCTGTCCTGCCCTTGATTTGTGATATTTATGTGCAGGCTAGGAGATTGTCTGATGACAACCGACAAGCTGAAGTGGTCCAATTCATTGAAACCGTCCATTAAATGTCTCGAAACTTTTCTCTAGAAAAATACGAACTTACAGAAAGACGTAGCATCCCATCCTCCGAGACGCTCTCGGAAATCTCATAGTTGATGCCCAGTTAACCGCTGATAGCTTCAATGATTTCCTGTCGAAAACGTTTATTGAAGACTCGACCACTTCTCTTCCGGCCATCCGGGCACTGACTGGGGCCGTTCTAGAAACTATTATTTTCACTCTGTGGGATGTTACCGTTGCGATTCGACGTTTTCGCCAATCTCATAGTCTAGGGCCTGAAGGTGTCCCAGTAAGCATTTTGAAAGCCGATGCAAATACGATTTTCCCATCCCTCTTATGCAAGATATTTAATCTTGCTCTTGAAAGTGAAACCTATCCTACCTTGTGGAAGGAATCACACATTTTGCCCATTCCTAAGCACGGAAAATCTACGTCATTTGGTGACTTTCGGCTAATAAACACCCTCCCCGCAGTTTCGAAGATCTTAGAGGCATTGATCAAAAATAAGATGATGTGTCACATAACAGTGAATAACCTACTGAGAGTTGCTCAGCATGGATTCCTCAAAGCTCGATCATTTGACACCTGTCAACTCTCTTTCTTTGACTATGTTCTCCAATATAGGGACAATGGTTTTGCACTTTACACAGTAAACTTCGATTTCACTAAGGCTTTTATCGTGTTGTCCATGTTCTTCTTCGCTCGAAACTGTCCTCTTTCGTAATAGGTAGCAAACTTTTAAATTTGTATCCATCTACCTGGGCACTCGTACACAACGAGTTAAGATTTGCAATGCTACCTCAAACCCCACACGTGTGAGGAGTGGCGTCATTCAGGGTAGTGTACTTGGCCGGCTTTTATTTTGCCTTTTCGTTAATTATGTGTCCGATTTATTTCAGAATAGTAAGCCTTTAATGTATGCCGATGATCTTAAAGTTGCATATCGATATTAGCCGGCAGATCATGACATCGTGCTTGAGCTCCTAAAGAACGATCTACAGGCTTTCGCCCAGTGGCGCCGCACATGACGCGATTCTCTTTCTTGGCATAAGTGCTCAGTCATGGTGGTTGGTTACGACCGCCAACCTCGACTAAGCATTGAAGGTCACGCTATAAATGTGCCTGGGGTTATTAGGGATCTGGGCGTATCATACTCCAAGAGTCTCAATCTCTCGGAGCACTGTGCCTTGATAGTCCCCAAAGCACGTAGAACGACCGGGATTAGCCTCCGAAATTTTAAAACTAGGGACATTAGAATGCGCCTTTTCAATATGTACGTCAGACCTGGTCTGAAATACTGCTCGTTTTTATTAAGCCTCATGCGTGCTACAGAGTGGAAGAAAATGTGCGGAGTTATGCCAGATGGCTTTCAGTTTATTCGGATGGACCTAGACGAAAGAAGGAGTGGGGGAATTGCGATATTAATACGAAATGGTATCGACTACGTCAGAGTTAAGCCTTCACCATGAGGGACAATTGTTGTGAAATACTCGGCTGTTACTTGAACATGCTAAACCATCCAAGCCTCCATGACGCTCTGGTGTACAGACTGCCTGGACAGCGGATTGATGCCGACGATGCACTCATCACCGAGGTAAAAGATATTTGTCGAAGCAAACACATAATTCTACTTGGCAATTTCAACGGTCCAGACATCGAATGGGCTTCGATTCATTGAACGCGATCAGGAAACCCCTTCGAACAGAAATTAATCACTGATGAGTTTCTTACTTAGCACGTTAAAATGGACACTCGATTCAGAGATGGAGAGCAGTAGATTTGTTTGGAGGTAATCATACTAGGGATGTTCAGATTGGAAAAGTTTAGAGATCCGGGAAGATTATAAGAAGAAGAAAATTGGCTCTCCGGAACAGGTTTATTTAACTGCTGACGTTTCAAAGAGCTGGGTCGGCTCTTCATTGTCAAAGCGTAAACTGCACCTAATCGGTCAGAAAGTTAACTTAAAGTGGCAAGCTGTGTTGGCCGGCCTCATGCCTCATGGATGTTCGGTCGTCTTAAGTTTTTGGCCGAAGGCTCACCAACAACAGTTGCATCTGCGTATCAATTCCTCGAACGCATAAAACATCTGAGGTTAGAGCCAGACGAGTCCATGGTATCCTTTGATGTCGTTTCGCTCTTCACCTCCATCCCACAGCAACTAGCGATAGATGTTGTGGACCAACTACTGGCAGAGCGTTATGAGGAGAGAGATAGACCTCTGAAGTCTGAGCATCTGCTCGAGCTTCTGCGATATTGTCTCAAGACCTATTTCACTTTCGACGGACAAATGTACGAACAAATAAAGGGCACTCCTATGGGCTCCCCTATATCAGGCCTAATTGCTGAAGTAGTCCTTCAACGGGTAGAACACTTGGTGTTCACCAAATATCAACCAAAGTTCTGGGCCCGCTATGTCGATGACACCTTCGTCGTTGTCAAAACAACTGACATAGAACACCTAAAGGGACTACTGAACTCAGTTGACCCGGATATACAATTTACGATGGAAGCGGAAACAAACAACCAACTGCCCTTCCTTGACGTACTTGTGCGCCGGTGTACCACTGGACAGCTGCAAACTACAGTATTCCGAAAATCCACCGACACGAGACAGATCCTACACTTCAACAGCAACCATCCACTGTCTCACAAACGTAGTTGTGTCCGCACTCTATTCCAAAGAGTCGAAACACACTGCAGCACACCAGAAGATAAAAGGGCCGAACGATTGTACCTTGTGGACCTATTTGCAACCAATGGTTATCCCAGGCATTTCATCGAGAGAAGCAGGCGTTGGGCGCCCAGACAACGGCCAAATGAGCAGCAACCCGAAGTCTGGAGGGCCATTCCTTACGTTAAAGGGGTCTCTGAAGCGGTCTCGCGACTGTTACAACCCACCAGAGTAGGCATAGCCCATCGACCACAAGCAACAATTCGACGTCGCCTAATGCAACCTAAAGACCCATTGCCACCCGCTGAAACCTCAGCAGTCATCTACAAAATAAATTGCAATGAGGGCGACTGCAACTATGTGGGCGAAACTGGGCGGAAATTGCAAACTCGCCTACAAGAACACAAATCGGCCACTCGGAGGTTAGACCCTAACTCTCAACTAGCAACACACGTTGGGGAAACGGGGCATACTTTTGACCTCCAGAGGGCTACCATCTTAGGCCGAGGCAACACAAAAACAGAACGGCTAACTCTCGAGGCGTGGTTCTCCGATGCCCACTCTATCAACAGGCATCTGGACCTTCCTGCAGCTTACAAAGTCCTACGTCATCACAACCGTAGAGCTCAGGACCAAACAACCACACCGGACTTAAGAAGACAGCACGGAGATAGCCCGACGCTGAGCTTACTCGGTGAGGAAGAACAAGAACCGCCAGACCGACCCCCCGACTGAAGTCCAATCAGCTCCCCTCGACGGAGTGGTGACTCATAAAGTGCACAGACAAAAAAACGCCCGTCAACCATTTCCTGAGAGGCCGACGCAGCGTGAGGAGAGAGAAAAATCGATCAGCATGAGGCCGGCCAACACAGCTTGCCACTTTAAGTTAACTTTCTGACCGATTAGGTGCAGTTTACGCTTTGACAATGAAGAGCCGACCCAGCTCTTTGAAACGTCAGCAGTTAAATAAACCTGTTCCGGAGAGCCAATTTTCTTCTTCTTATACTAGGGATGATAGTTACATTCTCGGATTGGGATCGCACACGTCCCTTGGCCGAAGTGACCACTGCGTTCTTGTTTGGGAGTATATGCATTTTTCCGTGCCCGAAATTCGCGCTACTGAGGAAAGAAATGTATGGAAAGGGGATTATCCTCAAATAAAAAATCTGCTACAGAAGAGGATCTGGAATACTGCGCAAGCACCCGAAACAGAAATCGATTGGCTGTTCTTCAAGAACTTAATGCAGCACTTGGAAGAGCGCTGTTACCCACTTAAGTGGAAACCGAGCACTTCCCAACCAGAGTGGATGACGTCAGAAATAGAGAAGAACCTTAGATTGAGAAGTAAACTTTGAAAAACTTACGCCAGATGTCAACAACCAGAACATTTTACTGACCTTAAAAAACAGAGAAATATAAGTCGGAATCTTCTTAGGAGGGAAGAAACGAAATTCGGGTCAAAAATACGCAAAAACATTCCGTGAAATTCCAAAAAATTCTTTTGGAACGCAACCTGGAGTGCATTCACTGACTAAAAGATCGCCCGGGGAATACTCTGTCTGATAATTCAGACAAGACGAACCTGTTGTCCGATTCCTTCACGCCTGTGCATACCGAGGAGCCGGCCTTCGATGGAAGAGTTTACTCCCCAATTGTCAAATAAACAAACAGAATTAACACGGTGGCCTTCACAACAGACACGATAAGGAAAACTTTGAGCCAGCTGCAGTCCACTAAATCGCTTGATCCGGACGGCGTACTTGTAAAAGTCCTGAATGGACTCTCAGACCAACTGGCCTCTCCGTTATTAAGTATCTTCAAAATTTTGATGGAGGCCGGGGCTCTGACTACCGACTGAAAGAAAGCACCTATAAGCCCCATATATAAAGGTGTGGAGAGAACAGCCCCAAATAGCTTCAGACCAATGAGTTTCACAGGCATCTGTTGCAAACTGGTGGAAACGGTAATGGAAATGGAGCTGATGGGGCATCTTGAAGAAAACAACTTAGTAAGCTTTCATCAGCGTGGATTTCGAAGGGGTAGATCCTGTCTTTCTCACCTGCGCGTATCCATGGAGAGCTGGACGAAATCCACTGAAATGGGTTCATTAGCGGACGCCGTGTACATTGACTTCAGAAGGGATTTTGTTAGTGCTCTACACAGATGCCTTATATTTGAACACTTCGAATGGACGTGATAGATAATCTGTTGATGTGGTTTATTTATTTTCTTACGGGTAGATCTCAGCGCGCGTGTATCGGAAACGCTAAATTGGAATTTGCAGTCGTTCACAGTGGTGCTCCGCGGTGTCCAATTCTGTTCTTAACAATTGCCTTGACTGTCTGAGCTGCGAGCGGGTATTATTTTCCGATGATCCCAAATGGTGGAAATCAACAGAGAAGCTGAAAGACTCCCTACAGTTACAAAACAATCTGGATCGTTTGCAACAATAGTGTGATGAGTGGTGTCTTCACCTCAACCCTAATAAATGCCAACCTATTCGATCACGATCTAGCAACAAAAGGCCATTGAGATTGGAATCTCACTAATTAAAGGAAGGTCACCAACTTGAATCAGTCAACGAGTTAGGAGACTTCGGTGAGTGGATGACGTCAAATATCAAATCATCATCTCACTGCGCCAAGACATCAAAGGAGTCTATGGGTATCCCAGAAGCGATTAGGGATCCTTCCTCAATTTTGACGAAGAGCTCTTCAATCGGGCATTTAGAACATTTGTTCGGCGAATGTTGAAATACTGCTTTCAGGTAAGCCGTCCCTGAACGGAACAAGATCTCGCCCTTATGGAGAACATAAAACGAAGAGCAGCCAAGCGGGTCGGCGGATTATGTTGTTTACCGTATAAAAGACGTCTGTAAACGCTAAAAACTTCCCTATTTCCTATCGTATACGCGCCTGCGTAATAAGTGAACTGCTTCATCATATTCCGACAATCATAATAGTTGAGAACAGGAACTAGTTTACCTTGCTATTAACACCTTTAATTCTCCCACCCATTCTTGGCGGTTACGTAGGTGTTTAAATTTTGCTCCGATCCGTCTCAGCCAGATAGGCTTGTGGATTTCAGCTACGTTCTGCGAAGTTTAGCTTGGATTACATCCCACCATAGGTTCCGTTTGAAAAATACCCTATTACTCTGGGTCTTTGTGCTTGAAATTTACGGGAGTCCTGAATGTTCTGCATTTAACGGCTCGATCATACTGCGAGTCACTACAAAATGGAAAATATGTACTCTCGAATGACCCCGGGTTGATTACTTGGAGGTTTTTAAGGTAACCTTTAGTCACCTTTTTGAGTTTTGACTCCCACAAATATTTCATCGAAGTCTTCTCCGAATTTCTTAATCAGTTGTTTGAGACCTTAAGCACCGGATGTTTGTTTTAATGCTTATCCACTCCTATAAATGTTGGCTGGTCACGTCGGCCTATTGTGTCAAGGCATCCGTTCCCTTCGGGTCGTTCCTGTCGTCGCAAAGTAAATTTCCCAACAATGTCTGCTTTAGGTGCCACACGCGTCATCGACCCCGCTCTTCGTGACCGTCTTAAGTAAATTTGACTAGTTTCTAGTTTGCATTTCATCGTACTTCGGCGAATCCCAAATAAGCCCGCTTCCCTGTACTGATCTAACTACATCGTCTGTAACAGGCCTCCAGAAACTCGGCTACTATACCCATTTTGACGTGCTACCTGGATTTGGCTGAACAGAAAAGAGGACGGAAGGCAGATAAATTTACAAGCAAATAACTATTAGTTAAGTAGCTCTCACGGAGGAGAGTGAGTAAACACTCGCTGGTCAGAGCCTCGGTAAATCCTACCTCCCCATACCTGTAAAAAAATAAGATGGGGTTGGGTAGCCCGCTCGCAGCACCCTCCAGGGACCAAATACACATAGTTAGGCTTTTTGTCCATTGTCTAAATAAAGTGCTCGATTTGTTTATCCCTTGTCTTCTTCCCGTAATCTTACGTCACCGTGGTCGCTTTCTCTTGTGTGGACTTTCGAGGTTCGCATATCTCTAAGGCCCTTTTTTCGGATCCTTCCCCGGGGTCGATCGCCGGTGAAATAGTTTGTTGGGCTACTTCGCGAAAGTAAGCACAGGCCGCCATTCGCTACGCAACCACAAACTCGCTGACGTGTCCTCGCCTGTCTCGAATGTATTCTCGTTCTGCGTTGCCTTTTGTTGTCCCAAGTCCCCATTAACTGCTCGCGACGATGTTCCTGCGTTATCTGGACCGAAGTGCTTTCGCAGAGGTCTAATATAATCACAGTTGTAGACTGAGTTCTTCATTCAAGTACGATGGCTGCCGCCTCCTTTTCTACCCCGACTTCGCTGTCCAGTTTCAGCTTCACCTGCCCAGATGTCGGTTTATTCATTATTAAATAAGTCAGCCTGACCGTGTTTCCGTACGTCCGGTGTCGTCAGAAGTAGTCTTGCCAGGTGGTTCAGCGCCCTATGCTGGACCAGACCGCCCTCTGTTTCTCGGCAGTGCACGGTTAGGCCTGCTATCCTTGTCCTGTTTCCCACAACCATGGCGTCTATTCTCTACGTCTACTGTTCGAGGTGGTGCGTAGGGCTTGGAAGCAGCGCAACGGGTAAGAGCTATGGGAAACTCTTCCTGCAGTTGGTTCACACTGTTAGCCATGGCGCTGCACATGCGGTTATATTATGTCATGTGCCACGCCGACGGAATCACGTTTCGGTGTCCGCAATCTTACGTGTGAGGTCCGGTGCCTCTATTCCCGCCTTGCGTTGACATCCCAGTACGCAAGTTAATGTCGATGGGTACATCTTACACGGTGTCCGGGGACATGGCTCGATAACATTCAGGAAGCTCGGTTGGCTTCCCGCATTGATTCGAGGCGCAGCTGTCCCAATATGTTGTCGTGTTAGAAGTTGACCTAGGATGCCTGGCGGTGTCCTTAATTTTGCCCCAAGAACTCGGGAGATCGCCGGCACAGGGGGTCAACGCGTGCGTACTGATTCACCAGGCCTCTGGACGGATGTCAAAGGAGTTCAGGAACCCTCCCAGTCTCTCAAGGGTGGAGTAACTGCGGTTGACACCCTAGGTGGACATGCACTTACTAGAACTTTCCGGCTGGTCGGCAGCGCTGATTATAACAGTACAAGTATCATTAGTCGGCGACCTTGGTCGTCGCGATAATCCAGGCTGCTTCCCATCAGGACACCCAAACTCAAAGCAGAGTAGCAATGACTAGGTGAGGCAAGACTGGAGGCCGACCTGGGCAGAAAGCTTAGACCCTTGCTAACCAGCAATTCAGGGGACTACATTAGTTTATTCGGGTAATCTAACTCGTCCAACGAGAACGTTGGTGCCCGTGCCCTCGCAGTTTGCAAACTTGCCCCCTGGATAACTCGTAGCTCCGTCTGTGCACGTCTTCCAGGATGGCAGCCATGGCCTTGCCGGAGTGGTGGGACTTGTCAGGCACTAACCAGTGTTAGGACTTCCAGCGTTTGTTATCCGCACAAACGCCTCGAGAGGGGTCTCTCGACGTGGAAGTACTTTTTTCCCTCAGTTAAGTAAGTCTTTCGTTTTCGGGCAGTCTGTGCGTCAATTTTAGTAGTGCTTATACACGAGAAGCGGATTTAAATGATGCAAAGTAGATGTGGCTTGCGTTGCCAGTAGTAAGTTCGCGTAAATCTAGAAATAGTAAACTCAGAAGGCAGTTATCCTCCCCGGACGGTCCTACTGCCTCCAACTCCGTGCTCGGGAGATCCGCAAACATTTTTAGCCTTGGCCGATCAGCAAAGTACTAACAGGCTTGAGTGCTTTGAGATTAAGTAACGCGGCTAGCATCGTTTCCGTCTGGAGAGGGTGGAGAATGTCTGTCAGATTGCCCGGGTTGTCAGGTTTTCGCAGTTTGGGCACTCGGTGGAGTGTCAGCCATAGACCTTGCAAACTGACATCTCAATCTCGAAGAGAACTGGACGGTGTTTGTATTCTGGTGGGGCCTATGCCTCCTGCTCGCATTTCTCTTCGGACGCTAAAATCTAGTCGACGTTATCTAAAGAGGGACGAACGTTCGCAGTGGTCACCAACACTAGCTTCCAGAGGATGAACTTGTCAAACTTTGCTAGACATCACCCTCGGACGTCTTTCAGGTATGAGTGCCAGGCTGTAATCTACGTGCGGTAGACCGTCGGATTCTGAAAGCACAATGTGGGACCGTCCCTTTCACTGTCACTCGCATCTAGTTGTTTGGCATAAATTAGGGCAACCACGCTAACTGATCGTCTTCTGGACCACTGTCAATCCGGTCCGTCAGAGGAAATTAGGATTGGGATATGATTGTTGGGACAAAGACTTTATTTGCCTGGTTGACGACTTCCTACGCGGTTATGACGCGGTAAAGCCCTCGCCCGGTTGAAGAAGCTACATTGTGCGCTGTCCCCTCAGAATACCCATCGGTGGCGTTGTGAGCCACCGGTTCGCCTTAGTCCGTCTCATCGTGGTGATAGGACGTCCTTTCGTAGCTGAAGTTTTGGCTGGTCGAGTGGCTGTCGTTGGAGCTGAGCACTCGCGACGTATTCGTAGACTTTTGGACGCTTTGAGTTTTACGTCATTACAAACTTCGCGACAGACGAGGACGCTGGGGGGGGGGCATCTATTCGTTGTTGTCATTCCTTAGCATGAGTTATTTGCCCGAGAAGCTGGTGTTAATATGTTCTATGATTGCCAAAACTTGAGCTCATTCGACTACGATGGGGATATAATCCACGTACGGAGCCCAGAATGTTGACCCCTACTTTCGAAAGGCCGATAACCAATTGTTAAGAGACCGTCTTGACTACGCGACTAGAAACCGGCGAACACACACGCATGTCTTTCGCCTGCTGTTCAATCGCCCATCAAGTGTGAAGTACTCTAAGGGCTGAACTTCAGGTGTGGGGTTAGGGTGCGTCCGAGGCTGTTCTCTGTCTCACTATGCCTCCTTTCATGGGGTAATTATATGGTCCCGACAGATCCTTGGAAGTAAAAGTAAGCAGGAGCATGACATCAGAAAGCACCATGGTGTCGTTAGACAGGAGAATTGTTTCTTTAGTTTAATCTGAAAATTGGTCTGGTGAGATTACTGCGCCATACGAGTCTGCAGTCAAATGTTTGATGCGTCGAAATAACCACTATCAGTCCGTAAGTTGGAGCGCCGTTGAGTTATACGTTTGGTCAGAGGAGGAAGCCATCGTCATACGCTTTGGGCTGACAATGGAATCGGCCAAGGCCACTTATCGGGGCCTCCTCATGCGCTGGTTGCAGCGAGAAGGAATGATGGCAAATCACAGGCCGAGGCTGATTTGACTGGGTCCGACCACGCCGCCCACGTTGAGGGGGCGGAAATACGCGTGGGGTGACGACCACGTGAGTCGCGGACTGTTTGAGTCTTTGTTCTACGGACTGCCGTCCACTTACAAACGCAACGGCCTCTCTTGATGTACCGCTCCAAGTCGGCATAGGCAAGGCAATTGGCCAAACAAGGGACGTACAGGTAAACGCTGACCAAGTGGATGCACCGTTTGGCTAAACTACTGATTAACTGTCACGCCAATCATCAACACAGGACAGTGGGGTCGCCGCAATATTGAAATTTTGGATGATGGCGATTTTTCACACCAAGGAATGCAATAAATGCAAGCGTCGCAGCGACTGCATTTTGTGAGTACTGCATCCCTGTGCGTTCGCCGTTTTGGTCTGCTGCTATTCAAAAGTGTATACAGGCGTCGGACGAATATGGTTTTTATTCCAACAACCGACCACCTTTTTGCGCTTCCTGGAGCGTGTTTCAGTGTGAACTGGTGAAGATGGCGGTGTTAAGTGATTGGAAGATCAAAACGCAGAACACGTTTGCCTCCCTGTTGAATGGGACTGTGCCTGCACTGTTGGCTGGGAAATCAGGTCTCTTGGTTTTCAGTCGAGACCCTGCCCGTCCCGTAGTGGACCTTGCCACCCGCACGTCGCCATCCTCAGTTGTCTCCAATAGCTTTGTCGCTGTTGTGGTTTTCCTTTCTAAAGCAACTTAACTATCACCTGAGGCGGACTGGTGCTACGGAGAAAAGTGGCGAAGCCATGATGGAGGCCGTCTCCGGTGCGTACACATCTGTCGGTTGGTCGACTTGAATTCATAGGCTGTTGCATAGGTTCGCAGAGACTGTTTGTGAGTTTGGTGAAGCAGAGCTCACCCCGAGAGCTATGACTGTGGGATCGTTACTTATGCCCTCTGTGGTTCTTTATTGATTAACAACCTTTCTCTACTGCTTTATGGTTTCCGACATGAGGCCAGATTCTACGCAGAAAATGCCGTTGCGGAAACGGAGGCGTTTTTAGCGGTGTTTATTGTGCTACTGTCTTGGCGTCTAGTCGACGCTTTGTAGTACCGACAAAGGCAAGGGATATTGGAATAGACATTTCTGGCGTATTAGACTTCACCACCCGGCCCTACCCGACCCCGGATGAGAACCGCCTCAGATTCGAACTCGGGATCTTCGGTCGTTGGGCCTAACACCCTACCAATGAGCCAATGGCTCGGTGTCCTGTCGGTTGTGATCAGGAATGTCAATTATGATGAAGTGGCGCTTCCCGACCCAGTTTCAATTATCTTCACATACTAGTCACTATGCGACTGCTCGAGAGGGCTCTAAATTTGGCCCCAAGGCACAAAGGGACGAACATCTCCCACAAGTTGATCTACCATCTGTATATATCGGGAATTTGTATCAATTTCCTATAAAATATGTGGGACGCCTGGGCGGGACGCATTTTCCTCTCTAGGCTCCGTAAAATCAACCGAAAGATCTGGGATACATTTGCACAAGACCGACAGGCGCAACGAACAGTCGTCTGTAGCGATTACGAATTAACTGGTCAGAGGAGGTCAAGGCGAAACGACGGGCACGAAAGAGTGGAATGCCGTGGGGCAGGAACCACACTTGTTGACAAGTCCTCATCGCCAACATCAGTTAAAGGCTCGGGTTGGCCTCGTCAGACACCTTTCGACTCACCATGTCAGCACCGTCACCAGCAACAGCGTCATCAGCGAGGGCGTCTCTCCCATTTTTCCCAAGACGCCGTGCTTCCCTCCCCGTTCTCCTTGGTCCGACAACTTTGTATCCACCAACAGGTAGACGCTGCCAAGACTCGAATGACCACCGCCGCCGCCACCACCACCACCACCACCACCACCACCACCACCACCCAGGCATTGTAGAATCATACCAACGCTAATGCTTAAGCTGACAAAAGCGAAGGGGCGAGTTTCAGGACGCAGTCGTGAAGAAGGAGACACGATTGCTGGAACAAGAGCTCTATTAGCCTGACGTTTCGGATTCCTGCTCGAATCACGTAAATGATGTTACCTCTCTCGTCCGAGCAGAAATCCAAAATGTCAGACGAATAAAGCCCTTGTTCCAGCGATCCTGTCTCCTTCTTCGCGCCTAAACTGATGTTTCTCAAGTATGACAAGTTGATGTTATCCTCGTCTACAAGATAATACATGGCCTTGAACATGGGCTTAGCTTTGAGGACATGTTTCAGTGGCACCACCACCAACGTGGGCACAGAGCTAACCGGCACACATTGTTACTGCACCTCCACATCGCGTGTGGGCCTGGTCGGTCGCTTACGATTCCACTGTCCGATATCTTCAAATCCACCGCTGGATTCTAGTGACCATCACGGCTGCCCTTACCACAACCGCAGCCTATTATTTACCGCGACAATATATCATATTTCCTCTAGTTTAAAGACATTCCGATGTGTAGTAATGAGCCGTTTACTCTTGCACCAGGTTTATGGACGTTTGTTCGTGACGGGGTGGCGGCTTCATAATTGGTAAAATGGGGGCTGGCAAATGGTGCGAGGATACAAGAATGAAAACTCTCAGTGAGAATCAATGAACAGTGCGAACGTACAGCACGACTGTGTCGTTCGATCATCAACAAGGCCCACGATATGGAGTTACCTTTGTTGAAAAAAGAGCGCAGTAAAACTGAGGTGATTTTTCTTCAAGAGACGTGGTTAACTGATGATATTGATTCGCGGCTAATTACTCCTCCGACTTTCTTTTGCTTTTGAACGGATAGAAAATCATTACCTTGTAGCAGAGGTGAAAACTTTCCTATTTTTGTCAACCCAAATTGGTGTAGAGACTAAGTCCTTATTTTCCTACTCTGATGATTTGATAAACATTATCGCTGTTATATGCCAGCTCCGCTTGTTGAGTACTTCTAACGGCATCATGTTTGTTGGTATTTACATCTCCCCTACCTGTGAAGGTGCTATGGTCCATTTTTCGACTTTATTTCATAAGAACTTGCTATATTGTCCCGCAAACGTCTTGTTCTCTTATGCAGTGATTTTAATTGCGTGAGGGTAGGTCCCCTCATGCATTTAGGTTTTGCTGATCTTGTCTTCTTCAAAACTCGCGCTGATGCTCCTCTTGATAACATTTTGACCAACCACCTCAGACTTTTTTGTGTTAGAAATGGAGCCCCCTTGTCACGTTCAGATCATTGGGTCTTCCGAAAATTTATTCCACCTTTAAATGTGCACTGTTAACCAAACCTGGGAGGAACGTTAAGGTTCGCAACACTTCCGCACAAAGCTTTCGCTTGCTTTAGACTTTCCCATCCAACACTATTCCTGCTTTCCTTAAACAAACGAATGCCGAATCATGTTCTAGCCACCTTACAGCGTTTTTAAATGAAATTGTTGATGTTTGCTGTCCTCTTGGTACTGTTGTGGTAAGACCGGATACAATTTATTCTCCCTATCTAAAATCCTTAAGACGCAAAAAGGAACTCCTCTACAAGCCAAGCTTACGTGATAACCTTAAGGAAGTTAGCATGTAAATTAAAACAGAGATTTCCAGACCAAATGACTTGTTTGTTAGTCAACTTTTTATATCTTCTTCCTCCCCCCTTCTTTTTCTCATTCCTCTGCTGAAAATTTGAAGAATCTTAAACGTCTCACTGATCATCGTAGCACACTGGTGCACGTGGATGCTGATTTACTCTTTAAGCAAAATTTTTATTTTTAGTCTCAATGACTAGCATCTTTCTTTAAACGACATTCCCCTACTACCATGTGTCTTCCCACCAATGTCTGTGGCAACAGTGGAGAAACACCTTAAAAGGTCCGTGGATCAACAGCTCCCGACCGGATGGTGTCTCACCTTTTCTTCTTAAATCTTGTTGTTCTCAGATAGCCCCTATTTTAACGCACCTTATTAACATGTCTTTCATGGGGTTCAAGATTACTGACGCCTGGCGTACAGTGAGAATCACTCCTATCCCTAAAAAATCAGCTTATTTTGGTCCTAAATATTTCGTCCAATTCCCTGTTCTTCCGCACTACCAAAGCTTTCTGTAAGAGTTGCCCTGGATATTAGAATGCCACTGTCCTCCAGTTTCTCTGATGCTTTACAATTTTCAAATAAATCCAAGCGTAGTACCTTAAGTGCTGTTGTGCTTGCGGCCCGCTCTGCCCCAAGAGAATTAGATAAGGATTGCCGCGAGTACGCACGTGCTATTCTTGGCAACCCCACCTTCAATTCCGTCCGGCGTCCTCTTCTCCTTACCGAAAAATCCGTGTGTGTTCCTCCAGGCTGGGTTGTCTTTTGGCTCCGCGATTACTTTACTTCCCGCACCCAATTTGTCCAATCCGACAAGCGGAAATCTCCTGCCCTTCCCAATGACTGTGGAGTTCTTCAAGGTTCCACTTCATCCTCTCACCTCTTCTCCCTCCACACTGATGATCCAAGATTCCCAAACGACTGTCTATTAGTTAAGTATGCTGACAGTGTGGTTGTCGGTCACCCTCTCAAAAATCAGACACATCTCCAGTCTCCAAAGGATGGTCCCCTAATGAACAATCAAAAATCCGTTCAGTGTATTTTCCGACTGCGGTCCCCTCCTAGTCCTGACTCCTTAAACATCCTTCCCAACGAAGTATCCTCTTTCAGGTACCTTGGAGCTACTTTGCCATCAAATCTTTCATTTTCTCTACATATTGAGTCCATTTTCACGGAAGCTCGTAAACTTCTTTATTACATTCGTCGTTTGCGTTCATATCACACACTCTAACCCATAGTCTGGCGATTCGTAGGTACCCGCATTTTCCCTCTTTTTCTTTATTTTTCTCCTGTCACTTTTCGTGCGTCGCTCAAAAAATATCTGTGGATTTTAAAACGAGCCGTCCGAATGCTCTCTTCTTCTGCCGGTATTTCTTATGCCTTTTTAGTCGATATTACCCTGCAGCGACATTTCGAATTTGTCAAGCAATTTGCTGGTTGAATTCAGGATGACGTTGCCCATCTCCTGCATTCTGAAATAATCTCAGCGAAGTCTTCCCGCCCCATGTGCAATGGCTTTCGACTTATCTCTTGTTGTACATCGACATATCAGCAGTCTGTATTGCCATTCCTGGTGCGCTATCGTACACGTGAAGAGACAGAAACACAGAAGCTAAGACTCGAACTGTTCCCATATCAATCGTTCTGTTTTGTGTAAGACTTTTTAACTCTTGAGTAAATTATTAACTTCTCTTCTGTCCGCAGTGAATGGAGCCCACATTTTGCTGAAAATTTTGAATCTATACTTTCAAAATAAGGCGAATCCCCCCTCTCTCGCTCTCCTTAGCCACAGGGGATTGACGGTCGCCGATCTATTGCCGAGTACGACCGTCGAAAACAACGGGTTCCCAAATCAAAGACCACTGAGACACAATTGATGCGCCGAAGCTCTGTACGATGGAGAGTTTGAGAAGGCCACAGGCCAGCCTGAAGTGTTTTTCTTTCGTAGGAGCGTTGATTACAGGCATATTCATTGTCTGACGAGGACGCTGTGATGTTGGGATGGAGCTCACTGTTAAAACAGGTTAGCGAAGACTCTGGCGAAGGGACGCTCACTGACCCTGTTACGGAACGGAAGCTGTTAGCCGCCTCTTTACGCGCCTTGGAAGTGGAGTTGCACACGGACCGGGGGTAACCATAAGGCGTGAGATCACAAGACCGAAACACCCATTGCCACGGCAAGAAATATCTGGAGTCGGTAACCGTGTGTTGTGCAGCTATGGGCAAAAAAACTATAAGAAACCGAAAGACTACTGCCGACGCGGATGGCCGAGCACACGGTGGCAGTGAGGATGAACGACGCCAACTCCCAATTCGCGGCTCATTCGACGGGACCCAACCATACCTTCAAATTTAACGAAGCAGAAATTCTTGCTAGAGTCGACAACCGCGTGAGCAGCAAAATGCTCGAGTCACGGTTTTTCGACCCTCAATCAGTCAACAAGCGAAACGACCTCCCCGCTCCATATTCAGCGCTGAGACCTAGCCTGTACAAAGTAGTTAGCTGCGAGGAGAGCGTGCGGATGACCACTGTCCCCGGTAGCAATTTCGGCGAGCCAAATCACCCAAGAGTCCACGCGGATGACGAAATCCAGTGGTCAGCCCTTCGGCAGCGCACGATGAGCGTGGGAGCTGAGAGTCTTGGGCGACATACATGCGCATAGCAACTTCATGGCCAGGGCATACTTCAACACCTGGCCAGTCGAGCTGTGATGCAATCGGGAGCTGCCAACTGTGATGGGCATGTAGTCGCCTGGCAACTACATCTTATAGATATTGCAACACCTGGGCAATCCACTACCCGTATCTGACTTTGTCTCTGATGATGGATTCGAGCGAGAATCCGAAACGTCTGGCTATTAAAGCATTTGTTTAAGTGATCCTACCTCCTTCTCCGTGTGGTCCATATTCCCGTGCCCAACCGACTAACACTTAGCCGTAGAAGCTGTTTGAATCCCGGTGACTTTTAGTTATATCGCCACGGAGATGATGCTACTCATTTCAGTCGCTTTATTAGGAAACTCAGTTCTCTCTGTGTGCAGAAGGGTTTCCCGCGGACTTTGATTTTACCATTGCTTGATATATAACCATTTAACGTTTGCCTGACTCACCTATGCAGACGGGTAATCTTTGCAACAGTTGACATGAACAACCTATTAACTAATAATCCACTTAACTGCTCAGTCACCTCCCGACAGCCCATGTTTCCTAGTCGACCATGAATGACGCTTAAAGCGTATTTCGAATACATGAACCTAATATAGATTTATGGGTTTCGTAGACTGGTGCATGACACTTTAATTTGCAGGTACCGCATGTAAGATGAGTTCGCATATAATTCAAGCAGCTAAGGTTGTCTATCCTATCAGTAAACCGAAAAAAACAGGAAAAATTCGATGAATCCTCCTACCAGTTTGACTGACTTCGCAGTTCATTCAGCCTTTTTTCACGTTTCGGTTTGGGAAAATTACCGCGTTTAGCAGGATCGCTGGAACTCATTTTTAAATTACGACACATCTACCGAAGGCATTCTTAACGTCCCAGTTTTCGGTTGAGCCAATTTCTTCCCTTTTTACATATGCCTACGGTCTTCATCGGCATATTTATTTAATGCTCCTCCACGGGTTATATCTCACAAGATAAACCATTGGCAGTAAATTACTGGCGCAAAGAATTACTCTCTGGTTTAAGGGCAGCAATTATGTGATAATAATGAGCTTAGGCAGAACGCTGTTTAGGGGACCGTCAACCTTCTGCTCGAAACCGCATTAGAGTGAACTTAGAGCCGCGCAGTAGCCGTTGACCCGGACATGCAAAACGCACAGACGCGAAAACGCACACATGCAAACACACACCCACACACACGTATACACGATCGTTAAAAGATTTAGACAGTAATGAGACTAGCCTGTTGTTTGCATTCTTCTTGAGGTAGGCTGCGTCCTGCAGCAGTAAAACTTCCAACCGAATGGACCAGTCTTTACAAAAGGATGCCCACTGCTCCCGTCTAAAATTACCCAAAAGTACCAACAACTGCTCTCGTCCGCCTCTATCGCCGTCTCTCCTGAGCGTGGATGAGACAGAAGGCATGGATGGTGTTCCCCACGAGCAGTCAAAGAATAGCACTTCTGGCGCTCGAAACACTACTGTTGCACCTCCATCGTCATTGAGGTGTAGTCACACGAACGCCGAGGAAACGAGTTGCTATACGACAATGACTTCTACCAGCCAGTCCGTGCTGATTACGCGCTGTCCCACTCGGCCCAAGAGTACTCAGGCTGGGAAAACGATTGCAAACAGACAATGTCAGTCTGAGGAAGGTGGTGGAGCGGGGAGCACAGAGCCTATGGACGTGAGTGAGATGATACAGGGCAGGGCCCGTGAGATGTTTGAATTGCGTCGACTGAATGACCGACTATCGAGTTTCATTGAAAGGGTGAGTGCTCACCAGTTTACTTCTCATCAGCCATTTTCTAACCAAGGCCCAAGCTTTCTGTTGCCCATTTCGTCCTATCTGCTGCACAAAGTCTGTGGAAGTTCTTTTTAAAGTTAGGTGTTCGGTCGTTATTCAGTCCTTAAAATCAGCTTCTCCACACTCAGTGATATATGAAGGCAGTAATACCAGGGAGAGCAAGAGAAAGTGACCGGTTATAATGACAACTGGTCTCCTCGGGGAGATAAAATTTGCAAGCAGACTGACTTAAAAGCGGCCTGAGAAATGAAAGTACTGATTTCCAGTTGTCGACATCAGGCAGCTCATCCTTTCAAGGACAGAGGTTACATCTAACTCGCATATGTGGGCTCTTACTGACGTAACAGTTAAGTAATGTAAGTAGTTCCGCCTCAGTATTAACGGTCGCAATGGTCCATCAACTGTGTACTGATAAATTACATGCAAACCAAGCACATTTCCTTTGAGTAATCAGCTACAGCGGCATGTTCAACACCAAACGCTAAGCGCTTGAAACATGTTTCAACGAACACTGGGGAGTGCTTGCCTAAGCAATGCGCATTTTAGTCCCAAACTCGGGTACAAATTTCAGGTGGCACTAGAAAGGCTGCCAGAACTACTGCTGGCAGCCTTTGTCTATGACCAACAACTTCGTCCCTGTAGGTTGAGTCTTCAGCAGTAGTACACAAAGACGAAAGTGAGCCCTTCACATGCATAGTATAAGTGACCACCAACTTAAAGTAGCAGTTAAAGATCTCTATAGGGCGTTCAGTGCCAGAAAGTTTCATCAATGGCGAAGAGCAAAAAAACCTCGACGAATTTCACAACCCGATGACAGAAACAAAAGCTTAAACAACAAACTATCGGCGTTTGTTGCTTTACCGTTCCTTTACCCATAGTCGCTCTATAGTGCTGCTAGCTGAGCACGAGTTCCTTGCTTGGTGCTGGGTCTGATTGGCTGCGGCAACAGTGTTTGCGTGGTAATTGCACATGGTGGCTATTTCACCATGTTTTGTTGGATGCAATTCAATGACACATAACAGCCGTCTGGTTCTAATCTCAGCGTCTACCGGGGACGGAGGCAACTCTCGCCATATTTGCGTCACTGAATCGACAGTGCGCGTGCCCTTCTCTTCTGCAAGTGTGTCGGTACTGTGCCCAGCCGCGTACACAAGCTACATGTAGAAAAGGTGACACTCGAGGCTAGGGATGAAACAGAGTCTTTTGCGTAGGCAGACCAGGCTGCAGTCGTAGCAGGCAAGGCGTGAGATCGATCCCGAGAAGCTGCTTGTAGAAGTGTTCCTGTGTGTGTGTCGGTGTGACTGTTGCTGATGACGGGCTTGAGTGAGAATTCGCAGTCATGCAAATAAGGTCCTTGTTTCCAGCGGTCGTATCTCAACTGGCGTCTGAACCAGCGGGGGCGGCACACACACACACCGTAAGGTGCCCACATTGCTTCGGGGCCTGTCCCAGTCGGGCAGCGTTGAGTCTGTGTGGGTTTTGGCAACAGCATGGTTTATGGCCGGGATCACTTACTCCGGGAGGGCATTTGTTCTGAGCAAAAGGGCTGAACATCAAAGAACGCTGTGGTATCACAACTCTCGATCCCCCATATTGTCACAAGTTAAAAGGGAACATTATTTTTGCCATTTTTTGATAATAGCAAAATGAGTTTAATGCCCCTTTGCAGGTATTGTCAAAAAGGTATTGCGTTGTCGTGCTTTTACTCCGATCACTACCTTAAAACATCTTGATCATCCTCGCTAAACAGCCACAACGAGGTCTTTTTATCTCTTTCTCTGGCACTTGCAAATAAATTCCGCCAGTTATTTTTCTTTAGCACAACTGCTTCCCGGAGTAAATAACCCCGACCACAAATCATACCATTGCACGAGTTTTTAACTGTTGGCTAAGATGAATGTGGTGAGGAGTAAACAGAGTTTACACAGTTTTGGCTATTAGGCATGGACTCACAATCAGTCTGTTTAAATGCTCGAATAAATTACTGCTGCACAAGAAAGGGGAAATGAGGTCGATCGCGGCGAATCCTACCCCATGGCAAATCATCCCAACGCCTAACATAGTGAGTCTGCAGCGCTTGAACTCATCATGACAAATTAAATGCTGTGGGATGGGAAGCTGCCAATGAAGGCACAACTCATCCTCCGACAAGGGTCTATTACGTTGTCCTGGACATAAATGTAGGCGAAATGTGAGCACTGAAAGTAAGGTAAGCCGGAGCGGGAAGCCGAAATCGGTAGCGGAGTAAGTAGCTGAGATTGAAACGGAAAAGGCAACCTGATGTATGACAAATCTACGGTAAGACTGAAGGAAGCCTAGAATCATCGCAAAGGACCTGGCTGACGGAACACATGGGACAGCAATACCCCAAACCTAACCGTAAATCCAACCGAATCCTCCAATGTAAGCATAATCCTTAAGGTAATTACAAACCTAACGTTAACCCTAAATTTACCACTAAACCTAACCCTAAACCATCCACAAACTCTAGTCCTAACCCTAATCCTAACCTTAACCCTGATCCAAATTCTAACCCTATCCTAACATTAACAGTAGCCCTGCCCTAACCCAAACACTAACCCTAACCAGAACCTTAACCGAAATCCAAACCCTAAATCTAACCGGAACCCTCACACTTAACACAAAACCTAAACTCAATTCTCAGCTTGACACCAATCCAAACCCTAAAACTAACCCTAACTACAAACCCAAACATAAGGTTGTCCTTAGCTTTGGCTATTTACCCACTAACGACTTCAGCATCGTCCTTCGGCTAACTTCACTTGCAATGCCTGCATTGCGCTTATACTTGGGACCAGGACAGCGCAACCGATCCCTAACTCTCCTCTTACTTTATAACTGCACCGGGAAATATCGCCCAAAACTGAGCAACTCACGAGAACACCCTTAGGCGAAAAACACAGAAGTTAGAGACTTCAGAGGTTAATTGCTCGCCAGTTTCTTTACTTCCGAGTAAACAAAGCTTATTTGATTCCAGAATTCGCGTCTAAGTGTCTCCATACCCCTAAAAGCTGATTCCTACCTGTCTTATTTTGACATCTGGTTCACAAACTGAGGCTCTTTCTTCAACTCCCTTACTCAAGTAAAGCGGAAAAGATTTTAGTTGCATGTCTACAATAAGGAAACTCCTTGAAATATAATGCCCACCTGAAAATAAGCTGAAGAAACCTATGGCTAGTCGAAAGTCACTAGAAGAGTATGTCAGAAGTTTACCAGGCTATAAAACATCACGGTTAAAAATGCAAAATCCTTTTATATTATCCACTTTATTGACCTTAGTGCAATGAGACAACAGGCTTAGACTAGGGACGATTTTTAGAATTTGCAACTTTCTTCCGTGACTCCAAAGACCCAAAAGAAAGAGAGTGGTCGCTGGCATAACATTGTAAGAATTTTTAGATAAGCAACGCGATTATTTTGGAAATTATCCCAGTTCATCACCAGTTATTCCAGACGGGATAAATGTCAGGCAAAACTGAAAATGACAGGGAAATCAGAAGTGTGCCAAATGATTTTTATGGCGCAAAATTGCGTGTAACAACGTACGGGGCCAGCAAAGCGACGTGTCATAATCTAGGTTTTTTATATATTGCCTGGGTCCCTGGATTAGCAAATTGGCTCGAAGATTCCTAGTAAGTCCTGGTGATATTTTTGGAAGAGGACAATGTTGATGACAAAAGAGATTGTTTTATACTACAGCCTTGGTAGTAAGCCAAAAAATCTGCCATATTTTTACTTAGGCAAGCAAATTGCAGAAGGTGCGTCAGTAAAATGAACCGATACCTCAAATCACCGACAAGCAAAACCTAAAGCCCGACTTTCAGCGTAATTCAGCAACCATATGTACTCGACTCAACAGACGCCCGGATATTTCATTTAATTTTGGGAAACTGTCAGTCTTGGTAGACCTGGGAGAAAGCTCAATAGCAAAATTAAAAGAGTTTATGGTAAACGAGTATACATATTTAAAGTTCACCTCAATTTGCAAAGTCATTTTTTCAGATTACAAGGTCTGGAATCAGGTAACGAAAGTTGAAATGTACGTCATGCGTTTATCTGGTTCGCAAACTGAGGTTCCTTTCTTCAGTCACCTTACACAAGTAAAGCAGAAAAGATGTTAGCTGTATGTTTAAAATCAGGAAACTCCTTGAAGTATAATGCCTACCTAAAAATAAGCTGACGAAACCTGTGGTTAGTCGAAAGTTACTGGAAGAGTATGTCAGAAGATAACCAAGCTGTAAAATACCGCGGTTGCCCTTAGCTTTGGCTATTTACTCACTAACGGCTTCATCATCGTCCTCCGGCTAACTTCACTTGCGATGCCCGCATCGTGCTTATACTTGGGACCAGGACAATATAACCCATTCCTACTGATCCTCCGCTAGAATCAGAGTAATAGGACAATATCACCTCCTTAACGGGGCTTTTATGGCACCTCTTACGTGTTGGAGACACGAGTCCTTGTGGGAATGAAGGTAGAAGGTGGCATTTCAATAGTCTTTTCACAGTCGACGAAACTTGAACAGAACGCCGAGATATAGTGAAGAGGGAGAGAGCGAAGTCGTCCAGATTGGATCTGGTGACCCGCTGCCTCAATGTACGTCACTACTCACTACTCAGTGACTATCGTGCTTGTGTTACACGTAAACGTGACTTGAACCTCGTCGTAAATTGTGATCACGTCAGCCAATAGTTGTCTAGATATTGTTTTTCGTCGACAGACCTTTAAATTTGGGAGGGCAAAGTGAACTGGGTGTCATGCAGATAGGCTTCACTACAAACGAACTCACACATAGGCCACGAGTGTGCCGATTCTGGGACAATGGTTCGCAGCACGGCTTGAGGCTCATAGACCTATCAAAGAATGTAGTCGTCGCAACTACGTGAAACTACAAAACCTGTCGGTTCGTTCTGCGGTGAAATGGATACTATTTTCTAGTAGTCCACCATCCGCCATACGGGCGGCCAAATATGCAGGAGGAATTACACGGGCTCAAAAGTATCCGGGGCATGCGCCGACCATGCGGAGCCCGAAGAATTATATCAGCGTGGAGTCAACCGGACCTCGTCATGTTCTTGAGGAAAAGAAATACAGGGCAAACCCTATGGTGTAAGTTTCATTCAGAAAGGAATAGGAAAACCCGATTCAGTGCACAGTGAATTCGATAGTACACATACTGCTCACATTAAAGGCCTGGTCATTGCCGACTAAAGCCTGCTAACTTGCTGACACATTGCCAATGAAGCGAAATGAGACTTTGGAAATACGCGAAATTTTTTTTATGCTAGTCAAGCAGTGACGAGACGCTGACTGGGGATTTATGTGTGAAAGTTATGCTCCGAATAGAACTTCCCAAACAGATGACAATCAGAGCGGATTGAACCAGAATCTATCCCAATCACCAGCACTCACAAAGGGTCTCTCTAGTCCAAGCCGCGGTTGAAGATTCAGTGGAGTATTCGAAAAAATGAGGCATTTCAAAGTAAGCTAGACATCACCGTAAGTGGACATGGATCAGAAGTGCTTTGTACAGTATTTTTTTATTACCGATTGTCCAACTCGTTGCTTTTCCATTGGAAGCCTGAATTTGTCAAAGAAGAATGGTCCGCATTACTAAAACCCACACCAAGAATACTTAGAGATCTAACCGAAATGTAACCTTACCTATTGGTCTTTATAGGTTAGGGTCCTTGAAGCCCAAAACCGCACCTCAGCGAGGGAGGCTTCAACCCTGAGGACAAATTACACCGCGGACATTAATCGCATGCGCGACGTATACACCGCCGAGACGGACCAGCTGCGTGGCCAGCTGGCAGCTGCCGAGGAGAAGAAAACAGAATACGAGGTCCGCCTGAGGCGAGCTGAGGCTGATCTTGCAGAACTTCAAAAGGAGTGAGTTTTGTCTACAAATGATCGTTTTGCCTGGCTGTATTTATCCCAAGAGAGATCCAAACATCTAAAAATCTCATCTGAATTTTACTGCGTCAGTTTTGCAAACACGATCTCATTCAGACACTCAGTGCCCAATATCATGTTTTGACAAGTAGAGTAAGTGAACTGACGCAAGAAATCTCAACAGAAATTCCGAAATGCGTTTCGGTTTCGAAAAGATTAATTAAGTAGGGTTGTAAAAATAATCATCATGCAGCATAATTCTATAATAATTCAGTTACCCCAAGACTCCGGCTTTCGAAAAAACGCCTTTCCGACTGCATCCAAAAAACATACGCCGAAAATTGACTACTTAAGTAGTATGCATTTTTAAATTAATTTTCGATGTCCTTAAAAATTCAACTATATTTCATGGTAAACATGCATAAAAATATTTATCCTCTTGCTTATTCATTAAAAAAATTATGTCTCCTTTCAATTTTATGCTCAACGGAAGGGTATAATTTGGTTTTATAAAACTTTTCCAATTCCCGAATAGTTTTGAACCCGACCTGCCGTTACACTTTCATTCAAGGTTCCTAAACTACAAGCCGTATAATTTTCGCGTACGGAAAACCATAAATTTCTCTACCGTATTAAGAGGAGACCATATGGGATTCATAAAATTAAGAAGTGGATTTGAACCACATGGTTACCTTCACTGGCTACATTGGTGAATGCAGAGACATTACGTTCCATGAAGGGCCATTTCACGGTATCAAAAAAATCTCACAATTAGAAACTTTTTAAAAACCGAATTATACCCTTTCGTCAAGTATAAAATTGAAAGGAGACATAATTTTGTAATGAATAAGCAAGAGACTAAATATTTTTATGCATGTTTACCATGAAATATAATTGAATTTTTAAGGACATCGAACATTAATTTAAAAATGCATGCTACTTAAGCAGTCAATTTTCGGCGTATGATTTTTGGATGCAGTCGGAAAGACGTTTGTTCGAAAGCCGGCGTCCTGGGGTAACTGGATTATTATAGAATTATGTTGCACGATGATTGTTTTTACAACCCCAGTTAGTCAATCTTTTCGAAACGGAGGCGCATTTCAGAATTTCTGTTGAGATTTCATGAGTTAACCCACCTACTGTATATCTGTTTATTCGCGGGCAACATCGGCATCAGGTTAGTAGGTCAGCAGGTATGGCAGCCTATTTCCGTTGGCGTGAGTTTTTTTGAAAGTTGTTTAACTGCAAAGCACCTGAAGTTCTTGACATGAAAGGCGCCTACAAGTTTACGTCCGGTCATAGTGAACTGGCGGTCACCAATGAGGCCGTAGCAAGGGGCAGAATACGGGACTTCCTCCTGTTTCGCGGTTCCGTTCTGCAACATACACATATAATAGAATTGCCACGAGCCATTAGCGAAAAAAATTACTAACGTAAATACGTTTACACCGCCTGTGTTCCGCTACTCTCGTAAAGCAGACCGGCCAAAGCCACTCCCACTATACTTTGGATACTGACTACAGGTATTAGAGCATAGGTACATGTGTCAATTGGTACACAAGAAGCAACCAAAGTACCGAGAGTACCAAAAAGCATCAGCGTCAAGGTCTAGACTTCGACAGGAGTGGGTGGCTGACATAGAAATTAAGGATCGATTCTATACGGAGACCTGATCGGTATGCTCAAGTGGCCCTACTCGCTAACAAGTCCAAGCCGGCGATGATGATGCTAAGTCATACCTAAGGGTGGTATTCTAGAATGCCAAATACTTTTACATGGATTTTACAGGTAAATTAGATTGTTTCGTGTCAAAATCGTGTGCTGCACTACACAGGGCAAGCACCACTGATGTTGTATGAACACCCGCATATACTCATGTTGTAGTCGGACAAAATGATCATACATAGAGGTTGGGGTGTTGGAAGAACTGCAAGGCAAAATTACCGAGCTACAATGCCTTCGACGGATGCTCAGGACGATTTCGTCAACCGTTGCATACAAAAACGACGTGAGAGACCAAATCGCACTGACTCCTAATTTTGGCAGGCGTCAAGGACGGCTTGGAAGCCGTCCGCCGCCATCTTACGCCACTTGGATTTGTGCGTGTATGCACACCGGATGCAACCATCGGGCGCCAAGTATTAAACCTGGATGGCCCGGTGTCACGACAAAATAAGTCTGGGGACAGTTACCGAGTCTGATGCAGTTGTAGCTAAAACAGTTACATCAGAAAAACTGGGGGTTTACTCCGGGAGAGGATGACCGAATAAACTGCAGCAGTGAAGTGGAATGACGTTAGTTCTCAAGTCGTGACCCATTCAGCACATGACCCGACAGAAACTTCAAGTTTGGTAAGACCGAGATATTCGCGATAGGTGAAAATCGCATGAGCCGCCAACTGCTCGAGTAATGGGTCTCGGCCTGCAGTTTATTAGCCAGCGCAATGAATTTCTCCCTTCTGGACAGAGAAACTAGCCTCGTGGAGAGCGCGAAGGGAAACACCGATTCTATTGACAGTATCAGCAGGTCAAGTTTCTGAGTCAGTATCACACCAGTAACCAACGTTGGTGATTAAGTTGCAGCAATCGGTGACTAAGGTGTCGGCGCGAAGTAATCACTGCATCACATGCGACCATCTGCGATGAATGAGGGGCTTGGTAATTACGACAGGTATAGAGTGGCAAGGCAATTGCTTCCTATAAATGCTGCACCCATTGTGCGTCCACCGCCCTCACCTATTTCTGTTTCTGATGAAGGGATCGAGTGAGAATTTGAGGCGTGAGGCAAATATTCTGATTTAGCTGGTTGCCACTCTCTCTCAGCTGCATCCTCGGACTCGCTATTTCGCTCTTACTGACTACTCTTTTTTCTTAGGTCGCCAAATCCGTCGGTAAGACATCATCTATGCACAGGTTAAACGCGTAATAGTCCGCAATTCAGTTTAGTAGTAGTTACGTTTTGGTGATACAGATCACGAGGACACTGTGAAGCCACGCGGCCGGCAAATCTTCGCGGCTATTAAGACTCAAACCACTGAAGTCCCGAATTCCGGTCAAATGTTCTACTAGAGCTCTTGATCGGAATTCGAGATGCGGGAGTTTTAATTCCATCCCAGGTCGAACGTTTTCTGGATGAAAATTTAGAAGTCTTATTGGCGAGCGTAGATTCGCTTCCGATAAATCCCCATCAGGCCAGTACATTTATATGAGAATAGGGCCGAGCGAAACATGTCAACGATCAGAAAAATAGATTAAAATTGGTCTTAAAATAGTGCCGGGATGTGTGAATGTACGGGTGAGGGTGATAAGTGGCAGTGGGTTCGTAGGCAGTGAGGGCTATGAAGAGTCTTGTCCGATGGGAAGGGGATGGATCTGTCAGAGCGCAGTACTTTTATCGTCTACACACATGTGCACTATCAGTTTGGTAGTTTTTTATAACTAATCATTGGCGGAGGGTTCACGTATTAAGGGACAAATCGGCGCCGCTAATCTGTACTAAGTCCAAATTATGATGGCTTGGATGTCTTCATACATGGGTAAATTGCGGAGGTTGAAACTACTGAAGAGTACTGTTGCTCAATCTCATTAATGCTATCGGACTTCCACTTCAGCTCTATATTTATGCTTAAGAGAGAGTTGGGGAGAGCCCGCTTGCGCAAATATAACCGATTAGGCCTAGATATGACAGCCAAGAATCAACTTATTCGACCTAAAACGCTTTTATTGGCCTTTAATTGGTTACTCGCTGTCATTAAGTAGGTAGGGTTTTGTCCATTGTAAGGGAAATAGCGAGGCTTTGTGATGCTTCCAGTCATACGGACGGTGACCACGTCCAGAACCCTTGCGAAGAGGGACTGCTTCCTAACTGCCAATCTCCCGCCCGTCGTCACGTCGAAGGGCAAACAAATAAGTAAGATACATGAACAGTCTCAGTGAAGAAGGTGTGAAATATGCGTTATCACATGTCCTGAAAAGAGAAATGTTGCAGTTTGGGCAGTCCACTAGAGTCAAATTGGCGATTGTGTTGGCAGTGCTACAAGAGCTTTGTCATCGCCTTCAGTCGGGCAGAATTTCGTGACGCGAACTATAGAAGTTCCACGAACGGGTCAGATGTCTCCCAATATCGGCGCAGGCCAAAGCTCAAAGTGGGATCCAGGTGTGATTATACATTCCTTCCTTTTATCGTTTTACATCTTTTTTTAGATGATGTTCAAGAAAACTCCAGCAGCAGTTTTTATCCCATCACCCGGCCGAGTCATTTGAGGCAGTGGCCTCTCCATCCATCAATTATGACAGCAGTTCAGTGAGAATTCATTTATTAAATATTGGTGCTTGAGAGTCAGCTCTTTGGTGCTTACGTTTCTTGACTGCAACATGGCAATGAACGGTGTCGTACATGGCAATGATACAATCTTGCCGTTTACTTTGTCCTTACTCTTGTCCAGGGGGCGTTTGTCAACGTACACTCGGGTTACCCAGCCAATGTTCCAGTACACGTCATACCAGTTAACCGTAGGATTTGGGAATATGCCGACCACTATGGCGTACTGGCTCAGGGACTTTCACGAAACCAAGCACAGACACGCGTCCAGTGTTTCTGGGAAGCAGGTCTCGGTTAATACAGAGCCAGTTCTCGAGGACATCATGCCTTTGCAGTGTCAGCCCTTGGGTGCGAATCCACTGTTTGTGGTAGGGAACACTTGGACGTTCATTTGCGTCACGCATTTACATCTCGAATCCCGACATACCGATTAATTGGTCGGACAGTGACCAATCACGTTTCGTTAACTGTTAATACGGACTATTTTCTAACACTCTAAAAAACGCAATTAACACACTCCGTGAAAGACAAAGTGCAGCAGTTTGATGCCTAAACCCGCGAAGAAAAGCATATTGGGGTACTAAGTATAAAGAATGAAGTGGCCAAAAAGGTGTACAGCTACCGTCAGGGCAATGCTTCGTAGGAGAACTAACCTTGTGCTTAGAGGCTTGTCTTGAAGTTAAAATAAGTTTCTGGTCAGATCTGGAAATAGCATTTTAGGTAACAGTAAAAAGCAACGTTCGCAATCCTTCTAGAGCGTTGTTTTCTCAGTTACCCCGGTCTTGACACAGAGCGAAGAAATAAGTTAGCGATTTTTAGCGAATTATCCTGGGTGACTCTCACCGAACTAAGTTTACCATGAGGGTGAGAGTTAGGTGACTGTTGAAGGCAAGAATCAAGGACAAGTTCAAGACTTAGCTTTTATTGAATATTTAGCCCAGGGTCCTGCCTTAAAACCACGATTGCAGGCTGAAGTTTGGTCATTTCTAATTTTTAGGCCGAAACATAGAGTCTGACACTAGTGTAGCAGTAAAAAACCTTTAAGTGATTTTTTCAGAAACATTTGAAACAAGCTAAAGAACCCTTTTCAATGAAGGCTTTGGTCATGCGCCCCTTGGGAGGATGGTTTTACACTGGGGTCTCGACCTTCTTCTCATTTTCCAGCATCAGTGACGTACACTAGTCGGACAAAATTTTTCCCACCCTGTACACTCCCCAGGAATGTCTTCATTCTCCGATTTTGGGCTTAAGAAGTGAGAGGCACCCACAGTGCGCAGGCGACCGAGCTTGCATCAGAATTGGTCTTGGGCGGTTTGACTCATCAGCTAATGAGGGGCCGCTGTTTGGGTTTACAAAGAAGACCGATCTTTCGTTTAGCGCGCTTTCGCTGCCGACGCGCGTTAGTTGGCCTAAATGCAAGCCGTCTAATTGAAGGGACATCCCAATTACCGCATTGCTACTTTACTGCTACTTGTTCCCACTTTGTACAGCCTCAACTTCCACCGTTTTCACAAGAACTGGGACCTGCGTTTACAGCCTTTTCAGAGGGTTGTACAGAGTTATTTTAACTAAATTCCCTAAATGAACTCCCGGCTTTATTAGTCACTTTGTGTCACTTTGTTACGTTCTTCCCAAGCGACAACACCTGTGGAAGCTACACTTGCAATGGAGTGAGAATGCTCGGCGCTACGCTACTGGGAAGGCTCGAGAGGACCAGTACTGCTAACAGGAAACTTACCGAATTGTCTGTTGTGTTAGCGAAAGGGTCTCTATCATGGAGGAGGAACTGCGATACTTTATGCGGGTACAGAAAGCCACCTGATAAATTCTTTGGATATGCACAATTAATGTCCGCAATCGAAGTGCGGTAAATGCCAGAATGTCAGAAGAGTGGCGAAAGTACGCACAAGTTCATGTTAGTTCTTGCGTTTTCCCGCAGACGTACTCATGTACACCTACAAAGATGTGAAAAGTTGGCGTGTCCCTTTCTTGTTTCCAAAGTGGACAATGAGTCCGTGGATCACTGGTTAGGGCGCTGGACCTCTAGCCAATTGATCGTGAGTTTGAGCCTCGGGGTTACATATTGCTGGCTGCTGACGGCTAATAAGCCGGAAATGGCCATTCCAGTCTCCCCTGCATTTGTTGGTAACGCTATTTTGCTCCTTTTGCGTGTCTCTGTGTCGCTACTGGCGTGGCCCGAGAGAGAGTTCTAAGGCACAACGGGACGAGGGATTTCCGTAACGCAATCGGTGCACGTTCCCCTACCACTGTTAAAAGGGAAAGTGTCCGTATGACGTTCAAACTGCATGGAAAGTGTCGAAAACATGATCTGTAGTTGAGAATTCTACAGATTATTCATGACTAAAGAAGCCTATCATTTTTACCTTCGGTTTCAAAAAGTCGAGGCGAACAAGATCGGAGCTCAGGTTACGACCAAGACAAAGTGAATCGATTGAACGACCGACTGTTGGAGACGGATAGGGAACTGCAGATGTTCCGACAAAGGTGCACCGTTCTCACTGACGAACGGACAAGGGAAAGAAACATGAATACGAAACTAAGAGAAAACTTGAGGGAGGCTAATATGGTATGTCTGCTTTTTTGACTTTGTTCAGAAGACATACAATATCAAGTGGTAACTAAAGTACCTGACAAATTATAAAGTGTCATTACACGTCCGGACCTTTTGGTGCAGTGGCTAGTAAATCTATCTCAAGATACCAAGCAGTGAACGACTACTGCACGTCGAAAAAAACTTATGATATGCTCTATAAAAGCAATTGTTGCGTGTATTATCATTTATTCAAGTTTCACGGTTTTATTGTTGGTATAGGACATTTTACCAGATACTCTGGGATACTTTACCTTGAAATTGATGAACATTTCGTCTAACCCCAATCTGTGTAATAATAGCGCAAACTTACTAGTGCGTTCTTGTATGTTCAAAGTCTGATTTAAGCTGAAACTGGAACTGGATTGAGTTCAGTTGTCGGACTTAAGCAGTCAGCCAAGTAATCCCCGAATAGTGTCGGAAATAGAAAAACAACTTATGATAAAACATTTGGAAATCCTCAAAGAGGCAACGTGTGATAGATATTGTAACCCTTTATTTGTTATTTTTGTGAAATTAGATCGTATTCCGCGCAGTATACTTTACACCTCTTATAAGGGCTCGTCATTTACAATTAAATTAAACTGACTGAGTGTCGGTTTTTCTCAACTTCACCGTTTAAGTTGAAAACACTGTAAGAATATGCAACCTGGTAAATAACAGACTGTCTGCCTAACTAGATCCGCTATATGACACTTTGACAAAAAAGCATAGTCACGCATCCGTTTTACGCATAATTCCGAAGTGGCATGTGATTAACGATAATATCGGACGACATTGAGGACTTTGCTGACACACGAACACTTATTCGCGGTTTCCATGACAACAGATTCCATCCAACAGGCAGTTTGGTCATAGAAAAATCAGGCGTTTCCTACTTCCCTCCCCTTTCACGGCCATTTTTGTTTACATCTTTATGCCGTCGGATTTACAGACGCATCACTCGGTTTCTAAACTTCACGTGGGACTGGAGTTACCAAAATACCACAAAACGGACCTCGAGTAAAACTCGAACTCTCATCAGACTGTGTTACCGCTGGCCTTAGAAGCAAGCTTAAGTGGGGGACAGTGTAAGACGGCAAGAGCTGAAGACTAGGAAGCCACAGCCTCCACTTTGTACCACTATGATTGCTAAAGTACTATCTGAATGTGCAAAGCCATATGATTCAAATTAGATTGATTAAATTTCGAGGCACATGAAGTATGCCATGCTCGCCAACATTTCCGAGAGGGTTCTAGTATTTGCGTAGACAAAAGTTCAGGGAGCAAGAGTAGGCTGGGCCGATCTCGACTGTTAAAACGTCCATTTACAGGGTGGGTGACACTTAGATGATCGTCTTGGCCAACGGTAAACTGACTCGGGTATCCCTTGTAACTTGACATTCTAACAGCAGCGTACTCAACTGCGTATCGGCTTAGACGCTCGCTACTAAAATTTGTGTGCACGGCCCAATGACTCGCTATGGTCACCATAAAGTAGCAGGCGTCGATCAATGCCACGCCATCCAGAATCTCACTGATCCGCCATCTGTCCCCTCCCCTCAGACACGGCGAGCCATGATAGAAATTCCCCGCCGCACCGGCACTTCTTATTTCGTCTGACGTCGGGTTGATGATGCTAGTCTGAAAATTTTTGAATACAAGTCGATTATTTCCAAAG
The DNA here is from genome assembly GCA_902702965.1 of Spirometra erinaceieuropaei. Classification (NCBI taxonomy): domain Eukaryota; kingdom Metazoa; phylum Platyhelminthes; class Cestoda; order Diphyllobothriidea; family Diphyllobothriidae; genus Spirometra; species Spirometra erinaceieuropaei. Next base: position 1,888,383 of record CACRXP010000023.1, read on the forward strand.
AAACCCTTCCTTTCTCAAAGTGATTTTTTTCTATAGCATTTCTCCAACTGCAAGCCACCTACGCGTCCATCGGATGTTTAATTTTAGAACTCTAAGATGGAATCGTTTCCAGAATTACCCGACACCTTTGGGTCCATATCCGGACGGATTGTTTCCTCACTTAGCCCGGCATACAATAAGGGCACTTGTAAAACAACATATTTTGCCATATAGATGGTCGCGGATTCACTAGAACAGTTCAGTTACATTAAAGTCCGAGGTTGATGGAGGGAGCGGCGATCGCTAGAAGATGAACGTCATTAGTATACCATTTTGAACCCATTCTTGGATCCGTAGTCGGAGAGAACGCATGGCGAGCACAGCATTATAGGATGCAACTATCACGCAATCAAATACATACCAAAATTCGTATCGTCGACACCCACCGCAGTTGCTCCTCATTAGGATGCAGATATATTGGTCGGTTTTATACATGTCATTAATGACTGAACTTCATCACGAAAAGTCACTTTCCTCCCGCACCCTGTTGTTTTGACATATCATCCTGTCCTATCGTGACATTAGAGGGATGTGTGGTTATTACGTTTGCAAGCGGACTGCATACGACTTGCACGGTTGTCAGGTGTCGTGGGAATTTCAGCTTCGTGAAACTTGATGGAGTGGTCGGGTCCCATCGAAGAAGCTAGAACACGAGAATTTGGGCCATTTTCTCCACTTCTGGTGCATGTCCAGTTATCTTCGTACGGTTGCCTTTGGATTATGTCCAGCCTCAGCCCCGAGTGACGTGGGGATGAAGCTGACGGCTTCCGAGATGGTCTTGACGCTCGGATTCACTCGTCCAAAGTTAGGTCTACATTTTGGCCTTGCAGGCACCGGTCGAGGAATTTACATTAAGAACCACCATCGATGGTATTGTGAGTTGGTAGCCCTGTTTTCTACTTCACTGCAGTTCACCTCAACGTGCAATAGGAGTATCCTGAATCTGACACTCAATGGACATGAGTGCAGAAGAATATTATGGAAAACTCGGTCGACTTTGGACGGTAGCAAGCTTTGGTGCATTCTTTGGAAAATCATATTCCGCCTCCCCAGCAATATCTTGTCCAAACAGTTGCCTCTGGGACTTTCACCAAATTGTTCCACTGTCCCTTTCAAGCTCTGAATTTCTCTCCTGTTATACATGTTTGGGATTGGTTAGGTCACAAGCTGAGACACCGAATTTGTTTAATGTTTTCCCAAGTAGCTAAGACCCCCCCCCCAACAATTTCGATGCAGTCATTTATGATCCAAGTTTTTTAAAAAAAACGAAAAATAATTGATGTGGTGTCTGGCAGATTACTAAAATGTTTCCATTCTGGTGAAAGACCAGTTATGCTTTTATAAGTAAACTGGGCGTTCATCTACCAAATACTGCACTCAGTACAGTTATTGCAATTAGCCAAAAGAATTTAGACAAGCTAATCTAGGAATTCTCAAGAATGGATTTGAAGTGGCTGGTTGCTACCTGAGATGCCTCGAATGATTATAGAGAGGACCATCCTGGATGATTAAACATCAACTTTATTTGATTGGTCGGCTAGATCGCAGTTGGTAGCCAGGAATGGGAAAGCGGACGGCGACCCTAACCCTAATTCTAAACATAACCCTAACCTCGACCTTAAACGTTAACCGTTAACCCTAACGGCAACCCTAACCCTAACCGAAATCGTAAACGTAGCCGTAGTCCTTAGACATAGCCGTAACTGAAAAACCTAACCGTAATACTGAAACCTACGCTCAAACCCTAACCGTAGCCCGAAAACCTAAGCCTAAAGGCATAACCCTAACCCGAAAATCAGAAACCATTAACCGGTACCCTGATCCGAACCTAAAACGCAAAACGGAAGCCAAATGGGTCAGATGTAATTATGGACCCCCACTAAATGGTCTCAGTAAACAAACCCCCCAGCCACCTGTAATAGGGGGCCTGGCTACCAACTGCGATCTAGCCGATTGGTCCACCAGTGATGTTCGTGTGGGATTCCTGTAGACCGGACTTGCCACAAGTTGCGTTGTATGGCTCTGTTACATAGTCATTTAGTTTAATTAGAGCTTTTGTCATCCCCTAGTATCGTAGCACTAGAATGATTGTAGGGCTTCCCATTTTCTGCTAGATTTTACATGAGAATACCGGAGATACATTCAACCACTTAAGTAGGTGAATTTTGAAATTTCTCATTGGTCACCGAGCAAAGATCGAGGTAGTGTTGAAGCTCCTTCCAGGTTGCTGAAAGCAAGTGCACGCATATGAAATCATACTGTTCGAAGGGTACCATGAACCACGGTAAGGTGGAAGGTCAGCACGTTGTGCCACTATCGGCCTCGTTATTTCTGGGTCAAACTTTCCATCGGGACACAGGGCTGTTCAGGCAGATGACATGTGTCATGTGTCATGCGAACACATGAAAAAGCGAAAGAGCAAACGATGGAGACTGTTCGGGCGAAAATAGAACCTACATGACTGTCAAATGTATCAGAGACTTTCGTTATGCCACTGCTTCTTCTACTGCTAGCATTGTCAGGCTATATAATACATTTGTACATAAACATTGCATCAGTGTAGCACGATTATGTAAAAATTTGCTTGGCTAGGTTTTCTAGATGAAAAGCGCTAGCAGTGCACCTAAACTTTCACCCTTTTGCAGTTATCACGCATATCTCTCTCCCCACAAACAACTAGCTATCCTTGAGTGTATATATGGTAACCCTGCTTTTTATGTTTGATCACACTTAAATCCACAGGAAGTTGATCGTCTTTCCTTGGCTCATCACGCCTCGACAAACGAGATAAAATCTCTCCGTGAGGAACTCTGTCACCTCAAAAAGGTTCACGAAGCGGTAAGCTCAGAGTTGGTGATCTTTCGAAAGTATCTTGCCTCAAATGCCCATATAAGAGGTCCCTTTCCGATGTCATATCATGCATGAACTGGGTAGGTTACAGGGAAATTTTCAAAAATAGAGCGCGCTGACGGCACATTCTAAGCTTGCTATGTTCACGCCAGGTAAGGTGTTACATGGCGTTTTTTGACAAAATCCAGTTCCTGGGGTTAAAAGGACATCGTGCTTGAAAAAGTCGCGGGTGCCTCGGAGATTACCTAGGACACTGAAAGCATGCACAGCAGGATTGTTTATCCGACCCTGAGTCACGAGGAGGCATATTTGCTGTCGATCATCCTAATCTCCATCCTCCAACCATGATAATAGTTAACCCCCACGCCTCTGCAGAACCAGCCGGGTCATGACTGCTGAACTTAAGGCCGCTGAAAAAATCGACTTTACTCGAAATAAACAAATCTATGCTCAGACATATGCGTCAGCAGCATAAGGGAAAATTTCACATCTAATTAAGTGTCTAATGATAAGCATGACAGATTAAGGCCTTCTACCTGCCCTCAAAGTTGAGTGATAGGCGCAGCATGATTGGTTTCGCAAAAAGAGTCGCTACTTGTGTGTTGCCGTTTGCACCGTTACTAAGGGGGAGCCTGGATTACGTTCAAATGCCGTCTGCTTCCTTGTTTACTCTTCGATAGCAGTAAAAAACAGAAAGAATGCGTGTAATTTCAAGTTGTGGAAGACGTGAGCCCTAAAATGACAGTGGCTAAATTAAGTAATTCTAGTATGGTTGTAGACAGTATTATACGCCAAAATATACTTTTGGCAGTTCTCACGTTTAAGGGACGGGACTTGGGAGAACAAAAACCCTGACAAATATTGTAACCAACTCAAAAACTATTACAGGCCATCGAACGAGAA
>CACRXP010000023.1:1894995-1913383 GCA_902702965.1 Spirometra erinaceieuropaei
AGGCCTGCAACCACTGATATAGCCTGAAGGCGTTTGAGTCCCCTGTTAAAGGTATTATTTCTAGGTAACGGATTTTTTTGGGTGCCATCTCCCGATTGTTACCGTCAAGCTTAGTTTCACGTTAGAAACAGACAAATCTCTTCCCTACTGAGGGTTTAAAGTAAACAGCACTAAGAGATGGGAAAAGGTGCCAGCAAATCGGAGCGTGTTGAGCTCGAAAGTGACCGTTATATTTAAACATTCTTTTTCGTTTCTGCCTGATCTGGCATCCTGCAACCCGAGCACCTTTACCTTTAAAGCACACGCGCACTATAACCGTTTTTTTTTCCAGAAATAATAATAGAAGTAAACACAATATAGCTCTAGGTTAATTTATTAACAAAGATGCTTCATAGCAGTTTCACAGTATCCGCTGACAGAAAATGTGTTCGGTCTTTCCTCAGAATATGTACCTTGAACGAAGTCTCCGCGATCTCCAGAACGAAAACTCTGAGCGCCTGAGGACCGGAGATAGGAGCCAACAGCATTTGGCTCTCGACTTGAATAACTGCCAAATGGAGCTCCAACGACTGCGACTGGATTTCGAAGCGCTGTTGGATTCAAAACTTGGTCTGGAGATGGAAATCGCCTCGTACAGACGCCTTCTTGAATTTGAAGAGAAAAGGTTACTATTGAGTTCTTAATGTGTCCTGAGACCAGCAATTGTGATATATCGTCCTCGTTGTTACGATGATTGGTTAGTGGCTTCCCGTGAACGACCGGCGTGTTGCTTTTCAAGCACCCTCAGGACATAAATGCCCAATTTTTCGCATGAAACTGGCCATAAAATACGAGTTTCTAGCGGATGGGTCAACCTTTTCCGAGAGGAAACTGGATGGAATATTTTAAGTGGAGTTGGTGCAGATATTCTCGATGCATAGGCGAACGTAAATGCTTTTCGTGTCCGTTCCGCATATGAATTTCGAGCATTGTTATGGGGAATTAGTTATCCGGCCAAAACACAACAGTTGACAGGCACTGGGGACTGGAACACGTTAAGAATGAAAAAGTGGGGGGAGGTCTGAAGTCCTCATTATAGCATGGGCTTTGTATTAAAACAGCCAAAGATCGAGCAGTCAACCAGGTCTGTTGCTGACGCGCATTTCCAGCCTGTAAAGCAGGGCATATGATGCATGTCATTACGCATCAGGCCGTAAGCATCGGACATAATGCGTGCTGAAATTGCACTAGGTTCCATCAGAAGCAGAGGCCACAGCAGCAGCAGTAGCGAGGGGAGCTGTGCTTTATCGACCAAATACCTTCTCATAAAATGATTGTATGACTCAAGCAAATTAACATTCCTAGTCCTGGAGGAAAATCGGCCAATGCTCCCCTTCAAGGTAGCCTGAGTCAAAGTACTTAGAGTTAAACTCCATCCTCTTGAGTACGAGGAGGTAGTGTAATTCATGTAGTAGACATTTAAATTGGTCACGTACACGGTCGCTTCGATACGTGCGGACAGCGTCACTCGAATTGCGACCGTCAAAAAGCGACAGAGTGAAATAATCAGAGAGGGGGCAATACAATTTACGGACTATGTTTCTCCCTTTTTTATTGTGACTCACCAGCCTTGACTTCCTCGGGCATTCAAAATGACGAATTAAATCTAACTGAACAGTTACCAAAGACATGATGACATTGCCTCCACGTATTGTCGCCGCTTACATTGTTCACTCTTGTTTAACAAAATTTATATAAGGAAAGTCCACTGTTATTTGCACCAAACTTATTTCACATCGATTTGGAACATTTTTACATTAATAGCTTGCAGTTTTCTGATATTTTCGCAGGGAAGTAAAAACTTTCTCATTATACAGATGTTCTTGCGCTGAATTATAGAAAAGACAACCATTTGTAACCCTCACTTCCGTGGAATTACGCACAAGACCATCTTCATTGCGAGACGGTTGCTATTTCCGACTAGTTTATTTCATCGTTCATTGCATGGGACGTATTCATCCTGTTCAGTTTGTTCACTGGTAGTACGAGTAGCTTTGGAATCCACAACCTTTATGTGGAGCGATAGTTTGCGCGTTCCCTTTTACCATTCACGATCTCCTCTTCCGATTAATCTTCTCCCTAGCCATTGAATATTCATTGTCATGTTGTGAAAATATGTATTGTTACACTCTAACCGCCTCTGACTTTTCACATCTTCCTCATTGTAGACACTCCGTTCAGGGGAAGCCATGTAAGATTTTGTATTGGTTCATGCTGGCATTATATTCGAAAGAAGTCCAATTAAATTGAATTTTTACTGGCATATAAAATTGAACGTGATATTGTCTTTTACGCCACACGATTTCTGAGTCGAGTGATCAGATCAACATTAATTTCTTCTTCGCAAGCATATAAATACTAAATGCTAATTGGACATTCGCGAAACAGAATAATTCTTTGATCACGAGAGCATGCAGTTTTGTCTGGAAGGCCATTCCCTCTTTATGTGCATTCAAAATGCTTCAAAAATAATGGTTTACAGGAACTGACTTTAAGCGCAATTCTCGGATAGCAGTTTGTTATTTTTAGAGTTTGTGTTTTCAAAATCTGTTTCTGACCTCTGCAATCGTCAAAAAATACAACCATTTATATTTCCGAATTGGGAAATTTTTAGAAGATGCAAAAATATGCATTTTTATTCTGATATACTGAAACCTGGAAAAGTAATCGACTGGCATACGCACCTTGCCCTCTTTAACTGTCAGTCATTTCTTTATGTACGAGAATGGGCACGCACCTTGGAAGTTCAAGCATAAGCCAAAAAGCCACACTATATGTCAAGATTTTCAGCAATACTTGCCGCAAGCTTATAAGGAGTCCTTCTTGACCCCCTTGTGGAAGTATTTCTGAGCCTTTATCCTAACCTCGAGATAAGTTATCTTGTCCCTTAAGCATCAGCAGACTGTGCTCCAATAAAGTTTAACAACAGACTCAGTTTTTAGTTTATTAAAACTTTATTTACATCAGCGTTAACCAAGTGCACATCTGAAACGCCGCCAACGAAATACTCCATTACTGCAACCAGGTCTTTTGGCGGATATTCAAAGACGGCAGGATTACGACAAACAACATTTGAAATCCCTCTATCACCGCTGAAATAGATCTTAAATGATTAAATCTTCGGATACGCAAAATCTACTTGTTTAATTTTCGCATTTATTCAATACTTTGTTTAATGCAAGCAGTAACTAGTAAATGCCAAAATTTGCTCTAATTACTGGTTTGTTTAGCCAATGAAATCAGCATTTCTGAGGACAAATTATTACTGCTTATAAGCCCTAGTTACAATAGTCAGTGCCGCCTGTTGAAACACATCTGTACATTTTATTTTTAGCCGACAAAGTCAGATCAGAACTGGTTCTTTCAGAGGACCCCCTAAAGGTTACCCACACACGGAGTTCCAAGGGAAATGTCACGATAAATGAGTGCGCCCTGGATGGGTCTTTTGTAATGTTGACCAATAACGGGTCACAGGTAAGTTGGCCGAAGATTCTCTTTGCAAGCTGCCTCTCATTTGTCTACCTTGATCGAGCCGTCTCCTCGTCAAAATCACTAGTAAGATGGAATACAGGCGGCCTGCTTTACCGTAGCGTACGGTTTCAGAGCCCCGCAGGTGGTCACCTTGAGATAGCCAATCGATACTTAATCAGTATTATGCTAAAGGAAGAATTTTTTGTGTCTCGTTGGTAGTGTAAGAGTGGGACTAAAAGGTTTTATCAAATATTGGTAGACCCTCACTCTTGAGAAATTTAGGCTCATTAAACTGAACATTGGAAACAAAAAACATTGTATTCCAGCCAGTTTTAACAAGGATTTGCTGAGTTTCCCTTATAACCGAAAATCTCACAGATGGAATCAGTAGGCTCCTCAGTCGATTCTGCCGGCTGGACTACGCGCTGAACACGCGAAATATCACATTCCCTAGTCTGCTGGACTTCGGTAAACAGAGCGCTCTTGTTGAGACAATGTAAAACAATCAAAATAAAGGAGCGGTTAAGGTCGCCACTAATAGTAACCCTGCATCTGCAAAGTCTGGCAAATTTGGTAGACTTTACAGTCGCTTAAATTACGCCTGGGAGGTGGATCAGTTGTGAGGATAGACTTATCGCCGAGAAGGCTTTCATCGCGAAACGCAAAATGGCGTTCAGAAAAAAATTAGTGTCCTCCGTAACATTTCAAATGACGTTCCGATGTAGACTTGTGGTCCTCCACGTCCCCGCTTCAGATTTTTGACAGGGCGTTCCTTTCCCACTACGAGAATCCCCGTGAAGCCTCAATTCCCGCATGTGCCCGTCCATTGTTCCTGAGCTCTGGCACGGCTCGCACTAATCGCTACATCCTCCGAGCCCCTTTTGACATTAGGATACGACCCTCCTCCTTTTACCCCATGACCAGATAAAATTGACTCAGGTCCCCTGTTCGCCAGTTTTTCCTAGGGGATGACCCGGTGCCTCCGCGTCGTTTTTGATTTTGACTGGGCAAAATTGCAACAGACTGGCAGTCAACTTTGACGTGAGCAAGGGAAACCAGGTCTTTTAAGGTGCCGTAAAACGCACAGACCTGATCTCTTTACGTTGTCTGTTTTAATTGTGTAGCCGAAGGGACACTCATTAAAACTCGTGTCCTTGTCTTTTCCTTTTTATGCTTTCATTTTATGCGAATTGATCAGAGCCAATAGAGCTGATTTTTTTGTCTATTTAAGTAGTTTCCTATCCTCGATTCCAGATAAATGGAATTTGACAGTTGCTTCATGAACTCAAAGCCAAAATATAGGAGATGACCAAGTGAAATTTTGTCCATAGTTTGCCCACAGTTTATTTTTAATTCACAGAGAGAGGACATCGGGGGCATGAAACTACTGCGCGTGGTGGATGAAGATCAGGCGGCTATTGCCTATGTTATCCCAGCGGGCACTGTGCTGGGCACTGAAAATGGTAACCGGTCCATTAAGGTGTGTTTTCTTTTTCATTTACTTCATTCATGCTCCATTTACAATTGTATTTACACGTAAGTGGTGCTGGTTAAAAATTTTGCTACAATTTTCGCTCCTCTTAGCAATCTTTCTGTAGTGTTCTCAGTTTATCGACAAAACGTCTGCACGATAAATGTGTTTAGCACCTCCACCATATGCCATAGATCATCCCTGTCTCACAAACCCTTTTTTGTCCTACACATTTCCCGACTCCATCCAACAGAGCACTGCACCGTCTTTCACCAAAAAATATAATCCCTTTATCTTCAGAGGGAAAGTATAGTGATGAATTTAGGCTCCCGTGATTTTCTTGAATGTCATTTTGCAGCCACCGTTGATTGTAAATTCTGAAAATATGTGGATCAACGCCATACCGCTGACACGTACATCAATATGATGTACGAAAAAACGGAAAGCTCTTGCCATGGGAGACTGAGTTATGACTTAGGCACTAGATCAAGCCACTGGCCAGACCTTTCATGGAGAAAAGATGCTGAAAGTCGCAGTTATTTGATTCACGGACGAGTAAGCGAGACTGCCGTTTGTTAATTGTGTGGGATCTAGCTTAAGCCTTTAACACCGCTGTATGCTCAAGGCGAAGAATCCGGTAGGTAATGGTCAGCAGGCAAGTAGTCACCAGCGGTATGTCGAGCGAATTCGACTTTCGCAATTTGTCAGCTAGACAAGAAGAACAGTGTTCGTCATTATCAGACCTAAGGACCTAAAGGGACACGCAAGGTAATGAGCCACCGTGTGACACTCATCGCCTTTCGTCTGGGCAGCCAGACGTAAGAGTAGAGTTGGCACTATAAGCTGGCAGTTTTTTGTTGCCTCTTATTTATTTTTAGGGTCCCTATTGTCATTCCAAGTCAGATTTGTTTTGGTGCTGACAACTGATTTTATAATCCACCCGCTAACCACCACGTGGAGCACAGCCGCAAAAACGCTCATGATGGTTTCGGCAGGACTGTGCGCGAGCTGCCCCATAGAGGTCAGGTACTTAAGTTTGAGCTTTCTCCCAGCCACCAGTAAGTATTCCAGCAACATTGTAAATCACGACCTCTTCGTGTTTTCGTCTTTGTAAAAGTCAACCTAAATTTTGGAAGACAAACACTACTAGAAACCAATGAATGACTTGCATGATGCGAGGTCGTCACAGTCAAGTTTGGCAAAACACTCGCTTGTAAAAAGTCCCTGCCATTTGAAGAGGACCAGATTGCGACAAAGAAACAGCTTCCAACCCGCGCCCCAATGGCCTTTAGGTTTTATGAAAGCCGATAGTTTTTTTGACAAACACAAGCCACGACGATGTAGCCATTCATGTTTCTTTCGGTGTTGTCAACCAGACACAACCCATCTCAAGGTTGAGTAGGTCGGAGATTTAAAGCAGGATATAAAGAGTCGTCGAAATGAATGCGTTAGACCTGCACTCCAAGGCAATTTGGAACGCCAGTATTTTGTCCTTCGACCAGATCGGCTCCGTAAACGTCCTTCCACCATATGCGAAAGTCGTCCAAATGAAATTGAATAAAAATATCTGCTTCTGCCAGCCAGTCTTTTAATCACCTTCGAAGACTAAACTTGTTTTCTAAAGAAAAACGACCTAGAATACCTTGACGGCAGTCGGCAGTCGGACGACTTAAACCTATAGGTTAGGAATTCAGTAAGCCAGCATGTTGTTTAACTGGGAAATATCTCCTCGTTATACAGGCCCTGGCAGACGCTGAGTGTCCGAGACGCAATTTTTGCCCGTACAACGTAACCGTTACATTAATTGAAGGTAACCCACGTTCAAGGCATCTAGCACGGCCTGTGCAATGAAATCCGACGATAAAATTTTGTACTTTATTGTATCTACCTGGAACCGTTTAGGGGTGCGCATCAATTTTTTTTCAAACACCCGTTTCCAAACCGAATAAATTTATTTTTCGAATCTGCAGCCAAATCCTCGTCGCTCGGTTTTTATTGATTTATCGATCACCTGTCTGATATGCGGACCAAGCGTGCTCGATAGATTGATTCATTGATGAGACACAGGTGTGGAACTGTTTCCGCATTGTGGGTGCCATTTTATTGTCCTTTATACCAAGTTCTAACTTTAGGTAGGTGTATAGTTGATTATCATGGGTCTCAAGTGAGGAAGAGGGAGCACGCTTCCGTAAAAGGTTTTACTTTCTCATCAGTTCTTTTACTGGGCCAGTCGGTTAACGACTTGTTCATAATTCTACCTTCTTAGCTTCCCCGGCCTGAAGTTCAAATTCGCAGGATGCCATTTTCAACCCCAAGTCAATTTAAGTTTGCCGATGGGGACTTAGACCCGTCTTTTATTGTCTAAAATACCTTTTTAGTTTTTGCAGCTTCTAAACTCTAATTAGAGTGGTAGTCGAATTGAACGCATCAGATCACGTAAAGTGGTCTTATCTGTGCACGGTCTGACGAGGCTCCGAATGACGAAGACAAATTGGCAAGATAGCAGTTGGTAACCAGGACTGGGGAAGCGAACGGCGACCTTAACCCTAATCCTAACCTTAACCCTGACGCTAAACTCAAACTTAAACGTTAACCGTTAACCCTAACGGCAATCCAAACCCTAACCCTAACCGAAATCGTAAACGTAACCGTAGCCCTTAGACGTAGCCGTAACTGAAAAACCTCACAGTAATGCTGAAACTTAATCGTACGCTCAAACCCTAACCGTAAGCCGAAAACCTAAGCCTAAAGGCATAACCCTAACCCAAAAATCGGAAACCATTAACCGGTACCCTAGTCCTAACCTCCAACGTAATACGGAAGTCAAATGAGTCAGATGTAATTATGGAACCCTACAAAATAGCCCCAGTAAACAATCCCCCCCGCCACCTGTAATACGGGGCCTGGCTACCAACTGCGATTTAGCCGGCAAATTAACCGAAAACGCTAATCAGTATGATTTTCGGGTCACTTTTGTCTCAATAAACTGCTCACTCGATCAGACCTCCCAATGTAAAAAACGAATGTTTAGCACAGCTGACAAACACGCTGCAGCATCTGCAATGATCCCTTTTTTTCCTCACTGGATTCAGTCTTCTTGTCACAGTGCAGGCAACCCACACGATACACTTTGAAAATCCCACTGGAGGCCTGAACGAATTTACTAGGTACTTCTGACGAGTATGTTGGAGCAACTAATGGACTGAGAGCCAAACTGCACTGGATCCTTCTCAATGCGGCCTCCATATCCTCCTTCTTGATGTGGGTCCTTGGAGCATCTCGACACATGTAATGAGAACCTCAGCACGTGTGTGGCGCGCGCAAACGGGCTGTCTGTCTTTGTCAGCCACCACTGCGCCCGAGTCCACTTCCAGCCACTTCTTGTCACTGCCTTGCCATCTAAACATGATCAGCGACGGAGAAGACAGTGCGGTAGATGCTGGGCGGGCATACCTAATCGAGAATTTAATTCACGTGCAAGTCATCTGTGCGACACGCACTCCGAGCGGTCCGCAGGGGATGCCGCCGCTTGTGACGGCCGAACTGTCATGGAATTTTAAGGTTCAGCAGTTTATGAGGTTCAGGAAACCTTAGGAGTCATTAGTTGGAATTAGGGACAAGCTTACAGACACTGTATACTGATTCAGGGTCAGTGTGGCGAAACAGCCAAGACTACATTACTTTAATATGAGCGGCCCATTCACTGACTTTGAGTTCTTGGACCATCAACGTTTATTTGAATTGGCACCTCCTCCTTGATGGGTAAGATGAGCGATCGGCTTTGGACCTATCACCTGTATGAACACGATTAAGAGGTCAATATAGGCAGTCGATCTGACTGGCTCATTTTTTGATATTTTCCACCGCATTACACCTATCTGATTCCAATTCACAATTTTTCTTCAGATCTGGTCTCACAGAAAAAGGCCGACTGACTCAGCCGACCTAGAACTCGTGGATTCCTGCTGGCCCACTGGCACAATCGTGCGGACTAAACTACTCTCTTCTAATGGTGAGGTAAGACATCCAGCGGCAAATCTATCGAGGCCGTAATATTCCTTATCATTTACTACAAAGCCCTGTGCGACCACACCGCAATTGTGTTCAAAGGAAATCACAAAAGACTTTTTATTTAAGGCTATGTTTGAGGGCTTTTTTGAACGCCAAACCAAGCAAGCTCACTCCAGTTGCATCTTTCTGTTTGTGCTAAGGCCCTAGCAGGAAGACACAAAGATTAAATGATTCCCTTCAGTCTCCTTATCCATGCTCTTACGCCATTTCGTGAATTTCTCATCCGTCCGCCAAAAGTCTTCGTTTTTCTGTTTATTTTTAGGAAAGGGCCTCATACATCCTCCGGTTCACGCCTCAGACTGCGTCGTCCGACAGCGCATTCGAACTGAACAACTAATCATTTTGGGAATATAGTTTGGCGGCCACATGTTCCTGGTGAATTTCCCATGGGTCTACTCCGTTCTCTACTAGTAAATAAGTATTTCGTCGGGTATAGGCAGTTCTGGACTTCTTGGGAAAATTAGCATCACACACGCTCTGGCTATTAGGTGCTGTTACAGCGATTTTCTGTAGTTCGTTTACACCACGGAAGCCATCTGGCAGATTTTATCGACATTTTCACGGACGTTTGTGCCTATTAAGTGGACGCGGATGAAATAGGATTCAGTATTTGATTCATTCTTTCTACACGGTACTGAAATCTGTTTGTATATCCACGTGAAACAGCGGTGATGTTTATGACAAGTGAAGCCTGTCCCACATCAGCAAATCAGTTCTTTCCATTTGCATGATCTAAGTGTTTAAATCTTCTTCACTTATTTAGATTGCGTTGCCTTCGGAACTTTGCAAAGTGCCAATTACCATAGCAGTCACTCACGGCTGAAGTGAGCTCGGCCGGTGAAACCCTTGAACACGCAATCAGCTGTTAGCGAGATGGGATTTTGCTGCCGTGGGAGTGGGAGAATAGGAAAACAGGAGGTCGACATAGGGGAACTAGCGGGAACATTCTTTGGGGTCTTGAGGACGACCAATCATTAGAATTAGATCTGTGTTCCTCTTGACTGATGAGGCCGCAATCATTCAGAAGTTTATGTGGTCTCTCAAAACTGTCCTCCCCCGTTTTGGACAAAACTGAGCTGGGGGCAGAGATAGGAATCGGTAATATGCACCCCCGAATTACAGAAGGTCTTACGCTAAGCTTCAGGCGGTTAGATTTAGTGTGAGGGCAGGGTAAGCAGCGTTAGAATTGGGGTTGGCGTTAGCATTCCTGGTAAAGTTAGGAGACAGAAATAGGTACCCACCGGTGGAATTTATTGCAAGACCACCTTTTCGCCGGGGATCTTTATTCCCATGTCCAACCGCAGCAACTTTGTCAACAAATTGTTCTTGGGGCAAGATGGTGGCCTTTTCTCTTCGGGGACAACACGATAACTCCTCTAAACAAAGTCACGTCGGTGAAACAATATCTCCCACAGTTAGTGCTCTCACTATCATTAAAATACTCCACCGAAGAATGCTTGCCATTAAAGCGGACCAGAGCAGACAGTCGACGCATAAGGGCAGCAATGTATGACCGAATACAAAAATAAAGTGTCATGTTCATTCACGTCTGAATTCGATTTAAAGTTCCCACTCTGTAAAAAATGTATAGGTTGGACTTCCATTTTCTAAGATGCCGTCTATGTATCTGATTACGGAGGAGCCATTTGTTGTTGAGCGATTTTATCTTTATACAGAAGCCAGCTAACACGAGTCTGTCGATACAACCCGACGTTAGAACCGGCTGCCCTGCCCTTAATGGAGTTCACCGTTTCCTCCGTTTACTTCTGTGCAAACGCGCCTTTAATCCACACACTGAATGATGTATGTCCAATGATGGTCTTATCTGAGTTCTGCTACTGTACCGCAGTTGTCAGTATTGCTTTAGGCAAAGACGCGCATTTCAGGGACACGGCTGAGAAACCTAGGCGGTCTCCTTAAGTCGACGCTCTTGACAGGAGCTAACGATTGTAGTTGGGGACAATTGCCCTCCAACCAACGAATGATGTATAGAAGGTACTCTGTTCCTTTTGCGACGGCTTCTCAAATTGGGGTTTTACGGCCTCCGCTAATGGCACTGTGATCAAAAAGGGAGTTGTGCGGAGATACCAACATAGGACGATGGTGCTCAGAGCATTAACCCTTTTCTGCAGTAGCATCAACCTAGCTGTCTAGACATGGAAAATGCGCCTTCTAACCAACTTGTGGTTTCATCCGGCTTGTTGACTTCGTCGACACCGACTGGATGGCCCTAATTCATGTTTGTTTATGCTGCTGCATGGCTGATTCATGCCACCTGTGTTTGGCTGTTCGTCTGACTGTGTCATTATCTTCCTGTTTGTTCGTGTTCAGCGCAAGTGGCCTCCCCGAGGTAGGCAGCAACCAGGTGTGCCTTGCCGATTCCTACGTTAAGGCAAACAGTACATTCGTTTTTTATGATCGCTTTTTTCGGTCCAATTGTTTTAGAATGGACACAGGCACCCTTTGTTTCACGAAAATTATTGTGGTGGACTCAGTCCGCCTGTAGTATAAGCCAAACGGTTTTAGGGGCGGGGAATGTCGATCGGAAAGGGGTTGGAATACTGCTATTTTATTTTTGAACCAACTGACAGACGTTATGAAATAAAAGACGAGAGCGCAAACCGAAAATAGGCACAGGTACGCAAAAATGGCGTCTTGTTCTTCTACAGTCTTCGAGAAGGGAAGATAGGACTATTTAGTTTAGAGTTATTCTGTCGTCTGTGCTGCGTTTATCCTACCCTCTTTTACTATAAGCCGTTCCAAATTTTTGCGTTTATGTCAATCCCCACAAAATGACACATGTACAAAAGTTGTGCATTCTGCAGACACCATGTAACTCTCAATATTATCCTCGTTAAGAGATCCGAACTGGCATAATCAGCTGGCTCCTCTACAAGAAAAAGATCTTCAACACATTGATCATAAAAAGACTAACAAAAAATTTAGAAAGCTAACTGCGAAGTTCAGATTACCCGGACATTTTTCACCAACATGCGCTGAGACACCTGCCTGCTTATACGCCATTCGTTATATTCGGCAATGGGTTCACTATAATTACCTTCCCTGCGATCGTTTGAATGAGGAGGAGTCCGAATTCGCTTTACAGTTCCCTAATTACATGCTCTCTCTCTCTCTCAGTCAATTCTTTATCGTGAGGAGGAGCCTAGATTTTGACGTCTAAAGTTTCATCTTTCAATCTCCAAGTATAAGGTACGTAAGATGTTCGCCAACGATTATCAAATTCGATGATATAATCAGATATTTGGTAAAATTTAGATCTAATTATCAATGAACGCGCATTAATCCTATGAAAGTACATCAGCCCCTGCCAACTTCCCAGTGTATGCAACCTCATATCCTTGTCTGTGACCATAACAAACATGTCAATGAACGACAAGAACAGCTCGGATCCGATGACTAGTCAGACTTTTAGAAAGTTATGGTCCTCACTACAAAACTTTTTGGAATCCTTCTTCACAACAAGTCAGCGGCTACAGGACAGTGAAACTGGCATAGCTTCGCAACGAAACAGAGAGCTCAACTACCTCTGAAGGCCGTGTGAAGTAGCCGTGATGATACTTGCTTAGCTAACGTTTTTGCATTCCAACTGCGAGGTGTTGATAATGGTTTCCAAGTAACCAGGTATTGGAAGTTACCGGCGTGCTTAACATTCGGGTAATGTCGAAAGGGTTCCAGTCGAATGCAGAAATTAGGTCCTGACAGTACTAGATGGGTGTCCATCGAGGCGACTATTGTCTTTTACCGTTATTACAGATGCCAGTGGAAAGGGAGGATAAAGACAATAGTACAAGCGAATACCAAATACCTGTCTAAATGCCTTGGAACCGACAATTACTCCTGGAGGATTCTTGCGCATGATCTGTAGGCGTAAATGCATATATTGAAAAAAGGATTTGCAATATTTGAAGATTAATTCTTCAGGAAGTCAGGCCGGAATGCAAAACCGAAACACCAAGTAACAACGCTGCAAACAGGCCGGCTTATACCAACCAAGCAGTTCTTCAATGTCAGCACGTATTTAATGCTCGCACTGACTTTATAGGATCAATCCGCAGCCATCGTACTTGCAATAATCTCGGTGCATCTATAAGTACCCATAAAAACGACAGTGACATGATGGAAATTGTCATCATTGGCAAAGATGAACGAGCTACTACTTTGTATATTTTTGTATGTTGTGAACCAGAGGGTGTGGGGGTACGCCTAAGCGCGGGTTTTCGTCGTGCCAGCCACCTGCGCCCTCCCCCACCTCCGGTCCTCACGACCCTGTCTTGGCACCGGCTTCATGTGGGAGAAGAGGGGAGAATGTGGTTGATGCTAGGAAAGACCACTATCAGTATTAAAAAAATCACGTCCAAGTCAGCGACCCTGCTTTCGCCCTGTTTTGGAGCATACGGTGGACATCGGTGGCAACAGTGGTCGACCTTTCGTGTAGTTTGAACTCCTAAAACAGGTGCTACACTCACATCACACTCTAAGCGGGCCTAGGTCTTTTTTCAGAACAGTTGCCTAGTGAACTCTAACATGGACCCACTTTGACCTTGGAATCCAACAAGGACCAAGAGGAATACAGAGACGCCGATTCTGACCGACTTCACCAAACTGCAACCCACATAGTGTACAGGCAAACAATTATTTCGCATTCTGCATGTTACCAAATGGTGGAATAATGCTACCCTTCGAAGAAGAATCTAAACTGCGAGTAGCCATTATGATGTAGCGTTAGAAGGAGGTCGAACTGAATAGGTGAGCGTGTTAAGCCTGGTTGGCATTGCAACGGAAGCCAAGATATTCATTGGTGGTCGTAAGGAAGCGCTCATCAGGTCGACATTGCCTATACTAAATGAAGAAAGGCAAGGAAGGGATGATTAAAACAAGAAGTCAATGAAAATGAAGCACGCAAACTCTGTGGATGAGGTGGAATAAAGTTAATCCCGCTGCCAAAGATATACATAAACAGGAGAAATGGAGTTAAAAGAATTAGAAGGACTCAACAATAAATGTAAACAAATGATACGCGAAAACAAGAGTTTCATAGAGCTTTGAATGGGGGCACTTTTATTTGAAAGCTTGTAAAGTCATAAACATCAGCCAGAGTCACATTTTAAAAATTTCCATGTGTCACCAGAATTTCAGGTGAATTTGTTGGCCCTCAGCAAGCAACGTCTGGCTTGTTGCATTTGGTTCCGTGCATAGCTGTTGGATATTCGTAAATATCTGGAATGATTTGGACGGGGAGACAACGTTTATATCTAAGGGCATTTTCATCTGCTAGCCTCATCGGCGTTCGATGAATCCAGATCCTACCTCACTCTACTACCTTCGAATAGTGGGCTGTGGGAAAATCGACGCTCCTGGGAAGCATAATAACATGTTATGGCCGATAGCTCGAGTACAAACTAAGGACAACTGTAAGTGGAAAGGCTCTGTTCCCCTGGAAATCGGACAAACGCTAAATAAACATCCCGTCTGCGCGTGCATCACACGGCCTGGTCCTTCGCGGAGCACACCAGTTTTTCAAGCAGTAAGGGATGGTCGGCAAGGACCTTACATGTGGAAGATCGCTATCGAGACCACAGTAACGGGTGGCCATTGCAGCCTGACCTTCAGCCCACCAGTCGGCCACTCCACACACACACACACACACGCTGGGCTGACTACGAGGTTTGAGTTGTATCGTCAGTTGGCAGCCTTACAAGCCACGGCTTTTAGCGAACCGTGATAGCTTCAAGCTCGACAGATTGTATACGATGAGGAATGCACTGAGGTGTCGCAGGGATGCAATCCCCGAAGTCGACATCAGTCTCTCCCTCTCTTCCAGCAAACGTGCACCAGTCAATTGTCCAAGCCGGTCTGCCAACTGATGCTGAGATCAGGCGTAGTGACTGACAGCATTAGTCTGCCCGTCACTACCTTAATTAAATGGCAAACCGTAATGCTTTTGCTAAGACAGTTCTGCGATCATTTTCCGCCTCTTATGATACACTCTCCGGTGTCGGAGGCAACCGATTATAGCTGGTTGTTAGTTCTCCTAGAAAATAGCATAAACAAAGTAATATTTAATAAGTCTGACAGTAGACGCTCTAACTTAGAAATCTTCTGTGTACCACTCCGCCTTCTTATGTCTCACTTGGACATTTCACAGTTTTTAAGTTTAACCGACCATGTCTTGAGTTGCACACAACCATCGTGCTGTCAAGAGGTGTCGAGAGTAGACTGAAAAAGAAACTTTCAGTTTCTCTACTAGAGCGATAATGAGAACCGGGACCAGGCGACCTTGTTGGCGCTCACTAAGCAAATGACCCGTCTGATTTTAAAGTTTGCAAAAAGCACCTAGTGTGTGTGAGCTTACTTCCAAATTGTGATATTCCTAACCAATAAGGACAATGGGCAGAAACATTGACTGATGCTGTTAGTCGAAAACGTTCCCCACTGACTAATTGAGCAACAAAAGTACTTCGCCTTCTTCAACTCCGAAAGTAACGAAAAGAAACAATGCATAGACGCGTGCGCGCAGTCTACGCGGGTGAGTCTCAATGAGAACTTAATTGCCCTGCGTAAACGTCCAGGCGGTAGGCCCCAACGTGCATTCGTTCCGATAACGACTCTTCACATCTCTGACCGTGCTATCATTCGCTTGCGTGGAATTCTACCGAGTTATTATGCGTTTGCATGCATAACTAAGCCCGTGCCACAGAGCATTTCCTGCAGAAGTGAGCAGTAAACGACTGACTGCCGGTCTTGCAAAGGCTACCGCGCTCAGAATATCCGTAAGTTTCAAGCCAATTCTATGACCGAAGGTTGTTACGTCCTTTCGGCCGAGAAAGGACAAAGAAACACCGAAATTCCTTTTATAAACACGATTAATCGACACAAGACACGACCTGATTTAGATACTTTGACGAGAAAATATTTTCGAGAATCTGAAAAACTTGCGAATTCATCAACAGAGACACCCATGTGAACCTTATTGATCACAAAATTTAAGCTGCATAGTCAGCGTATTTGAAGACACGAGTAGTACTATACTTTTCAGCCCAGTAATGGGGCACATAAGGAAAGCATGAAGGTGCTCTTCCCTTAGTCAAGACAGGGCTTTGGAGTAAACTTCCTCTTGGACCTGTGTGGCATGAAGTTGTAAAGTTAGTCAGGTTATATAAAGACATCGGGCCTAGGAAAACGTTTTTTCAAAGATATAATTAATAAAAGAAAGGGAGACGCAAATAAGCCGCCTTGGCTTATTTGCCAGTGTCTTGCATTTTCATCAAAAAGGCATCTCAACGCCTGACTACTCGTTGACTTTGGAGCTTCTGCGAGGACATAATGCAGATAATAAGATAACTGGAAAGTCTCTGTGTGACTAAGTTTTTAGTGTCACAGCGAGTGACC
This sequence comes from Spirometra erinaceieuropaei, assembly GCA_902702965.1. NCBI lineage: Eukaryota > Metazoa > Platyhelminthes > Cestoda > Diphyllobothriidea > Diphyllobothriidae > Spirometra > Spirometra erinaceieuropaei. Next base: position 1,911,458 of record CACRXP010000023.1, read on the forward strand.
AAAAAGCGTCTTGTTGGGTTTTCGGTAAATACACCATCCTAAAGGCATGTCTAGGTCTGCATCTAAAACCCCAAAAGGGGCGAACAGATCGTCCCAACAGTATGTCCTATCTCTTTTAAATTAGAAGAGGAGTGTCACGGTCCGAACAGTTATCAGAATGAATAGATAAAATAATTAAATGATGATCTAGACAAGCTAAGGCCGTTGAATAAGGAATAAGCAAAACGATCATTATTAATGCTATCAGTACCAAGCGGAAGAATCGCGCTCTAAAACCCATGCCGGTGATTCTGTCAGTGGCGTCTTCAATCGGCGAAGGCGAATTTCTCAGAGGACCAAGTCTGAGCAGGGCGAATTTAAAAATACTGAATAAAGAAATAATAAATGTTCTGCGGTAGCGAGACAGCCAATAACACTTACAACTTAAATGTGATGGACATCACTAAACCCGGATCGGAACCGATAGGTTCATGCATTCAATCTCCTGAAATGGAGGAAATTTCGTGTACCCGTGGAAGTTTTTGGCACATTCAGCAATCTATATGCCAATACTCAAAGTCCCACTTCGAAAATCTGCGAAATCAGCAGGCCCGACGTCGTCGCCATAACAGAAATGTGGCCCAAAGCCGAAATCTTAGATGTCGAGATTTCGATAATAGGATACCAGCTCTTTCATCGGAATCTTCATAAATGACCAGAGGTAGTGGGGCGGTCATATATATGATAGGTCGGCAATTTAAACTGTTAAAAGAGCGCAAGGTCGGCGCCTTGAATATGAATAATTTCGGACGAAGGCGAGCAATTGACGAAAAGTGGAATCGTTGACGGTTTACAAGCCACCAAACCAGCCGAGTCCCCTGGGAGAGTGGCATCGCCACTTCGTGAAGGAAGTTGCTGGCCACCAAGACCTTATTGACGCCGAAGTAAATGCGCCTGCAATCGGCTGAGGGTAACCTGGCAGTCGCAGTGCGCTTAGTTTCTTCGCCTGGTCGGTCACTTGCGAATCCATCGCATAGAGACTGGCGAACCAGTGCTTGAAGCACCAACCTACACCCACCAAGCTCGTCTCAACTGCCCACACTGCCATCGCACTTTCAGGCATCGCATGGGCCTATTCGGCCACATGCGCATCCACGACGACCTGCGGTAGACAACCGCCGAACACATCACACATTCACTCACTCCCTACCTCCTCCACCACCACCATCACCCCACCAGAAATCAACACTCACACACCTCATGCAACCAACTGCCACCCCCCACGCAAATGGGAAGTCCGCATCTCGACTCGGTCCCCATGCGGCTTCGGCTGCACGGGTGACTTGAGTCCGAGACTATCCCGACACGTCAAGCGGCGTGGATAGGAAGGTTGCTGATTGACGCCCGCTCTCGGTTCACGCAGTTCGTCGCGTTGTGTGTGTGTTGTGTGGAGTGGCGGACTAGTGGGCTGGGGACGGGCTGCAACAGCACCTTCCACGGCACTCTCACGCAAGTGAGAGACACGCCGTTCAACCCCCGTTGTGTGAAATCCTGGTGTTTGTGTGTATGGGGGGCCAGGTCGTGCCGTGGCGCGCGCACTCATGGTCAGTCGACCATGACAGCCACCGCGCCCATTCCCCACTCCAGTCTGCTGACCGGCTCGGACAGCGGCTGGGGTATGGGAGTGGGAAGGGGGAGTGAGGTCGACGACTCAGCGCACTTTCTCCTCACTATAAACAATCTGACGCTCTTGAAGCTATCACGGTGCGCTAAAAGCCGTGGCTTGCAAGGTTGCAAACTGACGGGGTAACTTGGACCTCCTCCTTGACTGGAGGCGGTCTGAGAGTCAGGCTGCAATGGCTCCTTTTTAATGTGGCCTTTATGGCACTCCCATCGCAGTGTGGGATCCGAGCCAGGCGTTGGCGGCACGCCCAGGTGCGGCTTCGG
>CACRXP010000023.1:1925941-1954749 GCA_902702965.1 Spirometra erinaceieuropaei
CTGGCGATGTGGACCTCCAACTGGCTAATGCGATAGTACTTTGACGTTTCATCCGGCTTCCGCAGCGCTTTCAAAGGGAAGGAAAAAATAGAGATGAGGACAAATATGCTCATTCGGAGGGGCAACGGGCTAACTCAAAGTGAAAGTGCTTTGCAGGATTAGCCACTTTGTTCATTCGGCGCACGTGAGGTGATTCTCAGACACTTGTGGGAAATGTGCAATGAATAAACAAACGCATTGCTTACGAAGGAGCATAACAACCGGTATCAAAAACTTTTGCAGATTACATTTACGCAGTGATCAAGTTCACATTCCACCTTAGCTGCCTATTCACACCTGGTACTCAATTTGATTGGGTTAAAGCGCGCGGGATCTTTTCAGCTCAAAAAAACAATTCGGGCATTATGTTTTTACAGAGAGTGGAGCCGGACTGATCATGGAGACATCTCAATCGATTTTTCATCTCAAAGCACTCTCAAAGCACACGGAGATGAAAGATAAAGTGCAACTAGGACTATATCTTTAATACAATAATAAAAAACAACTCCCCACACACACATCCGCACAAGCTGCTGGATGTGGCAATTAGTCGTACTTTTAGTGATTTGGCATGACAGTTTGACCGCCGCGAGCGATAACACCCCCCACCCATGTACCCGACAGTGTGGACGCCGCACCGGCGACTTGCGTGTGAATTAGTTTACAGTGGTAGTTGACTTGCACAGCGCCTGCCGCACCGTAGTTCACTAGGCTCTGCGGACGTAAAGACGGCCGGAGGTGGACGCGGGCGAAGTGGCGGACAAAACCAGACAGCCCGTCTGCGCGTGCCACGACCTGGTCCCCGCACAATTCAGCAGATTTTCATAGAGGGTAGCTCAGATCTTTCACGCCTGGGTGGTGACTTACCCGACTCTTGAGGGGCGTCCGACACAAAAATAGTGAAGTTAGACGGTTGCTTTTTGTCAAAGAACTGCAAAAATCCCGAAAAGCCGTCGTTTCCCAGGAACGGCGCGAAGAAGGTGGTATCATTTGAGTCACCAACAAAATCCAGAATGGACGAGAAGCGCTTCATCAGCTCTGACTCCTGTAAAGGGGAGGAGTAGGGAGAACGCCGCGAATAATAGTAGACATCTGGACGAAGAATGCGCAATAAACCTAAAAATTTCTTGTAGCAAAATAGTACCACCCCTGAAACTCATGATGTAGATTAACTGTCAGAACGCAAGTGCCTATAACTGGTTCCAGGATAGCCAGTAAGTTCACAAACCGTAAGAAAGGTTTACCACAATCTTTTCCAGGCAGGTCAGCGTATTTTTGTGCGGTCCGGTTCCCTAGATCTCTAAAACAGGCGGCGCTGTTGCGCTAGATGTAAACGGAAGTCAACTATACGTGTGTCATGCGACAAACGGAACTACGCCACTGAATTTAATGTGGCCTTCAGTCGGCCCGACTGAGTCTTTCTACTGATGCAGGCCGAGATGTAGGAGATAAGGGTCGATTCAACACGACTACTCATTTAAACAAAAACAACACGCTTCATGAAAGCCTCCATTTTCGCTTTTTAAGAAATAGTTCAGCCCTCCCAACTGACAATCAAACTGCGATAGGCACTTATTGACATGATCTTGAGGGATGCGTAAGTAACTGAGGGCAAAAAATGCAAAGACATAGGTTTTCTTGGAACGTAAGCCTATGCCTCAGATTTCGACCCATCTGCGGTATGAGAGTGCAGAAAATGAGCTTGATGCCACACAAGCCTCCCTGCATGCAATCCAAATCATCGAAGCTACCATCGTTAACTGCGTGGGCATACATTTGGCTAGAGGCATATACGGCAAAGATTACGTTGGCTCTTGAACAGTTAGAAAAGGCGGATGTAGCTTAGGTTTACCAGAAGAGAAGGACTACAATGAAGACTTTGAAGGGTCTTAGGCATTGTCACTGGATGGCCCAAGGAAATGGACATTAAAAGTTGCATGTTCATATACTCTGACCGCCGAGTGGTGGTATTTGCCGATTGCACAGGCCCAATTATATTGCATTTGTAACTTCAAAAAGAGGAGCACCTAAGCTATCGAGACGATATAACAAAAGGCGAGTTCAAAATGGATATGGGTAGGATGCATTTGCTTTTATGAGACCAAAACATCTGATCATAGGTGGGTGCTAATCCCTCGCTCAATAAAACATGCACCCACCATCGGCTGTAGCATGTCTGTGGTTGACTAGGTCAACCTGATCAACCAACCAACCTGAAAAGCGCGATTTTGAAGAACAAGTCTGTCACGGAGTCGCTGTCGACGCCGCAGGACCTGTGTAAGCTTTGGCATAATTTCGCGAGTGGAGAGGTTGGACTGGTGAGTGGGGGGCGACAGACTGTCCTGTGCGCTGTCGGGTCCGCGAAGTAGAACTAAAACCTGACAAGACCCAGGAAAAATCCACAAAAAAGTAAGGGCACTAGGTCAAATCCAACGATCCAAAATGTGAGTGCTAATAGCAGATAACACTCAAGCAGGGTTACAATACCGATGGATGTTGAGCAGAACCCCCAGTGGATCCATACATGAGGGAACGCCGGCGTTTGGTTGGGAATTCCACAAACAGACAAATACACGGACCGTTACAGAAATGGCCTTTTATCCCAATGACTCTAGGATAAAATGCGATTTACTGCCATCATTTTGAAATAAGCCAACTTCTCTTGAGACTTGACCATAGAAGTGCGAAATACTTGCTTTTCGAGCATTGGGATAAATGCACCTCTTAGAAACCAGCGGCATCTGATACTTTTCCAGGGTTTACAAGCCACCTGGCACGCCAGCTCATAAAGGTCGTCTTTCGATCACTTTGGAGGGGGGTCTTCAGCATGCACATGCCGCTTGGCAACAAGGATAAATGAATCTACAATTGACACAATAAAATATATATCTCAAAGTTTCTAAATTGCAAATACCTTGAAAAAGAGCTGCATTTAATTTTCTAAATGTGGCGTAATGTCTGAGGAAACCAGGAAATTAGGGTCAAGGCCGTTGGGTTAATTTACAATAGTAGACAAAGGTACATAAAACATAACTTGCAGCCTTCCCCAGAAACCGAGTGAAGACCACGATCCACAAATATAGCTGCCGCAGCCGTACGTTTTCAATCCGCTCTAGATGAAAGAGGGCCTAAGGATTTCGCAAGTTATTGCAGGTGTCGTAAAATGCGATACGCAAGGGAAGAGTTCATCACACAAACAGAACCATAGAACCAATGACGATAAAAGCACGAACTAGCACACATTCAGAGTTTCTGGTTCAAGGTCAGGAGCCGAAATTCCACGTACCTGCTGGCTTTTCTTCACATCCACCGATGATGGCGTGCTTGTGGTGGACGAGTTTGAAGGTGGGCAGGGGATATCTGATTCGAGAGAACGGACTCCAGTGCAGTTTGTATAATTTCCAGTCACCGAAGGTGATATCGTATCCGGATCACTCCTACCGTGCTGAGCTTCAGTGAGTGAATCGGAGGGCACTGAGAGCAGCGTGCGCACGCCTGGGCCAAATCCCCGTTCCGGGAACACTGAACCAAAGCCTACACACAAAGGACCCAAACCGGTCAGGGAGATGGGGGCGATTTGGTGACAGACAAAGCCAAACGATGTAAACCTTCAAGGGACGACAAAACAGTTTACGTCGTAGGGAACGATATAAAAGCCAAGCAAAGGATATTGATGATTCAAGTAAGATGGATTCGATGGATTTGCCCCTAGAAGGTAACATGGTGGATCTAGGCAATAAGGACTGGATCGTATTGGCTGTACTTTTTCTTTTCGAACATATAGGGATTTGAGAGGCGTGAATGCAAATGATAGTACAGTTAAGCATAAGGAGCCTTGGGGTGGCAAGAAAGTCTAATTAATTTGGATAGATAGATAGATAAGAAAAACTAATTATGCCTGCAAGTAATTCAGAAATTAAAGCAAATAATTGACATGACAGTGAAGAAGGGTGACAGGGTCGAATTCGACGCACGAATAACGTGGGGAAGTTAACTGGGGACAAATTAGCAGCTTGAAGCTAGCTTTGGCCACTGGGCTGCGTGAAGTTACATTTTACGACTTTGCAAACCACGTGTCCGACTGACAGAACAGTCGGTTGTTTCAGAGCCTGTCCTACATATTTGCAGTCGGTTCGATCCATGCTTGTCGCAGCCATGCAATGGAAGAAGGAAAATTGAGGTTGACCCTGCGTGATCTTTGCCTCATTATAGAAAGGTTAACGCGCGTCTGGGCTAACACCGCACGGTAAGTCATGGCTTGGAAGGGTCCCAGCGGCAACGGTACGGTAGCCGTCGGCAGACTGTGGATCGTGTGCTGATGTGTGTACTTGCGAAATCTAGTTAAGTACTGATGACTGGCAGTTGTACTTAGGGGCGAAGAAAGAAAAAGCGGAGATCAACTTAGCATGAATTGAGGAATTGAGGGGATATTCGCAGTTGTTCGATAGTCAGGCGTTCTTTCAAGATGGAACCCCATAGAATATACAGCTGGATACCGTATCAGCACACATTCATCATTTTACTTGGAGTCCTTCACCGTACCGTTGCCGTTCCAACTAAGTGAGTAACTGAGGCCCATTATAGACTGAGGCTCAGGTTGCAATAGATCCTTCTTGGCGCGGCGTCATGGCAACCCTCGTAAATGTGAATTCGGCCGTGTAAAGTCCGGTTCGCGTAGTAGACACGCCCAGACGAGGCCGTTAAGCCCCGTCAGTCACTGCGGCAACGCCCATCTCCAGCCATTTCGATCCTCCCTTGTATCCCATAAAGGCTGAGGGTTGCGGTTGTCCGTGGCAAACCGCACGCAAGTAAGAGAACCCACTCTGTGCAGACAAATTGGCCACGCCATCAAGCATGTCCCCAGATACCGTCCACCGTGTTACGCATAGGAATGGCGAAAAGAAATCATCAGTGTCAAAGCAGGCTAGAGGCACTAAAGTTGGCTGTTCTGAGTGTTAAGGCTTTCGAAACATCGCAATAAACCAAGAAGGTCCTTACAAAATGATCACCATACCGTCGAGCTGGTGTATCCCGATACAAAACGACCGTCCATCTTCCGAGGTGGCATACCAGGTGGGGGTTCAATCATAAAAGCAAAGCGCTCGGACACTACCTGTGCGCTTGGCGAAACAAGGATGACGATCATAATGATTCTAATGACTGTACAGATGGCGCCAATAGGCTGTTTCGAGAGTCTGTGCGGGCCAGGACAGTTAGCAGGGCTGTAAAGTCTGGAGCTCGCTAGAAGGGCACTGATACTAATCAAAAGAAGCCTAAATAGGCATTACGGGGGGGGGGGGTGCTGACTCACCAGCGGATGGGAGACCGACGTTTTTGTCACTGGATAGGCTCCGCACACTGATAGGCGGTTGGTTAAAGAGGGGAAAGACGAAGGTGTTAAGGGCCAGAAGGCAGGTGAGGGCGAAGAGGCTGGTGGTCACCTTCTTGCGTCCCCCGCGTGGAAGGGAGTAGGCTGTTGAGAGGGTCGAAGACGCGGATGCTTTCATGGCAGTCTGTGGCAGGAAGCCGAGGGTAAAGCTTTCGGACGGGCCACGGGCGCCGGTAGTGGCAAGAGGTACAACACCGCGAGACACTGAAAGGACACGCGGTAGGCTGTTGTTTTTCTGCATTACTGACTGTTCGGCACTCTGTTTGTGCAGGCCAACTGACCCTCGAGACAGGGTGAAGGTAGGAATTCGGGTGCAGTCACGAAGAGCTGTTTAGGGTAGGAGGCGGAAAAAGAAGCCAGCGCTCAAATAGACTTCGAATGCCAGGCCGACACGGACAATTGAGGAAGTTACCTAGTGACTAATTAAACTGGTGAAAGTTAATCGTCTGCCCTCAGCAGCTATTCACTCCGAGTTTACAGAATGCTCAAAAATAAAGGCCCGAGGTTAAAAGTGAGCATTCTCTAAACATTCGCTAGGCATTATCAAGAAAAACGGGGTCGGCTAGAACGACTATAACTGGCTTATTTCCCACGGTCAGCCAACTAGATTGCAATTCTCAGGTCAGGATAAGACGGCGTCTGAATCAAGGTTCAGTCAGCCATTCAGGTAGAAACTCTTTCACCCGAGCCAAAGGCCCATATCCTCAAGGCTGCAATCGACAAGGCTCTCGACAGGAGCCCCAAGGCAAGACGGGATCCCCGTGCTCCGTCTTGAAATCAGTATAGATTGGCTGAAGTTACTTCCATGCAACTTTCCTAGCTATTTCAGTCCTACTACACATGTGCTAGGCATACGACTGGAAAACAAGGCCTTCCAACTGCTAGGAGGCATGCCGAATAGGCTTACGAGTGTTACGTGAGAGAGGCGTGGCAGCATCAGCCACAGAGGTCGTGCCAGTGCCCGAAGGCGGACGCTTTCCACTCCTCGGTAAAATGGTAGGGAGCATGGCGAGGTGGTCAGCTTTGCCGACGTTGATGGCGAGGCTGGAGGGAGGGGGAGTATCGAGGGGAGATTGTTTGTCGGACTTGGACGGCGAGGTGCAAGAATCCGTTGAGGGGGAGAATGACGAGGAAGAGGTGGGGGTGCCGGGACTGACTGTAACTGGTGGCACTACTATTTTGGATGAAGAGGAAGGAGATAGAGCGGAGAGCTCAGATTGTATATTCTCAAGACACTTTTCGAGGTGATCATAGCGGTGACGCCATTCATGGTTCTCCTGACGAAGATGAGCATTCTCCTCTTTTAGTTGGAGTAGACGCATCTCCAGGCGTCCTAAATACTGTTAGGGAAATCATGGGATGATAGAAGAGAGAAGATGATATGGTGAGCGGAGGGCGAGTTTAGGCGTCTGGATTAGGTCAGAACGAATTGAGGCACTGTGGCCAAAATCGGTTACCTTAGCTCAGTCTCTCCATCAATACGTCTAATTAAAGAGGGATAACTAAAGATGAATCGGTAAACCTGCAAAGGCAAGATCCATCACCAGTCCTAGAATGTCTCGGGACTGTGGGCAGGGTCATACCTGTATTGGCCTAGACTCATTCTGACAGTTTCCAAAATTAATCCTTTCTTATTGATCTGATTTGACGTGACCAATTGAGAAAACAATGTCCACTAGGGAAAATTTACCCAAACTTGTGGGGAAGCCGTGTTCCGCACAGAGGCGTGGAATCTAAGTACTCGGTGTAACTCGGGCGCAGTCGCAAAATTAAAAAAAAAGTAGCTTTCAGATTGCGATTACTGCAAGTCGACTATCGGCAGTGATTCAAGACTAGAGACGAATGACTGGCGACGAGCCAGCGGCTCTCAAATTCTTGCTTGTAAGGATCCGAAGTGCAAAACCCACCAAATAGGGATCCATGCAAAAAGGTAATCATTTAAAGCGACCAAGAATATCCGAGGCAGGTTATGCTTTTGTGGAAGCGCTGCTAATCCTAGTATGCCTACAAAAAGGTATTCAAGAGGTAAAAGAGAGTGCACCTGAGGAATGAGTCGAAGTGAGACGTGCCTATTTTAACTTACCGAGTTGATAAAGATCCGTCGAGAATAGGATGACTTGATGACCTTCGAATTTCGCTAACTAATTCTGAAAATTAGAGTTGTTTTGGCATCCTTGAAAAGCCTTAAGGAACTACAAGGACGAATAGACTAAAAAATGAGGACTGTGAATACGTCCAAGTGCAAGGAAGGCGAATCGGTAAAAATCAATAGACGGAAACAGTTTTATTTGGTGACGGATAACGCAAACGCCTGTCTGCTGAAATCCAAAGTGGAACTAACCTCCTTCTTGCGAAGACGGCTGAGACAGGCTGCCTGACGATTCTTAATCATGCGTTCCTGTTTCTTGATTATCTTATCGCAAGTCTCCTCGGAAACCTCTCGCAGAGCGTGCATGGGGAGGGACAGCTCATCGATGGAAACGAGGTCAGAGTTGAAGGGATGAACAGGGTGCTGCTGTTGGTGATGAACACGGGAATGGCCGGAGAAAAGGGGAACAAGAGCCAGGGCGGAGGGACGTGGGGCGTTATAGCTCTGTGCCTGAGCCGAGGTCGTAGAGAAGGGGGTGGCGTGTGTCACACCCGGCACCGTTGGGGGAAACAAAGACTGACGAGATATGACCTAGGAAAGATGAGGAAAGGACCGTCTCTGCATGAACTTTGCTGTGAAATGTAATTTCTGTAGAAAACATACCCAGCAACAGATAAGAGCAAGAAAGCGTCGACAACTGTGTTATCTATACTGGCGCGACCACTACCGGTCATCGGGAAGGAGTGTTAACTTGCGCGTGAGCTGGCATACAGCAAGGGAAGCTTAAAACGCACCGACCCTCATTACTGTGTCTACATGTTAGAAGTGAATCAAGAAAACCGAGAGTTGCTTCGGACGCGGGGACCGACCCATCACAATGCTGCGGTGGACTTTCCCTCGCGTGAAAAAAGGCATCTAACCTCGTGAAAAGATGGCCGAAAAAGATCCACTGGGAAAGTTGTCCACCAGAACAGGGTTGCCGTGTTGTAGCGCACATACCTACAACTTGTATATCCTGGAGACATGATCCGCTACTTAGCAACGGAAGGGTGAAGAATCTCACTTAACTGTCTGTAGACTACGGATCGTGTCATACGAAAACAATAGTAATTGGGGTTTTACGGATGGAGCAGCACGTCAGACAGTAAGCTGACAAAAGGCAAAGAGGCAGAGAAATCGCCTGGATCCCTGACGAAAGTCTTATCGTACGCTTTTGTATGGTAACGGACATGAGCGCGCTAGTTAGAAAATAAACGAAAAGCAAATTTTCAAAAAATAACGGAATTTGAGTAATGGTTTGAGGCTGCAAATTGATGCCAAAACCTCATATGACACGATTCACCGTCTACCGACATTTGAAGTGGGTTGCCTGCTACCTAGAGAGGAAGAGTTGTCGGAGAAACCCTACGTAGCAGATGCCAGAGTCCAATGTGGTCGAAAAGAGAAATCGTGTGCACGAACACCAACTGGCGATGAGGGGGGGAATAGTCTCTCTTCTGGGCAGCCATACACACGATAGTTCGGCCGTCGAGTGTGGTAAAATATATCACCGTCCCCCGGGGTACGCAGTAGTAAATTGCGCGTAAACCTGTTTGTAGCCATGCAGATCTTCGTTGCATCTACCTTACTCTCTCTTCCAGCACCCACTAGGTTCGGATGGCAGCACACGGTCAAGACGACCGGAGGTGAACGTTAAATACACACAGGGTATGCACGCCTTCGTATGGAAGAGTTCGAGCCTGCCCAATTCGACAGTCGTTACTACGTCGACCGTTTGCTCCACAGCATGGATGATCGCAGAGACTGACTTGCGCGTGAATTAGTCTGTGGTGATAGACAACTTGCGCTGCACCGACTGCACTCTCCCCTCCACCAACCACCTGAGTCCAATGTCACGACAGAATCAATAAGATCGCAGGCGGGATCAGGCGCATTGATTGACAAAGCTAAACGGCTCGTCTACAAGCGCCACACATGACCTAGTCCGCATACGATGGACGGGGATCTCAGACAAAGCACAAAGGAGCGTCTCGGATCTCACCTGAGTGGAAATGCCATAGAGGTCACTTTAGGAAGAAGCCATTGCTGTCTGACTCTGCGTCCTGAGAGGAGGATCGAGATATCCTGTCAGTTGGCAGCCCTCCAAGTCACGGCTCTTGCCGCACCGTGGTACTTTAATAGCGCGTCAGATTGTTAGTCATGGGGACAATCCCACATGGGTGACTCAATTTAATGGACGCATACTGTTGCTGCAGCATTGAGTCAACCATTGAATGCTTCGTAAGACATGTTAAAAAAGAGATTGATTTTTGTCAGTCGCCCATGTGTCCAGAATGGGTTTGGAAGAGTTTTACAATAATTGGCCTTCCACTTCCAAGAAATGTGGTATAACTCTAATCCATTTTCTACGAAGGCAAACGCCTTTGTCATAACAGCACTCGGTTATATCCTATTAAAGAGAGCGGAAGGGCCTTGTTCCAGGTTTTACGGGACATACTTGGTGTGACAAGATGGTTGAAATATACTCTCAGGTATAATTTCCGAACGCCTCTTATAGACTTTACCTCGCAGCCTATCCTAGCCCCTGACTGTTGATTACGTGGTGTCCGGCAGCAGGCAGCGGTGGAATGAAAACGAGACAACTGCCCTCTAAAAAGTACCATCAATAGTAGGGCGGTCTTTGGATCCAGCTGCCTGTCTTCTAGCTCTGGCTGTTTCGAACACTCAAATATGACCATTTAAGAAGTTAGTCAGAGTTCAAAAAATGACCTTAATACAGGATATGTTAGGGCTAACCCAACAATGACGATGTTTACTTGTGGAATATTGGAGGTGGGACTTGCCTACTGTTCTAGCTCATTTATGCACTTCTAGCGGTATTTATATGCAAATCAACAACTCACCCCTCGGAGATCTGTAAGGGCGCCTGTGGAATTGCTCGCCGCGCTGTTAGAAAGATGTGGCATGTCACGGGCAGAAGAAAGTGAACCTAAGAGGTAAGGGTAGAAGGTTAACAATAGGGAGTGCACAGGTAATAAAAAAGTGGATTCGAGACCAGTAAAAGTGCCACTCCGTAAATTTTGTCCCTCCTATTTTAAAAAATTATGGTGGCCTTTTGGGTAATTGCAAAGAAAGTTAGGGCTAAGACGTGAGATATCAATCTCGGTCCCAGTAGGTGTGCTTCCTATCCTGAACTCGTCAGATCGAAGTACCTCGCCATCGCCAATGGAAACGAAGAGACGGGTCCCAGGAAGCAGTCATGAAGAAGGAGACACGATCGCTGAGACAAGAGCTTTATTTGCTTGACGTTTCGGATTACTGCTCGGACTATCTGTTGTTGTCTTTGATGATGGGTTTGAGCTCTTTTCCCAGCGATCGTGTCTCCTTTTTCACATGCCTTGCCATCAATGTAAGGGCACGGAACAGAGAGAAGACAGATAAGAGACATTGACGTCCTGGCCTCCAGGAACACACATGAGTACAGTATGGAGGACAATGAAACAGAAACAAATAGAAAGATTTTGCGGTTCCATTGTCAGCCAGACAGTAAAATCTTCAAGCCAGTACCCGAGATCCAGGTCGATAATGTTGAATTAGGCAAAATAGCATCACCGACATCGACGCTGTGCGGCTGTTGGCGGCGCTCGAGAGAGTTCCAAGGCACAACGGGACGAGTGAGTTCCGTAGCGCGACGGGTGTTGTTGGCAGAAGATTACCGACAAAGACAAGGATGACTGGTATAGCTATGTCTGGTATCTTATCCATCGTCAGACAGCCTAGGTTTGCAGTATCAGTCTTCCTTGTCTTTGTCAGCAATCTATTTCTGCCTATGATAATATTCGTTTGCGATTGTCTGTGGAGCTTTAGGTCGAACACCAAAGTATAAGGGGACTAGCATGTTCCGTAACCTGATTGGTAACGGCACTCCCTTCCCTTCCCAGCATAGTTATTTTCAGAAGCCTGGACCCCGATCAGCTTTTCGCATGTCTTATTGTCGGCCTCTGTTAGAACCTGTATGTCCACGCAATCGAATTCATGGTTTGCTTGCAGGGCATAAACAGGAGCTACATAAAGCGAACGATTCCTCCGCGAAGTTTGCGATCGTTCATTCGTGAACTTGTTCAGTCTGCGTAAAAACAGTTGTAGTGCGCTGACCCCAATTATTTGCCTGAGCAGCGAGTGGCGTCTGGCCTATGGGAGATAGCGCCAAAGTCTACACTAGTGTGTTCTGTCTCCCCAGAGGCTTTTGAATGTACATTTCATCTAATCAGCACTCGAGGACTGAGTAGTGCGATTAGCCAAACACAAAAATGGCGCTCCTAGTCTCCTCACCATTATCAGAATCGATTGCAGCAAGAAACAATGGTTATAGTCTCCAAGAGAAGAATCAGTCGCCTTTGCCCAACTCGTCTTGCTATTTTTGCACATCCCATGGCCGAGATATGCAAATCGGCGTAATGCGGCCCTTAAACCGCATAAACGGATTGAATTTGGTTAATGAGCGAAAAACCGTAGACAGACTCAATGACTGAAAGCCGTAGTAGGAAGCACTAGAAATGTTCGCAGGCGAGACCTTTACCACGGTTCTGCGGAAGAATTACAGAGACATCTTAAGTAGCTTCTATACAGCTGAAACACGTAAATTCGGAAGAACTCAGCAGATTGGAGGTGCTTACTCACCTGAGGTCCAGTCAGATTCTGGTTTAATGGGAGTTGCAGCACTGGAAATTGTCTTGCAGATAGCACTGACTGATTTGACAGGGACATGTAAGACATTCGGGCGTTGGAATGCGATGGTCCTATGCGGTGTGCCGGATAAAAAATGACGTTTTGCGCCAAAAGGCATCTGGCGCAGGTGAGCAGTTGTCGAAGTCAGGTGTTCAGCCGCCGGTGGGGACACTTTAGTTTGGATGGGTTTAGGGTTACTAAGCAAAGTGGAACGTATAGGGTGTATAATGGTTGGACGCGTCTGGAGATGAGAAAAGGGGGGTGGCGGAGATGGCGGCGTCACCAGCGGCACCTCTTGAAAGGAGACGACACGAGGTACCTGGACTTCACTCGAATCACATTCAGAGGATGCAGTAGACACTGAAGGAGGTTCGCCAAAGGACATGACAGCCCCAACTTCCTCCAATGACTGCCGGCTCAAACCTTCGCCAGGAGTCAACAACAGATCGCCAGGATCTACAAGGCACATAAAATGTGGGGTGCGTAAGGTGACATATAAGTGAGCTTTTCCAAGTTTCCCCGAAAGTATAGGTTTTGTAGGAGGAAGGAAAGCGATGTACGCAGAGGAAAGTCATTGTGCGCAGCTGGTCCAAGGTTCCGCAGTTGGGTTCCCTTGAGCAGATCGATGCGTGGCGCAGAAACTGGTTGACCATGTTCTCGTTCACACACGCCTCAAAGTTCACCTCGCACCTGCACATAAAATGCCACGTGCGTGACGCCTTGGTGTCGTAAAACTTCGACAATCCAGCACTGCCGAGACCCTCAGCACAGAAATCCCGTCCTATTTTGTGACCCCAGTTGACAGAGAAGACACTGACCAATGGTCATCACTGACGTCAATATCATACGGGCAACTAAGAAAATTCTTGGATTCACCGGGCGGCACCGCGATGACTGGATCAGCGGAAGAACTATGTAATTTTCTGCCCAGACGGCTCGAGCCAGGTCCCGCAACCATGTTTTCTTACGCCAACTTCAGAAAATGACCACAAGATCGACTAGGGATGAGCGATATAAATATTGGGCGGAAGTAGTGACCTCCATGAAGCAGGCCTCAAACGATGGTGGCACTCGAAAACTCTACGAAACTATCTGCCAAGTTGTGGATTGGCCCTCGACACCTAGTTGCTCTGCTCACGATGTAATTGGCGGTTTTATCGCTGAAAACTCGGCCAAAGCCGACCGTTGGCGTGATCACTTTAAGCACCTTCTTAGCTTTGATGAGCAACCCACTACACCCTTGCCTTCTCTTACAGCAGAGTTGTGTCCCTCTGCAGCCTATGCTGTGTGTTGCGACCCCCTTCTGAAAGAGAAGTTACCGGCGCAATATAGGAGCTGTACAACAGCAAGGCGCCCGGAGAGGACGGCGTTCCCGCTGAAATCTGCAAGTCTTGTGTCGACACTGACGCCCTGGCTCAAAAACGTAGAGGTGAGGTAATGACTAGGACAACGTGCGAGAGGTACCGTGACATAAGAACCATCGACGTTGCTGTGAACGCTTTTACCGTTCTTCTCAGACGATTCCAGTCCGAGTGACTAGGACGAGGCCTAGCGAAGACGGATTCCGAGCTGGGCGTAGATGCGCAGACCAGATATTCACATTGAGGCGCATTCTGGAATTCTGACATGGCTACCAGCAACCGACGGTCGTCTGCTTTGTGAACTTCGCCGCTGCGTTCGGTTCCACCTATCGTGAATCTCTGTGGAAAATAATGGAACTAGATGGTGTGCCGGCCAAAATCATCGCCATGATCAACGACTACTATCGCTCAATCACTGCGCAAGTCAGCCCGTAACGATCTCTCCCAACCGCTCCATATCCGATCTGATGTTCGGCAAGGTTGCATTCTGTTGCCCATTCTGTCCAACTACGCCATTGACCAGATACTCGGAAGGTTCAAGCGCGGGTCACCGTGCTTGCTCTCACTTTGATGTGGAGCGCACTGTGGACATCGCCGGTCACGACGGTCGAACTGCCCATGTGACTACTTACTGACTTGATATTTACATCTGGTGCATGCGGCAGAAAGCGTGTAGGACACGCGGGGGGGCACACTGCGAGGTCGAAGCCCTCACAGTTGCATCAGTTGGCGGCAGAAACGACAATGAAGCAGGCGTCAGGCCTTTTAGTTTGTACCTGTAGAAAGTACGGTGAAAATACTGTCACAAAAGATCGTGCCACTAGAAGTATGTTTGTAGAATGGGAAAAAAGCAGTTGTTGTACCGGACTCGAGCCTTTATTACAATTTCGGGTGTTGGTCCCAGAAGTGATGTTGCGGGCACTTAATTTCAAGGTTGCTTTTTATAATCTTTAGTTCGAAGATAAAGTCTTGTTGCAAAAAATTTAATAAAAGGTAGACAACTAATTTTTCTTTTCAGCAATCATAAAGGAGACATTTCAGGTCGGGTAGCATATCCGGAGCGACATGACAAACGCTAACGGGACATCAGGGGGGGGACTAAAGACTTCCAGTTGCGTCATGTAGCTGCAAAAGAACCAACGAAACAGGTGTCTGCGCTTTTACCTGATACCCATATTGAAAGTATGCCGGTGATACTGTTGCGTTCTACAGAGATACGGATTTTGATATTGATGTCTGAACAATAGCAAACGACTAGCTAATGAATAAGCACAAACGGCGTCCTGCCAACGTCTAGCTTTGACGACTTAGCCTGCGGCGTCGCGGGTATGTGAGATAGCAAATCGGTCGGTTCATCAATAAACGCTGAGAAGATCAGGGCGTTTTCACGCTGCATCCCTAACTAGGGCAAGCGACTCTTGGGGATTAACGGCTGCCAATTTGAGGAAGTGAACAGAGTCAAATACCATGGAATGAGGCTTCCACGTGGACAGAGTAAGGACGACATCGTCCACCGAATAAATGCTGTTCGCAGGCTTTCCGCGATCTTTAAAGTGCCTGTAGGCCCGACGCGATATCACAATCGCCACAAAAACCTAGTATGTCGGACATCTGTCCGGTCACCCCCTCTATACAGTTGTGAATACTGGGCTGTGCGCTGAAAATCAAGGTCGAGGGTTGGTGTTTAACCACCGACGAGCGAAAGCCATTCTTCGAGTGGGTACAGTGACTTCGTCCTGAATGATGCAGTCCACTCTTTGAAAGCATCGTGAGGGTATTTAAGGTCACCCAAGAATGACATGTTCTTCATCGTTTGTCCCATCAGTTAAGTGTTGCTAATCTTGATCTGGCACTGATGCCCACCTGGGGACATCGGAGAGAAGGTCAACTCAAAGCCCGACTATAGAGTCCGCCAAAACACGAAAGTAGTTCTTGGACTATCGGTTTTCGGTTTCTGTTGGTGGAAAAGAGGGTGGATCGAGTTCTTTCTGCTACAGATCGTCATGCGTGGATAGGTACAGTTTGCGGCAGCATTGAGGCCGGCTAGACAGATGCAAACAGATACACGGCGGCGGAAATAAAACCTGTATAATGCAGCCTGTGGTAGTGAACAAGAGAGGTGAGGTAGGTTCCAAATGACCACAACTTACAGCCCATCACGAAGTGATGCAAGGGTGCATTTTCGATGGATAATCACCGCTGTCCAGTCATTACAATCTTGAGCAAAGCCAGTCAGGACGAAGACATATGAGGTGTTTTCGGTTTAGTCTGCCGACTGTTTATGCAGAAACCCTACGACAGGATAACTTAGGTTTCAGCTAAACCCAATGTCAACGGGTCGGAAGAGATATCAATAAGGTGGAGGGGGTCCATATGTATGAAGTGAAAACACGAGAGCGGACGGTGAAAATTTGTAAATAACTGATAGGGAAGATGAAGGGATACGGGGAGACAAGAATCCTAGGGGGTGAAAGGCATGCCTGTCGACCGACCGCGAGTGGTGGTTGATGGAGCAGGCTTCCGTGAAGGCTACTTGCGACAAAGGAGTATTGAACAAGTGCGGACCAAAGGCGGTACAGCTATCAAAATACGAATAAAGGCCTGACAAGGTGACTAAAATAGAAAATTTTGCATGGACTTAGAACGGTACTGCAACAGGGTAAACCATGGGCTGCCATTAAAAAGGTCGAAGGGGGGAGGGGTGAATGCGCATTGAATATAATAACATGAGAACTATTTGCGAGGGAAAGCAGTTTGTGCAAATGTTAGTTTGGCACAAAAGCAGTTGCTGTTCCCCCTTTAGAAGGACGTAACAGGCTTAGAATTAAGTTGCCTGGCACTGGCGAAATGTTTTCTCCTCTATATCGGCGTAACAGGCAACTCTGGTCAAAATAGCATTGAAATCGGCCTGGACCATCAGACCGAAAACTTTATTGGGTGTCAAGAACTCCTGTTTCAGAGGATGACACCTAAGATCCTGTGAGGTTGTAAAACGTTTCAGCTGTTGCGCTTGCACCAAAAACGTAGGTCGATAATGTACAACTGGAGACAATGAATGAATGTTGGACAGCAATTAGGTGTTAATGAGTGACCCTGTTACGAGGGCTGCGGTGCCATGGCGGGCAAGTGACACATGTCTACAAGGCGTATCACCGACTTTTATTGAATCGGATATCAACACCAAGATATTGAACGCTCAATCAACATCGCTGCGGTAGCCCGCTTACTCATTACCAAAATCTGCATCCGACATCTTAGGAAACACTTAACCACTAGCTCCTCCAATGTCGATGAGCCTCATACTTGCTCAGCCACACTAAGCAACTCCGGTTGTAGTCTCACGCAATGATTAGTGTCAACACAAACATCAATAATGGTCCCAGCCATGATCTTCTGAGTAAATGTTATCGAAGAGGCTCGACCTGTGGTGGAACACGACTTCAGTACTATCAATGATTATGCCACTGGCACGGGCTATTGTCGCTGTTCCCAGACAGGCTGAGGTAGATGAGAGCTGCCTCGAACAACTCAGTCGAAAAACCAGTCCAAATTGAGGCTTACACTTCACATTACCTCGCGGCAAGCTACTAGGTCACCGCAAGTGTTCTTACAAGGGCTCGACCCCTAATGAGAAGAGCTGAATAACAGATAGTGCAGGGTCATTCATCTAAAAGTCCACCGGAACGTCCGTGATGCGAGTTGCACAACAATGTGCTCTAAAGGCCACGAGTGCAATTAACAGTGGTGCTCAAATGCAAACATATTGGACGTGCTTCAGACACTCGTGATGCGAAGAGGCAATGGAGTGTTGGGAGTAGGCCAGACCAATAATCCATCCGCTCAAGAATCATACGCGGTCGAGGTTCGTTGGTAGTTACTTTCAGGTACTCCAATAGGGATAGTTTGTCTATTTTCTCATTCGGGGAGGCTCGACTGCTTCAGTCGGAGTCCAGGTTTAAAGGGTCCGGGTCCCCAAGTCAAAATGCGATCACAGTCAGCTTTTTGGCGAGGCGACTCTTTACAAATAACAACACTCAAGAACAGCTAAACACCCGGCGACATGTGCCACCCAACGGAAACTCACAGAAGACGGAGCCCACAACTGGAGGAATACTATAGATAATCTATTCTTCAAGGCGATGGACCACTGTGTCAAACGGTCCATGGCATAAGTCTCATTGGAACTGCTGCAGGTCTTCGTAGTCCTCGTAAATCGTCTCCAGTTGCACAGCGATGAACGGATAGCAATCATTACGGCTGCCGGCTCCTCAGTTTTATGTTCTTATCGATATTTGTGAAGACCTATTGTGAACAGTGACCCCGAGTCGGCATCAACTACACAACCAACGAGAAACTACTCAACATTCATTGTATGCATGCCTTCACGAAAATCGCTCGAGAACAAAACAGGCGACCTCTTCTCCGATGATTGTATATTAAAAACAACAGGTGGGACAGAAATTCAGCGAGTCCTAGACTCCTCTGAACGCGGGTGCAACAATGCATTACGGAGTTGACCAGCACCGTTAAGGAATGCACGATAGCAGTAACCGTCAGCGGCATCGTCGAGCGTATCGAAGCAATACCAACCGTGACAACTCAAACACCGGTACTGTGTAGAGGAACATTATAAGTGCTGACCAGCAGATCTACACTTGGCCGTGTTATGAACGAACAATCGGCGTCATGATCAACTTAGCCTGACGTCAATCGCAAATAGCCATATCCCTTAAAACTACTTCTGTCCTCACTGATCAACCCGGTCTAACGTCCGAACCTACGCAACCTCATATCACTGAGCTCGATCCAACAAAGGGGAAGATTACGCAAGGAGTTTGAGAAGTAGATCGTAAAAATGTAGTTCAGTGCGTACTCAAAGAGCGATAAAAACTGAAAATCTTGGTTGATAGGGGGAAAAAGCGACAAGCAACAAAAATAAAAATCGCGCAAGAATCAGATCAGAACACGGCTATAAGCTCTGTTTCTATCCTCACCCGCATATGCCGCCTACAAAAAATTCTAAGCCCCGCGTCCACTAAGACGTCTTCTAGATACTACAAAAGGAGTCTGTTTCTAATACTTTTTTCGGGATAGGTAGGAAGTGGAGTTAAGCGGGTCGAAACTTTTAACGTTAGCTGGCATCCTGGTGAAAGAAATCATGCACGACACATGCTAGTAGTTTTTATAACGCTAGTTAAAATTGTTGACGCACGTCGTAATTAACAAAGATGAGAATTGGCTTATCAATGGATTTTCTGCGAGCCATACTGACAACTCGGATCAGCTGCAAAAGAGCCCGAAAAAGTACTGATGGCCATTGGAAGTGCATTCCAAATTCAAAGGAGAAATACAACATTCAACTCGCAGGATCCTCGGCCGGCACTTATTGGTCGTGTAGAGAATGGTTACAGGCAAAATTTCCAGTGGCGTTAACAGAAAGATAGATGACGGCAACACAGTCCCAAAAAGCAACGCTCGTTACGTTGATACAGGGAGTGCGCATGGTTCTGCAGAGAATTTCGGTTGTCTGTGTGGTTTTTCCTGTCAACGAATGCTACTTACACTAGGCGATCTTAAACTTATTGCAAATGACTACAAATAAACCTTGAGGAGGTGAGCGGTGCGACTAGCAAGCCCGTTAATATAAAGCCTCAAGTGCTATCGGCTGGCTGGAGCGTGATGTTAGAAAACATCAGTCTACCACGTGTCTTATTCACTCCGATCTATAAAGTGGCACGCAGGAAAGCGAAGTTGCATATCTTTACATTAGACTAGTGTGCAAAAATAAAAATGATGATCCTATCAAAAAATCAAAAATAGCGCATTGATTTCACGGGCGAACTTCATAAGAAATTACGGAATTAAAGACGCTTTGTCCCAGTCGATTTAGCAGAACGGATTGCGGTTACCGATTGAAGCGTGCACTAAAGGTTGGATAAGCTGCTAAAGCAACACTAGATAGATGAGACTGACAGAAAAGAAAGGACTGGGTCATGTGGAGACAACTTAATCAAAAGTTGGAAAGGCGCATAAATAGAGAATGCTCAGGAGCAAACTCACTACTAATGCCGCTGTCACTATCCGACGTTTCGGCGGTAGTCTTTTCCGTCTCGAACAAAGTATCTTCAAAACCATCTAAGTCAAACTTTGGCAAAAATAGTGAGGAAATGAGCGCGTACCTGTGGGTTGTCCAAGATCTGTTGCATGTCAAGATCGAAGTCGACTGCAGCTGTTAACAAAAAAGTATTCTCTTACCGAAGTCTTCATTGAGAAATGTGAACATATCCGTATCCAAGGCGTTTTCGACATCCCCAGGCTCATCCATGCTCCGCGGGTTCTTGCAGACACTAAATTAGAAAACGCGGCATGTTTCCGTTGAGAGTTCAAGTTCAGGCAGCAGACTAAAAGGATGAAGGTAGCACTAGACACTGTATCATTTTTATCTGCAACTTCCTTCACACGATTTCACACAACGACCTCTATGACAAAAACCTCAACGTTGTCTATCCGAGGCTTCTGCGACCTACAGTGCGCCCAAAAGGGTCATGCAGTCGATGTGCCTGACCAACACAGGGGCCATATCGGACTCTAACAGGCGTTATCGAAATTGTGCAACAAAACAGATGCCAACATTTTCTGGGTGTGCTGACAGAACGGGTTGCTAGCAGATATAGTACACACTGAGACCTCTGCAGCCCCTCCGCATTGTTGTTTTTGTCCAAAAACCTGGTCATATATTGTGTGGACCAGGGGATGTGGAGTAGAACGCCACGTTCGTGCCATCCACCTGCGCCTTCCCACGCCTCCGGTCGTCTTGACCCTATTTTGACACCGGGTCCAGATGAGGGAGGATGAGGGAGTTCGGAAGATGCTGTGCAAGTCTACTATCACTATAAAATAAGTGTTCGCACAAATCACCGTCCCTGTTCTCACCTTGCTGTGGAGCACTCGGTGGAAGTCGTGGAATCCGACAGTCGAACTACCCTGACCTCTTAGACATAGGACATTGAATTTTCACACTCCAACCTCTGTACTGTTTGGGCTTACATTAAACTACCTAAGTTCCCCTCCCTACACATGATCCCGTCTCTACCCCGGGCTAGGTCGGGGCTATATGGGGCTAGGCCCCTCGAAGCTTTGGTGAAATATCGCCCTTTGCAATGAGGTCATTGTACCTTATATCGCGCAAATTTTGTGCTCTTATAGTTAGATATATGCTGTTTTCCTTGTACAATATATTTCCGGACGATTAGGATAGAACGAAATTCATTCCTCTCCAAGCTGAATATTGACCTTGTTTAAGTGGGTCATGCAAACGGTCACCTGGAGGGTACTTCCACGCTGAATTTCTGCACGCCAGATAGAAATTGCCGTTCAGATGCTAATCGATATCCACATCCGTGTAACTACAGGACGTTATCCATTTCCTTTTTCTATGCTTCTATGTGATGGAATGTCATTTTTAAAAGTATAAGTTTTATTAAAGTCGCTAGAAGTGGATTTAAACCTGTTGATAAGAATAGCACATCTTCTGGCTAGTTGAGTGTAGTGTATGCCGGTGTAATATTTGTTAATGGTATTTATTATGTTAATTCGAAGCAAATATGAACCGGAACTACTGGGGAACTCACTGAAGCACCTTGCACATAATAAATAAGCGTGCGACGATGGAGTACTACGCCGCCACGGAAGACGCTTTGCTCCAATCAACGTCCCCTGTGTTGGCAGAGCAATCCAGCAAACATCAGATGTCCCAGCATAGCTCAAAAGTTTCCATTAGTATGTGTTTTATGCGTATGCGATTAGAAGGTGTAGACGACGACCAAGCTGATGATAAGTGAAGCTTTGCATTTACTTGGGTATTCTTAAGCAAATTTTGCATGTTTTTTTACTTGAGTCCCTTTTAAAAGTCGCCCTTCAATATGAGGTATAATTTTTTTCCAGTTTTGTTTGACAGTATGGCAAAATAGTAGTATTTTGTAAAAAAAACCTTTGTAGTGGCACGAGTCCTTCTAATTTTTGTAGTAAAATAAACGAAGTACTTGCTATTCAGTGCGTTTTTATGTACGTTAGCAACGCTTTGATCCTTGTACTGTAACGAAAAACTTATCTTGTACGTAATGCACCGCAGAGCACGTGCTAAAAGACGAAAGCTTGCTGTCTCCCTACTGTCTCCGGGTGCTAGAATCGCTACCGAAGACATAGCAGGTGCCAGCATATGTTCTTCGCCTTCTGCAGATAAGGTTAACTCAAAAATCCCTTTAGTACATGTAAAACCTCTTGACCCTTCAATCGTCCAAATATACGCCTCTGCTAGTCGCAGCAGGCCATCAGCCGAAGAAATACTTGATCAGTTGATATATGGCAACATAAACAATACTTCTGAAAAGTAATTGAACAAGCTTTTAAACTTATTGGGGTAATAAGTTCGGAAACTGAGGAAAGAATTAAACGCAAGCATAATTTCGTACTGCGAAACATTTCGAGGCACTTATCTGCTATGGAGGGGAGCGCATTTGTTCCTACAAAAATATGGCTTGAGTTTCAGTGTCGCAGAAGCTAAACGACTGCGCTCGCTTAACCGTGATGCGCCGATACTAGTTACCCTTTCCTTTTTGATAGAAGTCGATTTTATCTTGTCGAGTAGGGAGATAACTAGAGACTTCTGCCGTAAATGGCACTGCTCCGTTTCGCCAGACCACACACCCCTGCAGCGAAGACTGAATGAATAAAAATCGACAGAAACCGATACGCAGATCATGACACCTACTGTCAGTTTTAATAAGTCCTTTATAACAATATCTGCGGCTTCTGCACGTCACGACATAGTCAATACCGTAGGGAATTCGATTACTATTGATGCAGAGATCTTAGAAGCAACAACACGCCTGGTATACAAACGCCCCTTACGACTCCCACAGCAACCGCTAGTAAACTTAAGCATGTGCCTTAATCAAAGGCAAATCTAATTGCTGTCTCAGCCACTCGGACACGCGATAAATCCAGCACCACTATAAAAATTTTCCTCCACAATCGGCTAGCAGTGTCTAAAATACCTCGGCTCAAAACGTAGCGTGTTCCCAACTGCCCCCAGCCCTCATATCGAGGAAGTTAGGACCAATATGCCGATTTTCCGGCAGTTTAATAGAACTCTTGCTCCAATGGAAGCAATGCTTCCCCCATCCCCTAACCTGTTTCCTACACGACCGTTTACCCAATGTATTCCTCGTGCTAATGTCCATGCTGGAGCAGTTAACTCATCCGATCCTCAGTTTCGTTCCGGCGGTAATGTGTTGCAGTATCTGGCCCGCGAATTTCCAGCCGAAAATGAGTTAGCTATCAAAGGTTACCAGTTTACCTGCCCGTTATTCCCTCCCCCAAATCCTACCCCTTTTTACCCACGTCAAAATTTTTCGATGCCACAAAATGTTTTGCAGAACCGGATGGTTGCATCCGGATCGTTTGCTCTGTGGGCAGACCAGCACTGGACGATGTAACCCACCTCCCTCATAAACTAACAGCCTTTCCCTTCAAACTTTTTGTTTTAAATGCCAGATCCTTGCTTAATAAGATGCCTTTGCTTCAGACTCTGGTGTTCGTCCATTGTCCAGATATTGTTTTAGTAACTGAGACGTGGGTATCAGCCTCAGTAGCTGACTCCGAACTCTCTCTTCTAGGCTATAATTGCATTCGAAATGATCACCAAGATAGCTACGGTGGGGGCGGTTGCGTCTACGTTAAGCAAACGCTTACATTTTTGTCGCTTAACCTCCCGAACTTTTCCGCAGTAGAAGGCAGCAATTGGCTCCAGGTTGCTCTAAAAATAAGTTCTCCTTACTCGTTGGCTGCGTCTATCGCCCTCCCAACGCCAACGACAATTTCGATCGTTTACTCTCACAGGCGTTTCATGCTGCGACCGACTCAGGCTTTACGTATCAATCGGTTGTGGGTGACTTTAATCTCCCTGAAATTCCCTGGTCACCACCCTCAGGCCCGCAGAATGTTCGAATATTATTTGAGGCTGTGGATGTTGGAATGTGGACTCAGGCTGTCGATTTTTCACCCCAGGATCAAGCATACTTGACCTAGTTTTTTTAGAGGCTGCATGCCATCGTCAGTGTCATCGCTCGGCCCACTCGGGGGCTCAGTCCATGACATAGTTGTTTAAACGTTGGAATTCGAGGCTGACAAAACGTCGTCCCCAAACTATAACTTTTTCTGCGATTTCCGATCAACACGCCCAACCTTATTTCCTGCGACTGGACTGATTTCTTCCTTAGTTCGGTAGGCCCATGGCCAGTACCTCCACCTGTACCCCAGTAAGCATTATTTGCTACAACGATCTTCAGGCCAAGAATCTAAAATATGTCTGTGCCTTAGTTTCCGCTGGGCTGGTTCTACAGGAAAGCAGTCTTTTTTAAACATCCCTTTGTTAAGCGTTCTTAGTGGTTTGTTTTATTAAGTTTTTCACACCTGCAGATGCCATACGCAGTAATGTGCAGTATATGAGGTGCCATTCAGAAATAATTAGACAGACAACAACTGAATGGTTTAACGGGGCCCGAGATCACTACGGTGGACGAGATAAACGCCGAAGTACTGCTCAAAAGGTGCATAATTTTCCAACGAGTAATGACATCACATTTAATTAGGTTCCTCTGGAGACTACATCGACCGACCTGGACTTCTCCCTGTCTCCATCGTAAGACACAGTGAGTACAACTGATAAACTGCATGCAACTTAAGTTGTTGGAAATTTTCGGACATTATATAGCTGTTACCCTGTAATTTCATTATAATTTTCACTATGCGACAATTAATATTTATTAGTTTACTGCTTTGCACAACTTTATCATGCATATATGGATGCGCGGCGTGTCATCTACTTTGCTGTCAGAAATTTTAACTTAAATAAAAGTTGTCTTATAAATAAATATGTCAGGGTTACTTAACGATTAATTAACTTTGAAGGCGGCTGTAAGAACTTAATATATATAAATAGCCGTCATTGCATTATTTTAGTCCCTTTTAAATGTAATTATTAAGTATTTCTGACATACTTCTTTATCAGATATTTTTTACGTTAGAATTTCCGACTGCAAATTTAATGATACACCGCGCGTATCGCTTACTTAAGCAAAAAAATTACTAAACATGTAAATGGAAGGGTTTATTGACATGCTTATCTAGCTGAGTTTCTTTCTTACAGGAGCCTGCCGTGGGTCGCGATTTCTGTAAGAACAATGACCGTGGTCAATTCATTGACTGAATAATACAACGCCTGTATCCAGTATGCTCCATGTACATACTCCTATAAACTCTTATTTATTTTACGTACTAGGGGAACCTTCATGATAAGTAAAAATGTATCTTCAAAACCGATACCAGGTGGTGCAAATTCGAAACGTCGTTTCAGAACCATCCCCTATTACCAGTGGAGTACTTCAAGGCACTATCCTAGGCCCCCTTCTATTTCTTATATATATTCACGACTTATCGTCCATATCTGTCTCAGCTAAGACGTTTTTATATGCGTACAACCTTAAAATTGCATATGCATATAACGGGAATACAGTAGCCAATATTCATAGAACAACTGAAACTGATCTCATAAAACTCAGCGAATGGAGTAGTCAGTGGCAGATGCCCTTTTCACCCTAAAAATGCCATCTCCTGATATTTGGCCCACAAAAACTTCCCCCCAAAATTTTCGAGGATAATGAAATAACAGAGGCCCAATCGGTAAAAGATTTAGGTCTCAGCTATACAAATACCCTTGATTTATCTCCCCACGTCCAACAAATATCACCGAAAGCCACTCGCCTGTGTGGATTAATGTGTAAAAATTTCACCTTAAATGCACTAAGAATACAACTGTTCAAAATGTATGTTTTACCTCTCCTAGATTACTGTTCAGTTTTCTTCGGCATAATGCCCTCAGACGGCCGAAAGAAACTAGAAGGCATTCAGAGACGTTTTACTAGATCTTTGTCTAGAAGTGATGGCATACAGGGCTCATATTTAGAACTATATCATAATTACGGTCTTCGACCACTCTGGATCAGAAGACTTCAAAATGGTCTAAACTTCCTATTCAAGGTCACCGACGATCAAGATATTCTCAAAATGAATTTACTTGCCAACCAAAACGCCCCTAGAAACACCAGAAATAGCGAGGATATTATAAGGATTCCCAAATTCACAAAGTCCCAACGGTCAAATTTCTACACCATAAGATATGCGAATATCTGGAATTCTCTTCCAAGTTCTATCCGGAAAAGTCGAACCCTAATCGAATTTAAAATAAAAACTAAGAAATTCCTTTCAAATAACAATAACATTTATTTTTGAATAAGATAGGACATTTTTCAAGTCAATTCTTTGATATTGAATTTGGTCCAAAAGGGCTCTGATGATGCCAGCCGATTGAAAAATACCGGAACATAGCACTAAAATTAATCAAATTTATAAAAGACAGCATCATTGATAAACACAGAACAGATAATGATATTCTTCTATTTTCCTCCCTTTCTCGTTTTCATCAGCTATGTCACCTAACACTAAATATCATTTATAAAGCTAATAAAAATATACCCTTCGATAAAACCCTGCATATTATTCGTGCGTATGTCTATATTAAAGCTATATTTAACATATAAAGAACTATATTAGGTCATAGTAAACAGTCGACCACTACTCCTATAATTTCACATTAACAAGAACAATATTATACACGATTCAATAGTATTTTGACAGTTTTTGATTGTGACTTACCATTGAATGCTTCTTACTCCTGATATATATTCATCTTTTCTAGCTCTTAGTCCAGACAACGATGGTAAGCCTCCTGAAAAATACGTAGAAACTGTGCGACCGCCCCCTTACAGCTGGCCAGATAGACTGACAACTGTAAAGTTGGAGCAAAAGTTTCCTCGTTTTCGCTAGCTAGGCTAAGATGGATAACAAATTGCCAGTACAAAGCTCGGCGTTCCCATTGGATGGCACACGCAAGTTTGCCATTTTAGATTCTCCAATTCTATTGGTCCAGGACACTTTTAACTGTCGTTCTCATTGGATCTCGCCAAATTAAGTCAATAGTTTTCGACTAACCATTGGGTATTTCGGTTTGCCTATCAGCGATCTAGTAGAGACCAGTTTAGGCCAGAATGTCTATAAAAACGGTCCCGAAGACTCTATTGGCTACGATTTACATTCTAGTATTCTTGCAATTGATTTACGCATACCCATTGGCCTATTTTTATGTGAACCTATCCCAATCGTCTGGAGGCCCTATAAAAACCGAGGAGGATTGAAGCTGACCAACCTTGGACCGGAGGACTACTTCTGGAAGCCACCGCTGCTCCTGCATCGTCTTCGCCGCCCGGATCAAACGAGGCTTGCATCCAAACAAGCCTGTCCTCGCCATAGGACATCCCGCTGTTCCCAAACTGTCAATATCGTCTGCTATCGTTTACAAATAATTGCCCCCCTTAGGAGCTCGCCTTTCTTTCTTACTGGGGACCAGACGGGGCGTAGTATAGCGTTATTAACCCTTATCTCGGCCAGGGTCGCTACAAATTGGTGACAGTCGGTTGGATTGCGTTATGTCAGACGAAATTTTGGACCGACTCGTCAAGGCGATTGAGAAGTTGTCTTCAAATGGGGACCAACTTCCAAAGCCAGAGAAACTGACGATATATGACGATTATGACCTCTGGGAGGACCGAATGAAGTTGTACCTCAAGTCCGTCCGCGAAGGGAACCGATCACTGGCCATCCCTGGCCAACTGGACAGTGACGTCTACGCCGTTGCCAGAGCGGCCAACATCACTCCTTCGCTGACTACCGCGACAATTTTCGAGCGTCTTCGACGAGAGTTCGGTCGCTCTTCCATGCCATGGGTTGCTCGCGCAACACTGAGGGACCGTCGCCAGCATTCTGGAGAGTCCGTGGTCGACTTCCAGCGACACTTGCGTGTTCTGGCCAAGCACGCATATCCAGACGACTCTTGCGCTGCCCTGGAAGACAGGATTCGCGATAACTTCGTCGATGGTGTTGCCAACCCCGACGTTCGCCGCAAGTTCATGCTGGACCCACCCAAAACTCTCAAAGCGGCACTCGACATCGCCCGCGATGAAGAAGTGGTCTCCACCGCGCTGTCCTCATCCCCTGGACCTTCTTTCCCAGTGGCCGCGGCTCCCCGCTTCCAAACTGCCTCTGCACAAGGCCAGATGGTCAATGTCTTCGCCAAGGGACAGCGACCGACCTGCGACATCGGGACGCAAACAGCGAGATGGCAGTGGGACCCCCAACCACCGTCCATCCCTCGATATGGCCAGCGACCTCCTCAGCGTGGAAACTGGAGGGTCCAACGCGGTCGTTGGACTCGCCCACAATACATGCCCGGTGTTCATACGATCACCGCAGGTGAGGAAGAAGAGAACGGTAAGTTAGTAATTTTATCTGATTTATTGATTGCAAACATAGGTTCTATGCCTTATTGCCCTACCGTAAATGCATCTATAAGTAGCATTATATTTCCATGCTTAGTTGATTCAGGGGCAGGTTGCTCCCTCATTAGGCATCACGTATTTCGCCAGTTACAAGCGAAAGTTAGATATTGTAGTAAACCCAAAGTTTGCCTGAAAACGGCTAACGGCACCACCTTACAGCATGTAGGCATGGTAGAACTTGGGATAGAGCTAGGTTGTGCTGTATTTAATCATAGGTTTGTTGTTTGCTGTGACATAGCATGGGACTGTATATTAGGCGCAGATTTTCTTCATGCATTTAAATGTTCTCTCGACTTTAACGTTAACGCCCTCCGTGTCAGCGGTACTGAAGTGCCACTTACGTTCGAGATGCCTCTCCGTCAACCAGAAGTTAACACAGTCAAGCTAGAATGTATAGAAAGCCTAATCCCACCTACCTTGGATAAGGAATGTTCGACCAGTTTATATAATTTGATACACGAGTTTAAAGACCTTTTCGATTGGGACGGCCGTTCACTCGGGCGAACCAATGTTGCTCAACATGAAATTGATACGGGTACGGCCCGGCTAGTTAAAATTCCGCCTAGACGATTGCCGGTATTCTACCAGACACAATTAAAGGCAATGATAGATGACATGCTCGACCGAAGGATTATCAGGCCATCTAATTCTCCCTGGTCCTCTCCAGTTGTATTAGTCATGAAGAAGGA
>CACRXP010000023.1:1970589-1985756 GCA_902702965.1 Spirometra erinaceieuropaei
CAAAGGAATTCTTTGTCCAGGGTATCCATTGTTGAGGTTTGTACGTTTTTTCATTATTACTTTATTCTATCAATAGTACCGTATAAACACCGAAAGCTGTTTTGGCTTATACGCGTCACTTTGCCAGCAAAGAATTCCACAGCCATCATTAGCCCTTATTAAGGGGATTTGATGCCTGTTCCATGCACTCCGTCGTGGGTAACTGTAGGGTAATTCTGGGTACTACGTTGTTTTTTTTGCAGCAAGTTCTCGAATTCCCGGGCTGATACTTAACGGGCTATCAAAGGAGCTGTCCAAGCCTCTTTCGACTCTCTTTGAGCGGTCAATGAGAACAGGAAGGCTGCCCTCACAGTGGAAGACAGCTAACCTCGTTCCATTGCATAAGGGAAGTAGCAGGATGACAGCAAGCAGCTTTAGGTCTATTAGCTTAACTTGCCTCCCTTTCAGAACGATGGAAGCTATAGTAAAGAGCGCTATACAGCAGTTTTGTGAAGAAAATAACATCATGCAGGATTTTCAACATGGATTCCGGAGAGGGCGTTCCTGTCTCTCAAATCTGCTAGCTTGTCTGTAGGTCTGGACCAGGGCCCATGAAGAGGGTTTTGAGGTCGATGTCGTATACATCGATTTCCGCAAGGCTTTTGACACTGTCCCGCACCAACGTCTTCTTCACAAACTGAGCGACGTCGGCATCCGGGGAGATCTTCTGAGCTGGATTAGGGCGTTTCTGGATGGTCGGAAATAACGTGTCTTTGTCGGTGATTATATGTCAGAATGGGTGAATGTGACCAGTGGTGTGCCGCAAGGCTCACTTCTGGGACCATTGCTCTTCATCCTTTACGTTAACGACAGCATTCAGGAACTCGACTGTGACAAAATAATGTTTGCAGACGACGTTAAGCTCTGGCAAGTCATTAAGGGTCCGAATAATCAGAGATCCCTTCAAGATAATCTGCACCGACTGCAAGCGTGGTCGAAGAAGTGGCTTCTCGATTTCAATGTGGAGAAATGCGCCATCCTTCATCTGCGTCCAACCAACTCTCATTCAAATGAGAGCCTGAGGACATATCACCTGAAAGATATAAGGATCCCCGCAGAATCTTCACAGAAGGATCTCGGGGTTTGGATACAAAACAACCTGAAACCAACACTGCTGTGCCACAAGGCTGCAAAAAACGCCATGGGAGTGTTGTATGCAATCAAAAGGGCTTTCGTAAACTTTGACTAAGACTTTTTTGGGAGAGTTTACCGCACTTTTATTCTGTCCCACTTAGAATATGGCATACAAGCATGGCGGCCATGGCTAGTAAAGGACCAAACATGCATCGAACGAGTACAACGGCGTGCAACAAAGCTGGTAAACGGTCTAAAAAGCCAATCCTACACAGAAAGACTGAATTGCCTTAATCTATTCCCTCAGTGTTACAGGCAGCATAGAGGTGATCTAATCCTGGTTTACAAGATAATAAATGGTCTTGAGCATGGACTTAGCTTTGAGAACATGTTTCAGTGGCACCTTTCACCCAATTTTCGTGGTCACTCGATGAAGCTACGGACAACAATGTCCAGGCTGAACCTTCGTTCTGAATTTTTCACGCAAAGGGTAGTGGAGAAATGGAACGATCTCCCTCAGTCAGTCGTGGAGCCTACGTCCCTGCAACTCTTCAAGAAACGCTTGGATGATTATTTGTGTCCCCTGTTTTCCCTCGACAGTCTGAATCTGAGCTAAATACCCCGGTTCCCCACATATTTTTTCTCTGTTACAATGCTACTCAAATGAACCAAGTACTGTTTTAATAGTGAACATTTTTTGTTCGAGTACAGTTATTTCTAACGAGTTGACATGTAATCAATAGGGTTTTCAAAGGCTTTGCCTATTATCCTTACCAGATAAACTGAAACTGAAACAATCTTCATGATCAATTTCCGCAGTTTGTTCCTTTGTTTCTTGTAGGTTTTGAAATATTCATCTTGCCCACTGACGCAATATTTTCTCCACAATTTGTGCTTCCTGATGATTACTTTCTGTATGTTGCTATTTAGCCCCCCGAGGCTATTGTTCAGTCTTACGCTACTCAGTGGACAGTGGTTGTTGACGAGCTGGCGAAGGACATTCTTGAACAACTCCCAGTCAGCGTTGGCATTTCCTATAATCAATGAGTCCAAGTCGAGGCCGGATAAGTCTGCTCTCATCAGATTGTAGTCGCCTCGCCAAACATTCCGTCTTTTTTGTCTGGAGTATGCGAAATGAAGAGTAAAGAATAATCCCACAAAAGCTCTACGTGATCACTTCGGTCAAGGGACGGCATGGAGGTGATCTCGTCTATGCTGTCAGGTGGTTTCGTAAAAACCAGATCCAGGCAGTTTGCCCTTTGTCCTTCACGTGTTCACGTTGGGAACATTGCACGCCGTGTGAGGGACGCCTTAAATGTTTTGTTCAGCAGGCAGTAATCGAATGCCGATTTTGAACCTAACGCTTGGAGGGTAATCCAGTTTTAGGACACCTTAATAGTTTTGAACAACAAAACAACAGCCAGACATAAATACCGTAATAATAATAGGAGTGTTCCAGTACTCAGGAAAGAAACTATTTTCGAAGAAGACTGAAAAGATTTTGTTAAGCAGAGGTGGAAATCTCTTAGCTGTTTTATAGGAGAGTTTGGAATATTGTCCGTGTGGCGGTCAAGGATGTGAGATCAACTTAAACCACACACAATAAGTCCGTTTCGTCTACTGTCAGAAGTCAGGGAGCTGTGAGGACTAGTTTATTCTGTACACAGGGCAGGCTGCCGTAAGTTGGCTGTTTGCTTGCAACAGAGAAATGCGTCCGTTCACGGAGAGCGTCAGACGCGGTGTGTGTTGTTTATGCGGGAGTGGGCCTGGGTCAGCAGGAGGGGTGACTGGCTGAGTGGTGGTCGTGTGATTGGACAAGTTAGGGGAGGAATAAGGGCTGCATGCACAAAATGCCTCACGGGTATCAGTCCAGGGCGTTAGACGCGCGTGGGGTGATGAAAGTTTGTGAGGTCAGCCGACAGTCACTGAAGTTGGACCGGGGGTGTCTGAGTGTTAGTCGGCGGGGGTGGCTGTGTGTCAACAGCTGTCGCGGCCATTGTTCAACAAAACGGAGCCGGAGAAAAGGGGGACTGGAGCAGCTGCTACATCCGTACCAACTGAATGCGAGTTAATAAGATGGTTTGTCAGTTTTTGAATATTTGCAAGAGCAAAAGTGATGATGGTGAGGGAGGCACCAGACGACGGAGAAATTAAATAAATAATTTTTTATTAAAGACCCGTCGGGGTCCCAACAAAGCAAGTTAAAATAAACTTACATGTGAGTTTTAGACGAGGCAGGCCGAATCTTTACAAAATGCAATTCATTGTTTCTGAATTAGTTGCGGAACTGAAGGGATTGGGCCAGTTTTAATGGTAAATTTACCATTTCTGCTTTGCCTGACTCCTCTGTAATGAAAGTATTTTGGTAGTTAGCAAAGGCTGAATGACTTGGTGGGATTAAGCTGATGATTGTTGGTGAAAGACCTTAGCAAATGATTTAGAAGCCTTCATGCCATTAACAGCTAAAAACTCTCTACGCCTATATCGCGCGAGCATCGTTTTTAAAGTTAATTCAAATATTTCAACGATTCTTGGGCGAACCGTCTTTGAGCTCATGGAAGGATCTTTAAGCTGCCTTATTAGCTTTTTAACTCTGTTTTTTTAAAATGTGGGACAGCGGTGAAGTGGCACTCGATTTAAACGTCTTCCGTGGAATTAGGTCGAGAAGACATTCTGTTATGCGTTGTAACGTGTTGTTGAAAAAATTTAGATCATTATTTGAAGAAATATTTTGCCTAACAAGAGTGCTTGTAAAAGTATTTACTAATTTCTTGTAAGCATTGGCACAGTCAAAAAGCCGCGTTTTACCGTTAGCTTTGCAGAAATGAAAACCGGAAGGCGACAATGAATTAATGCATGATGACTTGCAAGAAGCTCATGATGGTAATCCATAGATAGAGGGAGAATGTCACTAGTAAAAACAGGATCTGAAACTATCGTTTCTGGTCGAAGAGAGGACTAATTTACATAAGTTTGAAAAATGAATGATGTCTAGAGGCTTCTGGAACTTTGAAGCGAAGGTATGTGTATACCAGTCACTTTCTGGCAAAGTAAATTCTCCTACGATTGTCTTGATATCAAAAGAATTATCTGCGATTTTCTCAAAGAGTTCACAGAGTAAACAGATTAGGCTCATCTAGTCTGGCTTTGCAAGCCAGATAGACAATATTCTCCGCAATTTTCCTAACTATTGTCTGCATTTGTTCCATAAGTTGATAAGTCTTCTTGGACCACGGTCGCCTGGCTTGTACAACATAATCCAAAATTAAACAAAACGAGTACCCTTTACTGTTTTTCATTCCTAATAAGTTTTTACAACTGCTCGTCTGAACTAGAGGAATTCCCGAGCCACCCGTTTACCTGCCTCTAAAAATGATGGTGATTGCCAATGTGAGGGGTCATCAGAAGACCAAAGTCCTTCACTATTTGAAAGGGGATACCAGAGAAGAAGTTGACGGAGAGAATCATCTTCGTTGGTCCAGGTACAAAGCCTTAGAAACAGACACTCACCAACGTCAGAAGTTAGGAGTCAACAAGTTGACCAGCTGCCAGGCCGATCAGGAATCTTGAAGTGTGTATCTATTTCAGTCAGCCAAGATGGCCTCCAGAGACTGACGTAGCCTGCAAGCACGAAGGCACTGTAACCCAGGCAGTCAACACGTTCGTTGACGTAGACTAAGAAGAGTGAAGGCTCAAGGATTGAATCCTAGGAGACACAACTTTAACGGGACGTAGGGCTGACTTCGAGACACCCGCGCATGCGATTTGTGACCTCGCCGTAAGAAATTATGCACTCCATGTGAATAGTTTACCTCTTATTCTATTTTCGGACAGCCTGGAGATTAGACACTCCTATGAGACGCTGTCGAACATCTTGCTGAATCAGTGCACCTGACGACATCCATACCATCGTCGTCCAGTGCAAAAGTCCACTGCTCATTCGAGATCAGTAAAATAGAAGTACGAAAACGGCTCCGTCCTTATCCGTGCTAGATCCTCAGATTGATTGGTTTTCCCCGAGAAACTTCATCATCGTCTTCTGAGCATGGATTCCCTTACTTTGCAGCAGTTCAGTTTAGTTCATTGAGGGTAATTTAGGTGTACAACTTTGATTTCCCCATCTTTTGCAAGCAGCGGATTTATATCGAAAATGGTATAAGGGGGCATTAAACATGCAAAAATATCAAAAACTTTACAGATAGATGAATAAATACTAGTGTTAGTAGCGCCAACGAAATATATATGTACACCAGTCAGTGTATAGCACAGTAGTCAGTTTAGGGATAAATATTCTTCAGAAAAGCAGCACGATGTAAGTTGTCTTCAGGCACCAACATGCGTGTCGGAATCAGCGCTAGAACCAGCAGAAAGAATGTCATAAACAAATGGTCGTGAAATATACACAGCAGCACTGGAGCTGCAATATGTTATCACGTAAGGCGTCAAGACGACGTTGGACGGATAGAGTGGTCGGGCGTAGTTCCATGCTGGTCCAGTTTCTTCTTAAGAGCTTCTACAGATGTGGGCATAATGATATCCGTGGGCAGACCACTTCAAGCTTCAATCCCTCCTTTTCAGAAAAAGAACTTCCGTATGTTCAGACTAGCTTCAGTCACATGGGTTTTGAGTCCGCTGTGGTTTCTAATTCGAAAATGTCTCCGGGTACGAGACAACAGTTCTGACCACGCAAAATGTAGACTGTTTGTATCAGGCCACCCCATAAGGATTTGTAGTTCAACGGTAATTTCAGACTGACTGCTGGATGATTATTGACATTGGTTCCAGTCCCGCCCATGTATACCGGGTGGATGTCCATCTAATTCAAAAAAATATTAAAGTCCTATGCCTTTCTTTAATCTGCTGAATAGTTCAGTACTCATAATCCTCGCTTGACCAACAGACCTGTTATTTAAAAGAGTAGAATTATATTTCCTCTCCAAATACGACCTGATGATCGTTAGCCCGGTCACGGTACTATAAACCTCAACAAATGTGTTAATCCCACTATTCAGATGTCCGGCCCGACAAATCCCTTAATTCTCATTCAAAATTCCTTTCCCAACCAAAAAGCCAACATTTACGCATTTGTCCTCCAGATTCGCAAAGGATAATGCGACCGTTTTCAGAATTACTGATGCAAATCCGTATGCAGGTGCTCTGTTCAGTACATTTAAATGAGGGAAATAGGCGTGGGCCTTTCAATTCCCTGTTTGCAATGTAAAATCAGGTACGGTGTATAAAAAAGCCATATGAACTGAAACAGTTCAAATAGGCCCATAATAATTCGACAGACTGGACGTGAGTCTCAAGCACTGAGCCCGATCTCTCATCACTCTTGTTAATCTGGGAGCCCACATTTATCGAGGTTCCCTTTGAAGCTTTCCCACGATGGTAACATCGTAACACCTGCAAAGGGGGCCTTCAGTGTTATGAGCACTCTGACAGAGAAGAAAAATGACCACACATCCACCTAGGACTGTTGCGTGAGCAGTTTTAATGAGGGATCTCGAAGGTTGGTCGTGATAGCAAATTCGAAAAGTTCCCAAAGGCCAGACTTCCATCCCTTTAAAATGCGGAATGCTTATGAGAGATATTTGCGCCGTCGCTCTGCCGCACCTGACTAGATATGTCAAGGACAAAAGGAGGTGGAAGTTTAAGGAAGTAAAATATTATGGTGATACATTTAGTGTTGTGACGGCCGCATAATAATTTGGTTCGGAGCAGAGGGACCTAATTCGGTCCAAATATATTTTTATTCTCAAAAATAATTGCACAGGAAAACTTCTTTTTGCCCAATAGGGTTGCGCGGATACCAAATACAACTGGGTGGAAAGTTAGTCCTCGCGTCAAAGGACAATAATTTCTCTGGCAAAGGTATCATATTTGTTGAGTATAAATGACTACCAAGTCAACTTAATCGTAAATATTTATTTCTTTGAACAGCCAAAGAATCGAACTTTTGAAACTGTAAGATCAGGCTAAAATTAATACCTTGACGTTTCTGGTTTAAAGCATTTAATGCCGTTGTAATTTCTTGGGTAGTACTGAGGACCTACGTCGACACCGTTTATGCTGCGGTTCCCAAGATGATTGTGCGAAAACGCAGGCCGCGTTGCCCATGGATGGTTAGAAAACCTCTTGTTCGGGTTTACAACTTAAAATAAGTCGTCTTTCCAAATATTAGTTTTCATCATGGATAGCTTGTTTTAGCTATCCGTAACGCATTTGTCCTGTGGCTGTCGAATACGACTGCTCGGTCTTTTGATTGATCTCTCGCCCTCATTGACATGTGTTGGGTCTAAGCAGGCAAGGCTCCTGTATCAGGTGTCACACATCGTTTCCTCCTTCCAGCCCTTACTCGGATTTTAGGCCAGCACCTAATCAGTCAGTCTTATAAGTGATGGCATCCCAAAGTCCACATTTGTGTGTTCCCACGACGGTTGATTTGGGGCTAGTTTAGTGATTGTCTGGCTCTCGTCGGTAGTCTCCGCAAACGAAAACCGTTCAAAGTTGGTGTCAGGGTGTGGCGGTTTTTTTAGTTTGTGATTGTGAAGCTGCGAACAAAGTTATTTGTACGAGCTGTGCCCACTCACTTAATAAGATCACTAACTACACACTAGTCTGAAAATGTGAACTGTTATTGCAGGACTAGCCTGGTTAGTACTGTGCCACGGAGGCGGTTGGCGGTGAACTACTGTCTTCCTGGTTGTGATATGTTGTGCTTAGGATCGTGGAGAGTGTCTTTCGTGAGTGTTTTACGCACTACCTTAGAGGATGGGACCCGTCCTGCGTTCCCGCTGGGCCGCATATTCGGTATTCGTGAAAACTGCAGCTTGGTACTAACGAAACAACTCTCAAGGACGACTCCCGTGTTCACGCGAATGATGTTCATCTGCATTTCGTGTTTTGTCCGCGAGTGTGGTCCTCATACCTCGTTCCTGATATCGAGACTAGAAGAAATTTGACATCTAGCAGTTGATCATTTTTGATTCTTTTGCAGCCTATCCAATGCAGAGTGCGTTGAAAAGCTTATCTTCCTTGCTCTCATGCAGAGGAAATCTGGCACAAGTCACCTTTAAACGTTGATGTCTTTAACTGCCCCACCTTACAGACTCTTTTAGTTCTAATTGTTCACCTTTCTTGATTGCTGAGCCAAACCTTGCTATTTCTTGTTAGAAAAACAACTAGCTCGCGCTTCCATTTGGTGCATATGTTGATTGTCATGTCGCTGACGCGACCGTTGCTCAATGAAGAACTATGGATTTTTGGTATCATAAAACATGTCAAAGTAACGTAACGATAGTAGTTCTCTGATAAATGGGAAAATGCCGACTGACGTTGGTCTTCGTAAAATTCATGCACACTTTTGGCAGGTTTGCTTATTTAAGGGGACCTGTTGGCAAAACTGAACTTACGGAGACGAGTAGGCTACCATCGTCTCTTGAGCAGCTAAGTGTTCCGTCACCTTCCCTGCTCTCACCCAGCTGTTGTGCATACGGCGGACATCGTCGGATGCGACGGTCAAACTATCGCTTCCGATGCAAGTGCTTAAGTAGCGGAACGAGTCTGTGGTCGTTTTCAGAAGACCCTTCTCTGTCAGGAAGAACAGACTAAGCGTTCGCCTTGTTAAAGAAATTCATTCTACTGTAGTTCCACATCTGAATAAAAAAAACAGTCCAACTCTTAGACTCCGTCGCAGAGCCCTCTAAGATTGTAAAACGGTAAGGTTGCACGCCTACAATACTGCGGTTCAACGATTTTTTAAGAAAGGGGGGGAGAAAAATAGCATTACGCTTTATTTTGACAGTATCATTTAACAATTGTGGCAAAAGGGGCTCCATTCACTGTGGGCGGAAAATAAATTATCAAGTCGCACAATAGTCAAAAAGATCTACCTAAAGAGGGGCATCTACTATGGAGATAGTCCAAATTTCATTTTCTGCATTTCTGCCACTTTACATATAAGATAGTGTGCCAGGAACGACAATACGAAAATAGGTCCCATAGCCCTAGGGAGGAAATTTGATGCGCACTTCTCTTATCTTAAGTCGAACAGAACCACAGATCGGTGAGGCCTTTGAAAACAACGAAAGTTTTAAGAACATTCTTAGTAGTTTAGTTAACGTTTAGTTCTTAAGACCGATCCACCGCATAGATAAGTATGATAAACCGCCGGACTGAGTGTCAATCAGGCGCCGCTTGTTGCGTTTTCGAGTAAATCCCAAGTAACCAGAGTACTTGTTCTGGCGTCTATCTTCAAAACTGAACTACTTTCATACTAGTTATCATCAACCGAAAAGCAGCTGATCATGACCCCTAGGGTTTGTAAGCCATTTGAACAAATCCGAGTCAGCCAATAACGCAGGATGGACCTACAACGCCGTGTTATTTGTTTGGTGTTAGCAACCTCCAGACTACTTCCAGTGCTTGGTAGGTGTTCGAAATACCTACGACTGCGTTCTATCTTCGTATATGTCGCTCTCTGAAGGACACGTTCTTTGCCTTTGAGATTCAAGTCAAATATTTCCAGTTGACCAGCTAATACCGTTCAACTGCACACTTACACCAGGTAATCTGGTTTATGGAATGCTACCTGCGAATTTTAAGTGCATTTTCGGATAGAAGCAATTGCCTATGTGGGGTTGCGGCACTGATTAGTATGCAACATAATCATAATGTATTCCACACACCAGAATTTCGGCATTTGAATGTGTGTATTGTTGGTTGCTAAAAAGCGACTGGTCAAGTGGTATGAATCTCTTCCATTCATTTCCGACGTCTTTATAAATCTAAATATATTTTTCAAAAAGCATGCACAAAACTATCTGTTCTCACACTTCTTTTGCAGCGATTTACGCCATATTCAGATTTTTACTTTAAAAAAGGTATTGTTTAATGTTGAAAGTTTGTAGACTGTTGACCTTTTGGTACAATGACATTTTTTCATTTGCCAGTATATTCGCACATTAATAATTGCTGTTTTACGAATGCACAACGTGGTCCATATGCATTGCAAATTTTTGTGAGCTCTGGATGGCATCTTTTTAGTAAAAACGAGTATATAATTTTCCTTAAATGAAGGTGTGCCTCATGTCATTTTTGGAACCCTAAGCTTAAGTGTAACGGCGAACAGGGTTTAAAATAATTCAGGGATTGAAATGCCCCAACACAACCTAAGAACACCCTCCCATCAAGTAAACCATTGAGGAAGATGTAGCTTTCTACAGAAGCATAAAAG
Organism: Spirometra erinaceieuropaei; assembly: GCA_902702965.1. NCBI lineage: Eukaryota > Metazoa > Platyhelminthes > Cestoda > Diphyllobothriidea > Diphyllobothriidae > Spirometra > Spirometra erinaceieuropaei. The sequence goes on from CACRXP010000023.1 coordinate 1,980,941, forward strand.
ATAGTTTTGCGCATTTCCTCTGTAAAGTATGTTTATATTTAGAAGTAACGAAAATCAACTGAAAGTCATAACACCAAGGTAGCCGGTGTTTAGCGAGTATGGTTTTCGCAGACCAAAAAGAAACGCATTCAAAAGCCGGCGCTTTGACGCGTGTATCGAGACTTTTTGCACGTTAATTACAATTGCAACTCCATTTGAGCAAATCCGTCTAGCCGAAACTGTGTTCTTGAATTGTTGTTAATGTTTCATGAACTAGATTACACACTGTAGATTACTGTACGAAAGCGATCATCTTCAGGCATAATTTTCTTAATTTGGTAGTAACGCCAGACACTTCTGCGGTGAAAGGTCAAGTAAAATCACATTTGTATGGAGGCCCTCTCGAAATGACCATCCGCCTAGGTGACTAAACTTCTTTGCCTCGGTTGAACAAAAGGTCCTTTTCGCTGGTGTATTGCGCCCTCTCTCCCCTCTGCAGCCTGTACAATGTCACATGGCCCTCCGTTTCAAGGATAAATAGTCTACGCAGTACTGAGGCTGCACAACAAGACGTCCGGAGAATACGCTATTCTCACTGAAATCCACCGGTCTTCTGCCGTCGCAGGCGTCATGACTCCATGAGACGATTGAACAAGCGCGAGATGAGCTCGTTCCTGCTGACCGGGGCTAGGCCATCATTGTGTCTGTCTTCAAAAAGTGGACTGTGATGAGGGACGAGAGATACCTCAGCGTGAAGGCCATCGGCGTCCCTGTAAAGGTCCTTTCTGTGGTTATTTTCAGGCGATTTCAAAGTGCGCGTGACTCGAGGATGAGATCTAACGAGGCGGGACTTTGACCTTGACTCTGATGTGCCGACCATACTGCGGTGTATTCTTGAGTTGCCGGAAACCGACGACCGTCTTATTTGTTGACCGCACAACAACGTGTAATTGCGTTCATCGTGGTTTCTGTAGCCTATAAACGAATTAGGTGGTATGCCACCTATTCGCGAGTTCCGATTCACAGCAATCTCTCTCAGTCTTTCGATAAACGGTCTGGCGTTGAGCAACGCTGCAGTTTGCCGTCCATCTTGTTTAACGGCGCCATCGAATCGATCGCTGGAAAGCCGTAAGCGGTTTTGCCGTGTTGAATTTGTACCCAGGCGTCGGCTGACCGACATTGGTCCTGTTGACGATATCGCCATAAACGTCTCTTGCTATTGGCGAATGAGCAAATTAACATAATAAACATGAGATCGAACACAACGTTCTTTGGGCGTGCACGGTCCTTGCCCTCCTCGAACCCTTCTACTTTCGCATTTTATCCACTAAGGGACAATCTACTACTACTACTATTACTACTACTATTATTATTATTACTGCTACCACTACTACCGCCGCCACTACTACTGCCACCATTATTAATATTATTATTATTATTATTATTATTACTACTACTACTACTTCTACTCCTACTACTAGTACTACTACTACTCTTACTGCCACCACTGATACTACCACCACTATTGCTGCTATCACTACTATTGCCATTTCCGTTGCCATTACTGTTGCCGTCATTGCAACTGTCACCGTTGCCATTACTATCGATATTATTATTGCCACTACCATTACTACCACTACCAATCTTGCTACTATTTACTAAGGGACCATCGGTCAAAACAATCTTTTGTACGGAAACAAAGTTCAGCTGGAACGCACTGCTGAACTGCTGCATTGCATTCTCGAAACTCGTTTCTTTGTCGTTTTCAGCCTTTTGGCCAGTTAGACGAGTAAGGGGACGGGGAAACTGCCAGTAAAATCGCTTTAAACTACAGCAGTAGACCCAACATTATCCTGACCTTAATCACACAAGTCCTCCGATCTTCGGTTTTATGCTGAAGGAACACAAAACTGATCGACGTAAAGCACCTCACACTACCGCTATCTTAGATCGTCGGGTAGAAGTGCCAAACAGTGTCATCACATTACCATTCTGTCCTTCTTGCGTATTTCCTTATCAAGCTGCTATTGTAATACTTTCACGCATTTGCTTGGTAATAACGAATGCGACCTAGATTGTTGACCATTTTTTCCAATGACTTTTTACCCGAGTCTACTTGTCTGAATCGTTCGTGGACTCATTTAGCTGCCCTAACCCCATTGTTTTTCGGTTAGAGGATTTCGGAGGCGACCAGACTTTAAGGCAGCCTATTGAGTTTCGTTTTCGCACATGGACCACCTCGACGTTTGGAAACCGCTTTCTACATTTTTCGTCTTATATCCACGAGGTTTAAGCCGAAACATTTTGACATACTCTTTAAGGTGATAAAATCGGTCATGTCCTGGCGTGGAGCAGCCAAGTGCCCGTAATACTCGCAACAGGGGTCTTGACCGTCGCATTATTTCGTCGGGACCTCCATTCGGTAAGGTCTCTTGTCTTCAAAAAATTCCTATTGTTGTAGATATTCTATGTCATCGGAATGCTTTTCAATGAATCCTTAAACTATATTTTGAAGCATACAGTAAAAGCGCCACGTCCTTCAGTGCACCGTAAGAATGTTGTTTCTCAAACCTTGTGTTTCTCAGCCGATCATATAGTCACGGGATATGGAATGCCTTCGAATCACTCACAATTCATGTTCTTCATGATGTCCTATTTGCTTCTGTTTTGCACGTGCAGGTAAGCATCACATATGACGGATTTCTCCCCATTCAGGCTCCCTCGACAGCATTACTCAACCGCCCTTCTGAACAGCATCTGCATATTCGCGCTCTTCCTATCATGCTTAACATCCTACAGTCGAATCTACCTTGGCTTTCATACTCTTCAACAAGTGTGCATGGGTTCTGTCATCGGGATGATTGCCGGACTTTTTTGGTTTCTACTCGTGCATTTTATCCTAATGCCGAGGTTTTCGTATATAACTGAAAGGTAAAAATGCCGTTCATCCTACTTTTCCATCGTTTTTCCCGACAATTTTCCCCTATACGGCCCTTTTCAACGGCTTTATGTTTATACGGTTTTATTATATCTTCCCGAGACTGCGGGCAGTTTCATGAGGTGTCTTTTGAGCCTTCGATACAGGCTAACGATCGTACCTACTGTCAGTGTCATGAAATATTAATCGAAATTCGAAAATGCTCTTACAATTAGGAAGGATCACTTAGGTGGGGTTGTAGTATGCTCGTGCAGCACAATTCCAAAATATTCCAGAACCGCATCCGACAAGAGATGACTTATTATGTGAAATACGTTCTTCCATTGATTTTCGATGCCCTTATAGATTCAAATATACCTTGTAGAAGACAAAAGTATTCCTACGCGTACTAGTTTGGCACCAACTCAGGCATTTCTTCAATTTTATACTCGAAGAAAGGGTTTGTTTCGGTGTTACATGAAATGGGTAACTGTGCAGTTTTTTACGATTGGAATGTCCATTCAAATAGCATCGTATCTGCCCATTTATTAATTCTCCTCCTGACGTATACAACATAATTCACATCCATTACGAAATCTCACAGTCCCTGTATGGTATCATCTTAATGGCATAGAGGGATGTATGATTTTACTTGCATTGATAGTATACAGTTTGAAATCCGATAGTCCTAGCCACAAGTGAAATTTCTGGTTGGGCGCAAAATCATTCAGAAATTCAAAAAACGTTTTGAAACCTAGATATACTCTTTCTCCGGATATAAATTTCGAATAAGACGTAATTTGCTAGAAAGCGGCTACAGAAAGGCGTATTTCTTGTTATGTTTTCTATAAAGTACATTTGAATTTGCAGGAGCACAGAAAATTAATGAAAAAGTGAATACTGCTTAAATATTCGTTTCTTATCGAATGCGGTTCCTGTAAGCATCCGAAAAGGAGTGCATCCAAAAGCCGATATCCTAGCGTGGCCTACATAGCTTAGGATTGTTTTGCACTATAATCAGTATCGCAACCCCACTTACGTAGTCCATCTTAATTAAAAACGCATTTTAGAATCTTGTCGAACACCTCATTAAATTGGTCGATGACTGTGCCTTCGTGGGCCCTTTGTGATGTTACCTAAGGCAAAAAACGCTGATAATTATTATGGGTGGGAACCGCTAAAACTGGCCGTTCGTTTCTGACTTGTTCGCCGTCGTCAGTCATCTCTAACGTAGTTTACGGGGCCTCGAGTCCGAGTTTAGTCGTTCGCTGGACCATAGTCTTGCTGTTTTAACCGTTGGGCACAGCTACTTCGAATGCAGTCGCAATATTCAAGCCCACATGCTAGTGGTGGTCACGGGTCTGATCTGCCTGTGGGAGCCTGACCAGGATTTTGAGCATGACTGACTGGCGCCTGCAATTAAGCCTCAAGTGGTCATCTAATTCCTCCTAATCTATGTTGTCAATGCTATAAGTCCATACTTCATCACCACTTTTCGACCATTCGCAGGCCTCCTCTGCTCTGGACCCTTTGTTTATTTCACTCTACAGTGTGCCGCCGTTTGACTTCATTAGGTCTGCATAACTGACAATGGCATCCCTGTTTGCTTGTCATTACCGAGACCGGCCTGATCAAGTGCATGCGCCCTAAATGGCAAATTTTACGGCCCAATATCAAAATAGATTGAACACTCGGAAAATCCCTTGTTGGACCTTAAAAAATAGAGCAAAACCGTCTTCCTGGCTCGACAGTTCGACCGTCTTTTCCGACGATGCCCACTGCGCGTCTCACAGCAGGGTGAGAGCAGGAACGGTGGCCTGCGCGTGAATTCGTTTTTATTGATGGCAGACTTGTGCAGCATCTACCGCACTCCCTCCTCCCCCATCTGGATCCGGTGTCAAGACAGAGTAGAAGAGGGTG
>CACRXP010000023.1:2009910-2014910 GCA_902702965.1 Spirometra erinaceieuropaei
CCCCTACGACATGGTGTGATGGCGTTCTAGTCGCATTTAACCACAGCATGAATTCTCCTAACTTCCACCTAAACGCACTTTCCCACCTCGGTAAGCCGGTGACCAGCCCTCCGGGTAAACTGGTAAGCCAGCGTACGGCCTTGCGAGATGTTAACCGGGTAAACTGATAAGAAATCACCTCGGTACCGCTGACATCACTACCACTACCCCATCGGTAGATGCAAGATCTGCGCAGCGGATACTACCTGAAAGACTGTTACTGCCAATGGATTTGCAACTAACACTACCGCTAGTAGCAGTGCCACTGTTAGTGAAAAGACATATTGCGGATGCTGGCAATGCTTCTACTACTACTACTACTACTACTACTACTACTACTACTACTACTACTACTACTACTACTACTAATAATAATAATAATAATAATAATAATAATACTACCACTGTAATTACTAACACTACTACTAGTATCACTAAGGATACTACCACTACAACTACCAGCACCAATACTACTGCTACTAATACCACTACTAATAATACTACTACTACTATTACTACTAATAATACTACTACTGCTACTACTACTGCTAGTACTACAATTAAAACTACTAGTATTACTACTACCAACACCACTACTAATACTACTGCTAATACCAACCAAACTACTATTACTAATGCTAATACTACTACTAATACTAATACTGTTAATACTACTGTTAATACTACCATTAATACCACGAATACTACTATTAATACTACCAGTACCACTACTACTACTACTAATACTACTAAAAGTAAAATTACTACTAATAAAACGAATCAAATAATACTACTACTACTGCTACTACTATTACTACTACTACTACTACTACTAATACTACTACTACTGCTATTAATACCAATGCAAATACTACCACTACAACTACTATTACTAACACTACTACTACTATGACAACTACTACTACAATTACTACTACCGCTACTACTACCGTTAGTAACACAACTACTAAAACTACTGCTAAAACTAATGCTAAAAATACAAATACTACTACCACCAGCACTACTAATACAATAACCAACAACAATACTACTACTACTACTACTACTAATACTACCAGCACCGCTAATACTGCCAATAATACCATTATTATTATTGCTTATGGTACTAATACTACTACTGGAAATACTACTGATACTACTTAAACAGCGGCTACTACTACCAATATTAATACTATTATTACCAAAATAACTACTACTATCAATACTACTACTACTATTCTACTACTACTGTTCTTCAACTACTACTACTGCCACACTACGAATATAACTACTACTACCACAACCAGCACCACTACTACTGCTATCACTACCACTACTATTATCACTACTACTGATAATACTGCTGCAAAAGCTACGGCTACTACAACGACCACTATTATTACAATTACCGACATTGCTATTAATATTCATAATACAACAATTAATAATACTACTACTACTACAACTACTACTGCTAACACTACTACTACTACCACCAACATTATTACTACCACTACCACCAACATTAATACTCCTACCACTACTACTATTACTACTACTACTACTACTACTACTACTACTACTACTACTATTACTACTAATATTGCTAATATTACTACTACTGCTACTATTAATACAACTATCGCTGCTACTACTACTACTACTGCAAATAATACCAAAAGTTGGTCGATTACTACCAATACCAGTACTACTACTACTACTACTAATACTACTACTACGTATCCTAACAGTACTACTACTACTACTACCAAAATTACTTCTAACACAAACACCAACACCACTACTACTACTACTATCAACGCTAAAATTATTGCTATCGCTACTACAACCAACAGCATATTACTACGACTAATACTAACACTACTACTACGAATAATGCTACTAATAATATTGCTAATATAATTCTACTAGTACTAATGCAACTACTACTACTAATAGTACTGCCAATACTACTACTAAGAATACTACTACTACTAATAATAATAATACTACTACTAAAACTACTTCCACCGCCGATATTGATGCTATTAGTACTGCTACTGCTCATAATACAACAACCTCCATTCTACTACCACGAATACTAACAGTACTACTACAACTAATAAAACAACTACTAGCACTACTACTACCAATAACACAACAACTACTACTAATAACAATACTAAGTTAAACACCAACAATACTACGAATACTAACACTATTGCTAGTGCTACTACTACTACTTCAGCTACTACTACTAATAGTACTACTACTACTATAATACTACTGCAACTGCGACTGCCACTACCACTATAACTAATATTATTTCATCAATTACTACTACTATTAATACCACTAATACTACTACTACTACAACTACTACTTATACATATACTACTGCTACTACTATATCTAAAACAACTGCTGCCACGTCCATTACTACTAGAACCAACAGCACTAATACTAATAATACTAATACCAGCACCACTACCACTGCTACAACTAACACTACTACTACTGCTAACACTACTACTACTGGTGCTTCTACTACTACTGATAATACTACTGCTGCCGCCACCGCCATATTACTACAAATAACACTACAAATACAACTACTAATACTACTACTGCTACTACTAATACTACTACTGCTACTACTACTACTACTACTACTACTACTACTAATACTACTAACAGCAGCAATGCTAATACTACTACTAATAATGCTACTACTAATGCTAAAACTACAACGACTGCTACTACTACTACTACTACTAATACTTCTACTACTACAATTACTATAAAAGCATCACTACTACTGCTACTACTAACAATAATAATACTACAACCACTAGTACTACTTCTACTAATACTACCACCGCTACTACTAATACTAGTACTATTACTACTGTTACTGCTACTACTACAATGACCGCCATACTGCTACTACTACTACCACTACCACTACTACTATTTACACTGCCTCTTAAACTACTACTACTACTACTACTACTACTAGAACTACTACTACTGTTAATTACACTACTAATACCATGAGAACTACTACGAATTCTACTGCTAATACTACCACTACTACTACCATTACTACCACTACTACTACAACTAATACTACTACTATTACTACCCCCGCTACTACTACTGCTGCCACCACCACAACCATACTACTAACACTACTACAACAACTACTACTACCACTACTAATAACACGGCAACTGCTACTGCTGTTACCACGACTACTTCTACTTCCACCACCACTGCTACTACTACTACCACTAATAATACTACTACTACTGCTAATGCTACGAACACTACTACAACTAATAATAGTACTGCTTCTACTACTTCTACTCCTAGTATTAATACTACTACTACTACTACTAATACTACTACTACTACTTCTACTACTACTACTACTACTACTACTACTACTACTAATCAAACCACCACTGCTTCTACTAACACCACCAATACTATTAATTCTTCTACTACAAACATTACTACTTTTACTACCGCTGCTATTAATGCTACAACTACTACAAATACTACTACTGCTACTTCTACAAAAACTACTACTACTAGTACTAGCACTTCTACTGCTTCTACTGCTAGTAATACTGCTAAAACTGCTAATAATTCCAATTCGCTGATGACACCACGACTACCAAAATTAATAATGGAAATATTAATATTTGTAGTAATTCGACTAAGACTACTACTACTACTGCTAACACTACTACTGCTACTACTACTTGACCTACTAATAATAATAATACTACTACTGCTGCCCCCACCACAGTAATACTACCACTAATACTACTAGCACTAATACTTCTGCAACTACCACTACCATTATTACTAGCACTACTACAACTAATACTACCACTACTACTAATACTACTACTATTACTACTACTACTACTACTACTACTGCTACTACTACTACTACTACAGCTAATACTACTACTACTACTACTACTACTACTACTACTACCACTACCAGCACGTGTATATCTGCCGCAACTATTATTAATACTACTACTTATACTGCTAATACTATTACTACTACTACTACCACCGCTAAAAATAATTCTACTACTAATACTATTACCACGGCTACTAATACAAATGCGGCTCCTTCTACCACTAATACTGCTATTAATACCACTATTACTACTATTGCCACTACTACTTGTGTACTACTACTACTACTACTACTACTACTACTACTACTAAAACTACTAAAACTACTACTACCAGCACCAAAACTACTGCTAATACTACCACTAATACTACTGCTACCACTAGTAATTCTAGGAATACTACAACAACTATTACTACTACGACGTCTATCACTACTTGTACTGGTATTACTACCACTAATGCTACTACGAGTACTACTATTAATACTACGAACACCGATACTACTACGGCTGCCACAACAAGCATACCAATACCACTAATACTACTACAATAACTAACACAAAAATTACTGCTACTGTTACTACTACTACTGATACTACTACCACTACTACTAATACCGCTACTACAAATGCTGCGACCACCTCCATATTACATCTGCCACGACTACTATTACAACTACTACGGATACTACTAATACGCCTACTACTAACACGGGAAATATTATTGCCATTACTGCTGCTAATGACACTACTACAACCAACTGCATACGACTAGCACTAATACGAACAATAGTACTACTACTACTACTACTACTACTACTGCTAATCCTACTACGCCTAATCCTGCAACTAATAAGAATATACTACTACTAATACTACTACTACAAATACTACTAGCACTGCTAATTTTGCTAGTACTAATACTAGCAATACTACTGCTACTACTACTACTGCTACTAGTACTACTAATACTACTACTACTAGTACAACTACTTCTACTAACCCTAGCACTTCTACTAA
>CACRXP010000023.1:2042430-2091385 GCA_902702965.1 Spirometra erinaceieuropaei
GGAAATTCAACCAAAAAAACGGGTACTAAAATCGTTAGATCTCACAGAAAAACCACTAAAAATAATATCCTCCACTTATCTTCAAATTTAAAACCAGCGGCTTGAACCTTGCCTCGTTTGTGTAGACTGATTGGAAAAACCGTGAAAAATACGCAGCTTTATCCCTACTATCAGCGATCTCAACGCCATCAGTAGTCTTTATCAAGGGGCTTTGATGCCTGTTCCTTGTACTTCGTCGGAGGTAGCAGTAGAGCAATTTTGGGTTCTGCGTTGCTTTTTGTAGCAAGTTCTTCTCGAATTCCCGCCGCGCCTTCATTATCAGCTTTCTCAGTTTGTTCCTCTGTGTCTTGTAGGCGTTGAAGCATTCAGCTTGTCTAGTGACGCAGTATTTTCTCCACAATTTGTGCTCTCTGTTGATCACACATTTTGCCCATTCGTAAGCACGACAAATCTACATCATTTGATGACTTTCGGCCAATAAACACCCTCCCCGCAATTTCGAAGATCTTAGAGACATTGATCAAGGATAAGATGATGTGTCACTTAACAGTGAATAACCTACTGAGTGCTGCTCAGCATGGATTCCTCAAAGCTCTATCTTGTGACACCTGTCAACTCTCTTTCTTTGACTATGATTTGATGGGACCCCGACGGGTCTTTAATAAAAATAATTGAATTGAATTGAATAGGGACAATGGTTTTGCACTTTACACTGTATATTTCTATTTCACTCAGGCTTTTGACCGTGTTGACCATGCTCTTCTCCTCTTGAAATTGTCCTCTTTCGGAATAAGTGGCAAACTTTTGAATTTTATATCCTCTTACCTATGCACTCGTACACAACGAGTTAAGATTTCCAATACCATCTCCAACTCCACACGTGTGAGGAGTGGAGTCATTCAGGGTACTGTACTCGGCCCGCTTTTATTTTGCCTTTTCGTTAATGATGTACCCGATTCATTTCCGAATGGTAAGCCTTTCATGTATGCCGATGATCTTAAAGTTGCATATCGATATAAGCCGGCAGATCGCGGCATCGTGCTTGAGATCCTAAAGAGCGATCTACAGGCTTCCGCCCAGTGGGGCCGCACATGGCGCCTTTCTCTTTCTTGGCATAAGGGCTCAGTCATGGTGGTTGGCGACGACCACCAACCTCAACTAAATATTAAAGGTCACTCCATAAATGTGCCTGGGGTTATTAAGGATCTGGGCGTATCATACACCAAGAGTCTCAATCTCTCGGAGCACTGTGCCTTGATAGTCTCCAAAGCATGCAGAACGACCGGGTTTATCCTCCGAAACTTTAAAACTAGGGACTTCAGAATGCGCCTTTACAACATGTACGTTCGACCTGGTCTGGAATACTGTTCGTTTTTATTTAGCCTCATGCGTGCTACTGAGCGGAAGAAAATAGAATCCGTTCAACACTTTTTTTACCAAGAGAATTTTAACCCCAGAACACCGACATTTGTCTTACCAAGAACGTTGCCGGCTTACGGACCTTGATCCTTTATGGTTCCGTAGATTACAAAAGGAACTATTTTTGCTATTTAAACCCTTACATAATCACACATTTAACCCACTCACTTCTTTAAGACATCATGTCCACCCACGACGTAACAGTCACCGTGAGGTTTTCTTATTTCTGCCTCTGGCACGTGCTGTTAAATATCGTCGGTTGTATTCTGTACATGCAATTGCTATTTGGAATAAACTACCAATGAGTGTGAAAACTCTGCAAAATTATCCTTTATTTAAGAGAACTATTACTCGATTTTTGCATTCAGAAAAGCTTCCTCAAATTTTGGATTCTGAATCCACTGATCGACTCTACCGTAGCGATGGCGTTTGTGGTCTCTGAACACTATGGCCGGTCTCAACAGCTGTTCCTCAACGCCTCTACTTTGACTATCCCCAACTTCATGAAAGGAATTGACGTCCGATAATCTCCGATACCGTGCAACCCCCTCCCCCCTTCCTGACGGCCGGAAATCTACCGCCAGCAGTTTTTTTTCTCCTGAACCCTCCAAACCATAAAAACTAACATCAACTATATTTTTATTCTTCAGGAGTTTTTTTTTCACTGCTGGTCGGATTTGTGTTTAATCGCTTCCCTTGACAATGCCTGTAAACTGGCATTTAATCAATTAAATTAACTTTCTTTCTTAAGGTTGCAATTTAGCCACCCATTGTGTTTGTTTAGTCTTGCACTAGTCAGTGGGCAGTGGTTGTTGAGGTGCTGCAGAAGGACATTCTTGAACAGCTCCCAGTCATCGTTGGCACTTCCCGTAAACAATGAGCCCCAGTCATGACCGGATAAGTCTGCCCTCATCTGATTGAAGTCGCCCCGCCAAACATTACGTCTTTTGTAGTCTTGAGTGTGTGAAATGGAGAATAACGAATAATCCCACACTACGTGGTCACTTCGGCCAAGGGGCGGCATGGAGGTGATCTCGTCTATGCTGTCTGGTGTTTTCGTAACGACCAGATCCAGACAGTTTGCCCTTTGTCCTTCACGTGTTCTCGTTGGGAACATTACATGTTGTGTGAGGCACGTATTTAATGTTTTGCTCAACAGGCGGTAATCGAATGCCGATTTTGGACCTGACGCTTGGAGGGTATGGCAGTTTGTTCCTGGTGCGTTGAAGTCGCCCATGATCATGATGTTAGGTCGACTGGAAAATTTCTCCAACTGCTCCAATAGTTGAGTGTCGGCGATTCGGTCTGTCCTAGGTGGTCGGTAGACAGTGAGGACATCGAGACACGGGGAACTGGTAGCCTTGATGGTCAACCAGATAGCTTCCGTACTGCACGCAAACTTGGTGGTGTTATCCGACACTGCCAGACCTTCATTCACATACACAACGGTACCACCACCCTGACGATGTTCCCTGTCCCTCCGACAAATTTGGTATCCAGGCAAGGCTAATTCGTTATCGCTAATATTCCCGGACATCCAGGTCTCGGTTACGGCTAAAACATCTGGAGACAGCTCGGCAAGGCAAAGTTTTAGTTCGTCTAGTTTCGATATGAGGATTTGGGCATTCGTGTACAAGCACCTCAGTTTTGCACCAGCCGAATTTTCCTTTGCATTTGTTACTGCTGTGAGCATTACTCCGTTATCGCGGACGTCATGTTCTCTAGGCTCTTCCGTTACCTGATTGCTTCCATTTATATGCCTTGTTTCAGTCAGATCACTGGACGCTACGGGCTCACTTGTTTTGGCGCCTTGATCAGGTGGTTCAACGAAGGTGTCTGTTTTAGCTGAGTGGCTGTCGTCGTTCGTAGTATTACAGGCTGGTTCCACTGAAACGGCATATATTTCCAAACTACCTTCCCCTTGAAGATAGCCAGATTTTCTTCGCCACCTTCCAGTCTTGATTTGAACTCCAAGATGAGTTCCCGGCGTTTCAGCCGTTCTGCTGGTGAATAGTCCGGTTGAAAATAAACCTGTTTGTGTGTGTTTCTGAGATCGGTTTTTTCAGGGAGGAGCAACTTGATTTGCTCTTTGTTCTCCAGCATAATTTTGAGAGGGCGAGGTGGTTGTGCTGCTGTCCTGTCTTCACTCCTTTTTCCCATCCGGAATGCTTTCAGAACCTTTATTTCCATGTCTGCCGGGAGTAACTGATTTAGCAGACCATGAAGAGAAGCAGGGTCCTCTGAGACACGGTCTTCAGGTCTGAATGCATTCGATTCCGACAAATCCTGAATAACCAGACACTGCTGGCGAGGATGGTCCTCCTTACTCTGTCTTTCCGGTGAATGCGCTGCATGTGAACGAGGACGATTTACGTTGTCATCGTTTGGACGCAAACTTTTACTGTCTACCGACTGTCTCGAGCAACCCATCAGGGCTGACTGTGACTTCAGAATCCTGTCATGGCGTTTCCCTTTCCCCTCTACCCATGGGTTTATGTCTTCGCATTCAGATACGTGCTCTATAGTGCGCTCGGGGTGGTTGCCAGAACAAGAGCGCAACAGTAGACTGGATGACCCAGGTATATCGTCTCCAGGCAGAAGAGAAATCCCATCACTTACAGCAAGAGGATTAGGTGAGATGGCTTCCGCGCCAGGTAATTTTTTTGCGACATCGCTTAAGACATCGTGCGTGGGAATCGAGTCTGCCTTTATCGGCGGCTTCGTTTTCATTGTCCTGCTGTTACCGGCGTCTGTGGTTTTGACTGTTGAGTTGCAACTCGTGTTTGAAGATTCCCCTGAGAAGATATTTTTTCGCGTTTTTTGCGTTTTGCTCTTCGTTTTTGGGATTCTAACACTGGACACGTTCTGGCGGACTAGGGTCTGTTTCACCAGCGTCCTTAAATCAGCGAGCTCCTTTTCGAGTTGTTCTACTTTGATCTGGATATCTGCGCACCCACCATAAGGCTCGTCTTCGTGCCTCACACTTTTTGCGGTACTTACGCTTTTTGCACGCTTTGCTGGTCGTTGGCTGGAGGCGAAGGTAAAGCGAGCACAGGTTCTGGATGCGAAGGACAACTCACCAGAATTATCTTCCAAAGAGGTGCCGTCGCTGGCCGTACTGCTGCAGTTAACTTGCTGAGAATCCATAAACTTCGACGTGATATAATAGGTATAATTTCGCTTTCGATGTTATAACGAATACGTCGGCTTATGTATGATGAATTAATGTGAGTATTTAAAACTCAATAAGCGAAAAAATGTTTAAAATCCGATAAATTTTGTTGAATTTAATCAGAAGCGACTTAGCCCTTTCCAGATCTCGTGGGATTTGAATAACTGCAGACCTTGAAGGATTTTGAGCGATTGGTTTTCTAGGCTGTATATCCGCGATTCGGTTGCGTAGCCAGTTGCGCTGTCAGTTGGACCGTGATGATAAACAAATTGCACTTAATCCAGGTTCCTGGCGAATCTCGATGCATGAAAAAATATTCCAAAAATGCCCAAAGCAATTCTGTACATACGATTCCAGTATCAATGTCAGAGACGGTAACTGTGGAATGGTAACCAAGTTGAAATTGTCCCAGTTGAAGCGCAGAATAATTCCGTCGTGCTCAGTTGGGCTCATTTGAATGGGCATGGTGATGTAGTGACATTTAAGTCTGTTTTGTTTTAATCAGTTACAATACGCTTCGAGACAACTTTTGAATAAGACAAACAACACGCACGTGCATTTTTACCTGCCGACGACTTTGTTCTTATTTACTAGTTTGTAACTGTTGGGACACTGCTATTTTCGTATCCTGGATAGCCTACTCGCTGTGCCCAACTAGTGGGTTTGTCTCTTACAGTGAACATGTGTGGTGGATGTGTTAATGGCAGAATGTGTGGCGATTTGGCCACGCCTGCGCCGGCTTACCGGAGCTTTTCGCGAAACCGCATGTGACTTAACAGGCCCATTCGATGGTTGAGTGTGTGAGGACAATGCGAGCAATCAAGTCGCTGGCATTTAGTGCAAACTGGTGCTGCAGGCATTAGTTTGCAATTGCAATGGATTCACCAGAGACCAAGCGGGTCGATATGTGAGTCTAGCGCGCGGTGACAGTGTAGGCAGGATAGGCTAGGAATACTAAGTCAGTTGCCGTTGTGGTGATACGAGGGGAAGGTGCGCTGGTTGATGGGGAGTTATTTGATGCTCAAGGTGTAAGGATATTGCAGAGAAGTCCATTTCTGTTGTTACGCACGTGACCAAATAAGTCCATGTGTGAACAAAGTGGACAGTGAAGACGGATGCGGCAATTGTATGTAGGGGGTTTCTGGCACATGTACACCGGTTGCAGCGTGGTAATTTGGTAAGTGGCCGAAAGGGCCTTTGCGTTAGGGAAATATGCGGCCACAATGAGGACGGGTTGGGACCGCATCTGCATCGCTGGAGGTGGGGGTTGTGATGGTCTTCTAACCTCAAAAACTATGTCTTGCAGTTTGTACAGATTTTGCCTACCTCTTCTAAAATTCGCATGTAAATTTATTTTTACTTGCTTTGATGGGACCCCGACGGGTCTTTAATAAAAATGATTTGATTTGTTTCATTTAATGGCGAAGATGGCGTTCGACAGGACGTTGGGAGCGTTTCGGCCGATAGCAGAGATTGTAGAGGTGGTTGTGGTTGTTGTCGTCGCGGAGGTTGAGGCAACAATGAATGTTGTGGTAATGAGTATGGGCGTCGACGACGCTGTGGAAGTTGCAGCAGGACAGTGGGGAGGCAGCAGTTGGGGTTGTGAGGCTGATGGTGCAATTGGTCCAGAGGTTTTCGGCGAAACTGATCCGCGCACGGTCTGTTCGTTGACTGTGCGGGCATATCGGGTGGGTTAGAAGGTTGGCATTGCGGATATGGGGCGCCTGAAACTTGCAAACATCTCTTTCGATTTTGCCAGCTGCGATTCCGTTGCATTTATTGATTATTATTACAGTCTTAACTGTTCTTTTCCAAGCCGGATGGTCCAGTGCGAAGTATTTCAGGTTTTTAGGCTTATTTGTAAGCGTCTTAAGGGATTTACCAAAGTGTTATTATAGCGGCGAATTTGGCTATCTTGTCGGCGAAATCACCATTGAAGTGTTATTTTGGTAGTCGCCAACCCTTCATCATCACGAGATTGCCGCTTTAGTTCAATTTCAGTTGTCTCAGCTTGACGTGGATGCCGAGGACTCCAGTCCGTCCCAAAACTTTTGTGTGGGGGATCCTGTCCAGCCACCTCATGATTACTATTTTTAAAGACATAGGCAGTGGAAGTTATTAGGTTTCCGCGCTTGTATCTTCTAGACTTTCCAGGTGTTCGCACCATACAGCAGCGTAGTCAAAATGCCCGCTTATAAATCTTCCGTTTGGTATTAACGTGAAGACCGTGGCGATGACATACTACGTTTTGCAACCGGTCAAATCGGTCATTTGCGACTTCACCATACTGAGATTTTTCGATTAATGTCAGGCGCACCAACATACATTCAGCCTCATTGAAAATGTTACCTGCGAATTATGGACTTAATAACAGAGCTACTTTCGATGAATACCGACTATTCAGTCTACAAAAGATAGATGCAACAGCCGCCACCCGAAACGAGAATTTGCATTAGAGAACAGATTACTCATCGAAGGACATGGAAAGCAACAATTTCTACATTTGCGGCTCATCGTGATAAAATCTCCGTTGATATGTTATACACGGTGTGCCAGGCCAAAGTTCAGATTCTGATAAAATTATTATTGGATTAAGTGGTTACATGGTCTAACACCATGAGGCAATTTCTAACAGAGAATGAATTTACCTGTGATAGAGTGCAACAAGCTAGAAGATGGAGACTGCTCAGTTGTCTAATGTTAGACTCTGTACTAGAAACAGGATGTTTTCGTTCGCAGATTATTAAATATTGGACGCTTCTCGCCTTCTCTGATGGCCTCAGTAATGCCGACAACTATAGACTTCTGCCCTGATTGCAATGAGTATCTGCGTCATATTCATAGGGAGTTAATTCTCATACACTAAGCAGGTAGATAAAAAAACAATCAGCCTGATTGACTGTGACAGAAAGTTGCTGTCTTATAGAAGATGCTGTTCGATTAGTACAGGACCGTTGGAATCGTGGGTGATCTCGCACAGCGTATAAACCGGCGTTGCTGGATGTTTGGCTACTTGACGCACCTGTAGTGACATTTAAGTCCTTTTTGTTTTAATCAGTTACAATATGCTTTGACACAACTTTGAAAAAGACAAAGAATACGCACGTGCACTTTTACCTGCTGACGACTTTGTTCTTATTTACTAGTTTGTAACTGCTGGGATACTGCTATTTTCGTTTCCTGGATAGCCTACTCGATGTGCCCAACTAGTGGGTTTGTCTCTTACACACCCACAAACGTAAAGACGTGCGACAACAGGACCAACGTGGCATCTCAAAACAGTTCGTTGAAAACGGAATGATATATGGGTAAACATCCCCCGACTTGGAGAAACTTAGCGACCTCATCCACACAACCGGACACAGAAGAGCCAAATTTCTCTGTTCGGTTTCGCCCTCAGCGCTATATCACAAATTTAAACATTAAATTTCATCTATATCAAACCTCGCAAACAGTTGATTGTGCAAAAACACCGCCACTAGCGATTGCACAGCATACACCGTCGGCGTTTAGATGAATTTCTAAGCAGAAACTGACAAATATTTCTTTTTTTGAGAACAAACGTGGACTTGTCGAATTTAAAAACTGTGAAATCAGAGAAAAGATTAATGAAGGCACACTTTTCCCGGGCAATATTCCGACCCATTCGTCTGCCTTCGGAAGTTCTAACCCATTTTATTATTCAGAGTGACGCATGCAAGACGAAAACCCAATGCTCTCTTGTTCACTACCTCGCCAGTATTGACTGATTTTCATCTTCGTTTTTTCGCAGATGATGTTTCATCAGGTATTCTAGAGGTCAAAATAAATGATGCCTTTCCGTGATTTCTGGAAACATTTTTCATTCTGATTTCGAGTGCGAGGCCGCAATGGCATCGTGAAGGCATATTCTCACCCCACTTCCGGGTGGGAGAGTCGTGCAACGCCGTTTGATAATTTCGGACCAATGAACAGCCTACCAACACTTCTGGTTTTCCATTGAACGCCGATAAAATCGTGATTCTAGTTATAATTAGATACCCTTTTTAAGTAAAAGTGAAGAGGGGGAAGACGGGCGCCGTAGTAGGTTAATTTTCAATCTGAATATTTGGATGAAATGCCCGGTTGAGCACCATCATAGACTCACAGGGCAACTGCACATTAACAATTGCAGCGGAGGTATATAGCTGCTGCGTATGTCAGTTCGCGTCCGCGCGCTCACACGAGATCGTGTGGTTCGCTGCATGAACCCCATAGGCAGGCTCCAGGGCGGTTGTGTTGTTCGCCGCGTGAGTTGATTGACGAGGTTACTAGCCTTCGAAGTTAGCTTGCCGGGTCGTATACGTATGGGATGTTCCGGTATGCCGGTTTTATCCAGTGTTTACCCGAGGGTTATGACTCTTGCACCTGTGTCATTGCCAGAGAGCAGAGTGTGCGTCACCAGCTCCACAGTGTAGGTAGGTTCTCTTCCATGCTTGTCTCCAGTTGTCGGCCGGTCCTACAGACGGGATGGTTCGACCAACTTTCCCAACTATGCTCGTCGAACGCTTCACGAGAAGGTAAATCAAGCTCGGTGACTTGCAAGTGAGTTAGTCTACAGTTGTATTTGACTTGTATAACATCTTTTTACTCCCTCCTTCAATTCTACCTGGACCCGGTCTCGAGATATAGTCAAGAAGACGGGAGACGAAGGAAGGCGCGGATTGATGGCGCAGCCGAACCCGTATCTTGGCGCCCCACTCCGCACCCCCTGGTCCACACAACAGTTGACCAGGAGTTTTCGACAACAACAACATCCCAACAGGGGTCTGAAGGACAAGGATGAGAGGGCACACATGCTCACGACCTGTATACATAGCGGGAGCGCAAGCGCATCTACCCACAGGAAACCAGGTGTTAGCGAACTGCCAGCGCACACCGGGCTTCGAGGGCCATGGTTTGCTGACCCTGACATAGCAGAGGCTTACAGACCTCTAGGCTCAGAAGAGTGACATGTGGTTCTGAAGTCTCCTGGGCCGTTGCCCTTCAAGGCAGACTCATAAATATAATTGAATATGCACAATTAGACAGCAGGTTGTAGACCACGAGTGGTTTCTGTTATTTGGGCACTTTGGCCTTCAGTATTCCCGTTTAGCGACGAAATCCTGGGAGGTTCATGTGAAAAATCCGAACTCTGAGTACTCAAAGCAGTCCAGCGACGGTTTCCGATGGGCTTATGTGGATGTTATGCATCGCCATGATCAACTGATTGCCTTAATTTTGGTCTATTGCGGTTGCCGGCTTCCCCCAGCGCACGCTCTCAGATATCCGTCAGTCCCCTGCAACGGAAGTATGGGGATCCGCTTCGCTGCACTTAGGAACCGGTGTGCTGTAGTTTGTGTCCTATTCCGATAAAGTGTACGACCACGATTCCTTTTGGACGCGACACGGGAATAGACAGCCCCTGTGGGACAGGTGACTTTGGGTTAAATTCAAAGGGTATAACGTTAGCGTAAGGACACGGGAATAGGTGCCCCATGGTGTCATCATTCGGGGGCTACCTATTCTTGTGTCCTACTCCCTTTTGTGTTTTAGCAGACGACTGTTGCCAGGACGTAGGATCTGCATAGTGTTTTCTAGCGTTGGATTGAGACCTTTCCAGAATAGCTGGGAGATTAGGTCGTCTGGAGAATACGCTTTCCGGAGCAAGACGCATTTCAGGTAAGTCTTGGTTTACTTGGCACCTGAGGTACTGAATTCTTGGTCGAACAATGGAACAGACTATTTATTGTTTTGACCTTTCGAACTCATGCATGAGCCTATCGTGAGAGAGAGAAAGAGAGTAGCAACAACAGAACAAGCGATAAATATAGGCATGCTAGCCAATCATACACCACTGCGCAAGACAAATAAAAAAGCAAGTGAACTGCTTTATAAAGTGCCATTAGGGGTACTGTCGTAGGAAGTAAAAATAAATCTAGAGTGAAATTAGAGCAAGTAGACAGACACTGTGCAGTATTCAGGTTACGATTGTAATCAGTATTCGTCGTCTACTAGTAGTTTGGTCGTATATCCCTTCCCCACTCCTCGGCTTGACGGTGGCCAATCGCGTCTGGGTTCCTCTCGTCTCGCCACTTTGACGTGAAGTCTCATCCGGCGTATCAGTTCTGTCCTGACGATATCCGTTATGAATCCCGCATACAACATCACATGCAGACAAGTCCTGTCCGACTCTCACACGTATCCCTCAAGGCTGACATTTATTTCAGTCCTGACGATTTTGGGAGTGAGTAAAAAACGGAGTCGCGGTATGGACGCCCCGCAACGCTCGTTTGGAAATCTGGTGTTTAAATTTTTCTCTAGGAGTTTTTTTCTTTATTTTTAGCGTTTCCTTTTGCTTTTGCGCTAAATTAGGATGCGGCCCGGGCTTTTCCGTCTATAAATCACAGACTCTGCTTGGTTGCGGGTTTCCACGAAAACAATAAAATCGCAGAAAAAATCGAGTGCACTTATTTCGGTGCTTCCTGGGTGACATTACTGATCTTGTCAGTTAATTTTTTGCAATTATTTGTTACTATAGTGCTTGTTTTCTGATTATCTGTGGATTTATAACAATATGACTTAGACGTACAATCAGCCTTCTTGTGTTGCGGTTTTGGTTAGTTTTCGGAGGTGGATTCCTTTATTTTCCTACAGAAAATTCTTTATCTCTGCCTTACCATGAGGCTTATAAGGTGTGAGACATGAATTAGCCGATAAAATACCAGTATTACAATACAACCGTTGCGGTTTGCTCATACCGCGAAGTCGTTATTTAGCCAATCGCACGATTTTCGATTACAATCCGTTTTATACCGCAGCATGCAGGCCAGTCTTGCCCGCATTTTTGTGTTATTATTAAAGAGGGTTTCTTTCTCCTATAAAATTAGTCCAATGATTTTTTAAATTTTTAGGTGAAGTTTTTTCATCGCTCGCTCATTATTTTTTTAACGGATTACAAATTCAGAAACCATGAATTGCATTTTGTATAGATTCTGCCTACCCTACGGGTCTTTAAATAAAAATTATTTATTTCATTTTTTTATTTTTATTTATTTAAAAGACGGTTAGCGAGCGGTGAAAAATACTCACTGATTCCAAAAAAGACAAAATGAACATGAATTGATAAGCTTTTAAGGAGGAAAAACTGTCGCCCACGAAAATGTAATTATGCGGGCCGGATAGGATTGCCTTGCATGTGATAGTATATAAGGGATTCGGGGGGGACATATTCTGCAAAAAACACCATATATGGAATTGTCGGTAAGAGCTCAAAAACACAGAGGCCCAAGGGGATTCCTGATGATGGGCGGCGATTGGCGAAACGGAGACAGCTTAAAGCTTGCAACTCAACCCGACCTTGTCTCATTTTTGAAAGGACTTGTTAGGGGGGTCATCACGTTCTGTGAGGCATCATGCACGGACTAGAAAATCGGCATTTTGTGATAAGAGATCCTAGAAAGTGAAGCGTTTGCTTCGCAGATCTGACCCCCTAGAGCATCCATAGTCAGTTAGCCTTGGCTCCAGTTTAATTAAAGAGCCAGTTGGCGAACATCTGTTTTCGGCAAATCATCATCAGGCCGATACATTTACATAGGTAATGATCATTATAGTTGTAGACAGGATATAAATGCGTCTCAGGAGCAGGGTTAATCAAACTCAATGTTCCCGTGCCGCCCGCAAGACGGAGTCAGTGTGTTGAGGACGGTAGAGTTGGGGTGGGTGGGGGGGGGGGAAAGATAGGAGTTCCGGTTAGATTGTAAGCGCTTTACGTGTGTGTGTGTGACTGCTGCCAGGGCGTCGGGACAGCGTACGATCACTGTCTGGAGTCGGCCAGGGCAGACAGACTGCTTGTGTCAGCGTCTTCTGACAACAGAGTGATGGGTTCGCCAGTCGAATGGCCACTGCTTCGGCTGTGGCTAGCACCCGTTTGCGCAGGCCTTTAGAGTAGTGTGCCGGTGCCCGGTAGATAACTTTAAAGGCTTCTTTAGCGTCGGCTTGGCTGTTCGTATCGATTACACGTGCGAGAATTGAACTCAAAATCGATCGATGTTCACCTCTACCTAACCAGGCGGGCATGTGTTCGCGTGCTCTCTTTTCCAGACGCCTTGTTGTACGGCCAGTTTAATTGAGAAAACAACTGCTGAAACCGTGCTACCCGCGGTGCCAGTTTACCACTGCTGTTGAGCCGATCCCCCCTGCCCATCCCATGGAGATTATATCGCCAAGTTGTGTATTTGTGTGGACTGACGGACAGATGTGTTGTGTCAGGCTGCAACGGCTCCTTCGTAAAGTGACCTCGGACACTCACCCGTGTGTAATGTGAGTAGTGCCTATCAGTTGACAACTCACTGGTTACCTGGCCTGTGAAGGGTGGCGGCCTAGACTAAATGCTGAGCTGGGTCCCACCCTTCTGGGCCTTAAGGGGTGGTATGCGTCTGCTATGTCATGATTTAGCAAACCATGGCCCTTACGCCTGCTGTGCGCTGGCAGTTGCCCGGTACCGTGTTCTCTGACGGTAGGTGCGCTTGCGCTCCCGCTGGGTATCAGGTCATGAACAAAGCTACTCAATCATTCTCCTCATTGTGACCCTTTGATGTTGGTGAAAACTCCTGGTCAGGCGTTTGATGTGGACCAGGGGCGTGGTAGTACGCCTAGGTGCGGGCCCGGCCGTGCCAGCAACCTGTGCCCTCTCCCGCCTCCGGTCTTCTTGACGCTGTCTTGACACCGGGCCCAGGTGGGGGAGAGTGCGTTAGATGCTGGGCAGTTCAACCCCCACAAGAAGTTAAGCTTCACCTTGCTTTGAAGCACCCAGTCGAACTGTCATAGCACCTGTGAAGAACGCCTCGGTTATTTCTGATGTGAGACTTCCGCCCCTCCCGCCGTTCTTGGTTCAGCCTGAGTTGTGCTGCCAGGTAACCAAAGAGGCGAGAAGAGTTGGCGACAATGAAAACCCACTAAAAGAATTGCCCTACAAGAGCTAGGTGTACGCTCTCACTCCGTCCAATTTATTAGCTCCACAATCACATAAGGATATGCGAGAGTTCCAACACCACAAACTGCAACCCCCGTGCGGAAGAGAGCACAAGCACAGAAAAAGAATCGCTTTTGACGTTGTCACAAAAAGTAAAGCAAAAAGCGGATTAGACAGGCGGTCAAAGGGCGGGGGGGGGGCGGACATTTTGACGAGAAGATGGCAGGAAAACGAACAAGGTTTGTCGAATTCTTCGCTTAGATGAGTGAATGCATAACACAAAAAGGACCGCAGCCATGAATTGACTGCAAAATTGCGCTTGAGCGCAAAAAAAGTGGCAGCGCGTGCCCCAAACGCGCACAGAAGGCACTTTGATGTGCGCGGCAGGAGGCTGGACTAGTGATCACCAGTCGGCGTCTTTCCCAGTGCCTTCATCATACTGGTACTCATAAAGTAGGGCTTCTCGGCAGATCCATCGTTCCGCTCCAGGTCCTCACCTGTAGACAAAGACGGAAAAGGGAGACGTATGAATTGCAACAGCAGAGAGCACCGGCCGCAGGAGCAGCGAATGTTTCATAAGAGAGGACTGGGCGTCCACGCCTGCCTAATGCCAACCGCCTCGCTGCAGACAACAACTGCGTTTGAGAGTGAAGTATACTCTTGTGAGAAAACCGAACAGCAGGCGTGGTCGGAAGGATTGGACCTCAGGGTGAAATGATCCAACTACAGTAGATGTGCTAACTCATGAAATGTTAGCCGAAATTCAGAAATGCGTTTTCGACACGAAAACTTACTCAAATAGGGTTGCGATACTAATCCACGAGCAGCATAATTTAAAGGCAATTTGGCTACTTTAGGATGCTGGCTTTTGAACGAATTTCTTTCCGACCACCTGCAAAAACTACACTTTATAAGGAATGGCTACTTAAGTAGCGTGCATTTTTTACATCTACTTTGGACGTTCTTACAAACTCAGATGTTCCATTGAAAACATGCATAAAAATAGCCACTCTCTAACTTATTTGGTTATAAATTAAGTCTTCTTTAAATTTAATGCTTGACGGAGGGGTGTAATTCGGTTTCTAAGTTTCTAGTTATGGGATTTTTAAGACCGTATAATGCCGGTTCGTAAAGCATTGTATCTCCGAATTTGCGACTTACAATACGGCTAAAATCCACTACTAAATATTATGCCCCCACATTGTTTTCCCTTTTAAGGAAGGAAAACAGTCCGTGGTTCGAAAACCCGGGTTAAAAATTGTTCGCGAATCGGAAACATTTTTTATGTCCGAATTATGTCCTTCCTTCAAGCATGAACTTTGAAGAAGGCGTCATTTTCTACCAAACGAGTAAAGGAACGAATATTTTTGTACATGTTTTCTATGAATAATGTCTGAATTTACAAGGGCAGCGAGAATCGAGGAGAGAAATTCACACTACATGAGTAGTCATTTTTTCCAGGCGGCCGGAAAAAAGCTCGTTCGAGAGTTGGCAATCTGAAATAGCTAAATTTTCTCGGGATTACGTTGCATGGCCATCAATATTGCAGCCCTACTTAAGTAGTATTTTCGAGTCGAAAACTCAATTCACAGTTTCAGTTAACATTTCGTGATTTAGCACATCTAATGTAGCTGGCGGCGCAAGGACCGCTCGCTTTTAAAGTGACGCGGCTGCGTCGTACAACTAAGAGCCCTGCACGACACGGCTACAATGAACTCTGGTGCAAAAATGAACGACACCGTAAACACGCCCGAGAGGCTGGGTATACGAGGGCCGAGTCAACAGACAGCTGAAAGGGTTCACGGGGCGAAAGCGGGACTTAAAAAGACGAGCAAACGCCCGATGAGGACCGTCGGTCAGCACGAGGTTGACCAACGTGACATGCCATTTGGGATTTCTGGTCGATTAAGTGCATTTTACGCTTTGGCAATGGGGATCTGACTAAGCTCTTCGAAACGTCAGCATCTAAATAAACCTGTTCCGGAGAGCCCATCTTCTTCAAATCATCAACCCTGATCTCTCAACTTTGCCAATCTGAACAGGAATGTCTGCCTTCTTTCAATTACTGCAATTTAGAAATTGTTGCTTTTTAATTGCCTTAGAAAGGGAATGCTGGCGGACCCACTGACGAACCGAACTCCTCGTAGCTGTGTCAGGCAGCGGCAGAATATCGGCGAAACACGCGTGTACGGGTTTTTGGCCACTACCTGTTCTGTTAGTATGGTATCCGTCTACCCTGAAGTATACTACTATCTGCCTGTCGGCAGTTAATGAATATCACGCGGTTACCCGCTGCGGCTGATTGACTTTGGCCCAAATATTCATACATTAAAATTTTTGTCTGAGCCTATGGACCTTAAATATACTGATCTACTCCAAGTTCACAGTTAATTTTTAAGGAAAATTAATAATAAGCAATAAGTAGTATACTGTCGAGGTCTCAAGTGCAAGCGCAATGTGGACATTGGAAGTAAAGAAAGCTGAAGGACAATGCCGAAATCGTTAGTGCGAAAATAGGCGGAGTTACCACGGAAAAATAAGGGTTAATTGTAGGGTTTTGGGTCAGTGTCAAGCTTAAAACTCGTAGATCAGGCAAAACGCCCGTCAACCATCTCCCGAGAGGCCGAGGCAGCGAGAGGAGAGAAAAATCGATCAGCACGAGGCCGACCAACGCGACACGCCATTTGGGATTTCTGGTCGATTAAGCGCATTTTACGCTTTGACAATGGAGAGTCGACAGAGCTCTTCGAAACGTCAGCATCTAAATAAACCTGTTCCGGTGAACCCATCTTCTTCTTCTTCTTCTTCTTCAAATAATCAACCCGGATCTCTCAACTTTGCTAATCTGAAGTAACTGAGTTATCTTGGGATTATGTGGCACGGTGATTAATATTTCGAGTCGGAAACGCATTTCGGAATTTCAGTTAACATTTCATAAGGTAGCTCGCCTACTGTAGGTGCAAAAACATCGTAAGTGTGCTTGAAAGTAAAGACGCTCGCCTCCGGCATCATCCCAGTCACGTTAGACGGAGTTGGATAGAGCCGATCAGGAGCGCAGGACGCGTC
This sequence comes from Spirometra erinaceieuropaei, assembly GCA_902702965.1. Taxonomy (NCBI): domain Eukaryota; kingdom Metazoa; phylum Platyhelminthes; class Cestoda; order Diphyllobothriidea; family Diphyllobothriidae; genus Spirometra; species Spirometra erinaceieuropaei. The sequence continues at coordinate 2,059,059 of CACRXP010000023.1, forward strand.
ACCTGGAGTATACCACCAACCGACTGCAGTGGAGGGTGATCATTGGTGATGTGGTGACTCCGTAGCATGGAGCCAACTGAGCTAGTTGTGGCGAATGTCGGTCATAACGCCCACAGGACGAACGAAACGGTCACATTTTATCAAACATCTCATAAGGGTGAGGATAGGCAACAACCCGGTCTAGTGTGTAGAATTTAAAAAGCACACAACACCAACTTTGCACGTCTGGTACTGTTTAGTCACAAACTGTACTCGTTCTTTAAGGTATGCACACATTTAGTGTGTCCCAAAAAATCCATGCATACTTTAGTAGTTGATGGCAGAATTGATCGCCTTTTATATGATTTAACCTACCGCAATGGGTAATGGCAGTCATATTAGACTTTGAAAATGAAGGACTTTATTTACAGTAGGATGGTGGCATCTTTACACAATCAACGTGATGTATTAACTGACCTTGATTTCATTGTCAAAAGGGAGGACTGGACAAAGGAGTTTCTCCAAATACCTAGCTCATTCACCAGACCTCTTATATCTAGACGTTTATTATGGGGGGATAGAGGCGCTTAACAGGTCAAGACTACGCCAGAAAGTCGGCAATAGTCGTCGAACAGAGGGAACTGCTATTCAACTAGAATGCATTCAAACACCGGAAAAAAGTTCCCTGATGCTTGTGATTCCATCGCTCCTCGGCATACGCGTAGTATCTGGGCCAAAACGGACAACAGTTCAAAAGTAGGCGTCAATTAAACAATGTCTGCAGATTCGACTGTATCCTGAATATGGCGTAATTTTAACAAACACAGCCTTTACAACTATTCAGATTGTGTGCACAGTCTTTTACGACATCTGTACATGCACACGCCTCATCAGCGAGGAAGGGAGACCAGAGGGGAGGGGGGGGGAAACTTACAAAAGCAGAGGAATATTGTGTCCACACCCATCTCGTAGACTGAGAAGAAGGCCCGCGCAATGAGGTACGACCCGATAACAATGATCTGGAGAGAAAAAAACGGTGAGGGCAGGGTATGTGACCCGCCTTGGATGGTGATGTTAGGACTTGGACTGTGTGCATAGGGCTAAGGTTGTCAAGCTTGGGCTATGGTTCAGATCTAGGGTTGAGAATAGGATTAAGGTTTTGGTTTAGGTTTGGAGTTTTAGGATTAGGATCAGGGTTAAGGTTAGGGTAAGGGCTTAGGGTCAACCTTAGCGTTTTAAAGCTTCAGTTGGGGTTACGGTTGTGTTCGTATTCGACTTAAATGTTTACGGGGTAGCGGTTGGGGTTAGGCACTACAGGCATGACTGCGATTGCCGTCGGAGTTGCAGTTGACTACACTCTTTCCCAGTGGAATTATTGCATGCCATACCCCTATCAAAAAACTATGCATTTAGAAAAAGAAAGCGGCGGGATTGGTAATGCCAGAGGCTTCTGAAAGCAGATTGGTGGGGCCGAAACTAATTGAGGTCTGCATGCGCCTCATCCATTCTTGTATCCACACGGTTACCAACCAGACGAGAAGTCCTTTGGTGTGCAAACGGAGGGGTGATCGGCAAGGTGCACAGACAACTCATGGCCCGATCATCACAGCTGCTGCTACTACTACTACTACCCCTACAACAACAACAACAACAACAACAACAACAACTACTACTACTACTACTGCTGCTGCTAAAACAACAACAACAACTACTACGACTACTACTACTACTACTGCTGCTGCCGCTGCTACTACTACTAATACTACTACTATTACAACTACTACTGCTACTACCGCTACTACAACAACTACTACTACCACTACTTTTGCTGCTACTACTACTACTACTACTGCTGCTACTGCTACTGCTACAACAACAGCAGCAACAACAACAGCAGCAACAACAACAGCAGCAACAACAGCAACAACAACAACAACAACTACTACTACTACTACTACTACTACCACCACATACATAAAATCGAATTCGCAAGGGAAGGCGGAGCTTACGGTGACAGGAATTATCAGATAGTAGAGGTGCGGCGGTTGAACGCTGGAGAGTGCGCCGAGGTACTTAGAAGTGAGAGGGCTGTCCAGTAAGAAGTAGGCAATACCACCTAAAACCCCGGACGAAAGAGAGGCAGATGGTTAATTAACGTTGAAGGCAAACAAACGGAAGACCGTCGTAAAGAGCAAAAACTCAGTCGGTAAGATGCAGATGCATAGGGAAAAAGGGCATTAATTAGAATTTGTGGAAGCATTGGGAGTGCTTTAAAGATACTGGGATTTGCAGGGCGGGCTGCAAAAACTCACCGGAAAATCCGCAGACCACAAGCTTCCCGACAAACAGCACAAAGTCTGTGACCTTGTCCACCACAAAAACCCTTTAAATTGAAAAAAAGAAATGAGAACACCGGGAGTAGTCCGTTTTCTCTTTGAAACACGACATGAATTGATAGGGGAAGTAAAACTAACCTGACCACATTGCGTAGGATGAGGCCGAAAGCGTCTTTTGCAGCCCGGCAGAAGCCGTAACCGTAAATGGCAATCTGTTTGTGAGAGCAAAGGACAATCAGTGCAGGCAGTAACCCTCATATTTAGGGCCATAAAGGCTAGAGGGGTTGGCCTTCCGAACATGTAAAGACCAGTCTAAGTGGAAAACTGATTGGGTTGTCCCATAAGTTCGTGCGCTTTTAAATTATTCAAAATTTTATTTTGTTATAATTTGTTTGATGTATTAATTTTATGTGTATTTTGTTCCTTTAGTCAAGCGTTTTCAGAATTCGAATGAGCTTTGATTATTTACAGTCGACGGAACATGAAGCGTCCGGTCGACAATAATGAACATTTCTGACATCGTATTTTATTCTAGTTTAGTAGAAGAGTCAGAAACATTTGGGCTGTTAACGGGGAAAGTTCTATTGCGTTCCACCAAAGCGCCTCATCCAAAAGTTGTCAGACGTAATGAATAAGAGGGAATCTCCTGAATCGGATTCAAGACTTCTTAAACGGTCGTGAACAAAAAGTTACCGCGGGTAACTGCCGCTCAGAATGGGCGCCTGTTTAAAGTGGTGTTCCATAGGGGTCAGTTCTTGGGTGACTCCTATTCGGTATCTATGTAAACGATCTAGTACGGGAAGTGAAATAGGACATAGCGCTCTTTGCAAATGTTTTTAAACTGCGGAGGGTGATAAAAGATAAAAGTGGACGCCAAGACACAACGAGAGGACGTAGAGAATTTGCACGTATGGAGCGGGAAATGGTGCATGAATTTCCACGTCAAAATGTGTGGTAATGCACATTGTATCAGCAAGGCGAAGAATAAATGCATCCTCACGACAGTATTTCCTAGACAATCAACTAACTGAAATCGCCTCCTCCACTACAGGCAGGACAGATGTGACCTCATAGCAACGGTCCAGTTGCTAAGAGGACTTGATCTGGATGTCGACTGGGAAACTCATTCTGAAAAGGGCACCAAAGGCAAATCTCAGACGACAGGATTACCAGGTTTAAAAGGAACTGTGCCACACAAAACAACGTTCCTCCTTTTTATCACAGAACTCATTCGACGTATGTTGTAAATTACCCTACCGTGAGTGTGTTCACGAGACATCTGGATAATCGCCTGTTAAAGGACAATCCAAACTCCACAAGCCCATCTAGTGGATTACTGAAACGACAATCAACATACTACTTGCACTATTTCAACAGGTCTGTTTATGTGCATCAAACCTGGACACAGACGAAAACTTTACAATGCGGATGCAGTGAACGACGTTTTTCGCTGTTGTCGCAAATGCCACACTTTGTTTCCATTTACGTTCCATCATTAGATTTATGCATTCTGCGCACGAAAACTGCATGCAACGTTTTGCAACTTAACTATTTTCCCTCACACCTGAACCGTTTAAATGGAGTTTTAACGGCTTCCGCCACTTACTCCAAATATCTTGACACTGACTGAAAGCAACAGCTCAGAAATGGCTCACTCGTTTCAAAAAAGGCGATTTCAGTACGAGGGACGCTCTGCGTTCTGGGCGGAAGTCAGTCTTTAATTTGGATCGTCACAATGCTTTAATCCATGCAGATCCTCGTCAAACAATTGAAGAATTAATCAGATGGATAGAATGTGGCAAGTAATCAATAGCCGGATATCTGTAATCGATGGTTCCTAGGTACCATACGACTTGAGTGAGGACAAAATGTAGCGTGCGAACGTTTCTGCTTCATTATTGACCCGACATCGCCTCGACCGTCAACAACGCAAAACTGACTATGAAGAGCGATACCTATATGTGAGCATGAAACAAGGGAAAGAATGGCTAAGCACTTAAGCAAAAACGTCCAAATCAACGAAATGGTGTCATTTTGCAGCACAAAAACTCCAAGCCTCACGTCGCAAAAATCGCCAAAATGTAATTGAAGAGGTTGACTAGGAGATCATTAGAATCCGCTATATTGTCCAGATCCTATTTCATCGGACTACCATCTTTTTCGGTCACTCGAAAACAATTTCATCGGATGATTTCATCGATGACTTCATTGCGTCATAACCCTTTGGATTTCTTCAAGCATGCAACGTAAAAGGTGCATAAGCGTTAAGAATTTTTAGATAACGAAATGGAATATATAATTGATTAAATCTAAGAGTTATATACAGAAATATGATAAAGTTCCGAATAACTGAAATGCGCACAAACTTGCGGACAAACCCGGTAATCTAAGGACGACCAACAAGGGATAAATTGTAGGAAATGAACAAGCACTACTTAACAAAAGCAAGTAACATTTGTTACTTACAATTATATATGCGTTCCTGTTAAGGAAGCGTAGAAACTTATCCAGGCACCAAAAGCAGCAACCGAGACACCGAAGCATGCCCTTTGCCACTGGATTTTCAGCGGCCTTTAGCTTTTTCTCCACATAGAGCAGGAAAGCACGAATCAGTCCGAGGAGAGTGATAAGAAATGTGCCCAGGGCCAGTGAACCCAGATGGTAGAGGAGGGCGCGGCCGAGGCTCAGAAGGAGGGGACAAGTGGGCATCAGGCGGGACGGATCTCGGCGTGAAAAGTAGAAGCTGGAAAAGGCTCCGGCAAGTGTAATTTCGCCCAGAGCGATGAAGAAATTGACCAGCCATAGGCAGACTGCGAAATTGTAAAGCTGCAACACCCAGATATACCTTGGAGAGCGGAGAAAGAACAGGGTAGAGTTATGCTAGAGGAGGAGGAGGAGGAGGAGGAGGAGGAGGAAACACGATTTCTACAGTCTTCCCACTCTAAGGCTAGTTTATGGAAACCAGGTAGGCCAGAAATGAAAAAGCAAATCTCAGCTGTGCATGTCCGCGGTCCTTCTATATTGCAGCTTGGCTGTCAATCTAAGAGCGCCTACGGGGCTTCTGGGTCGGAGTTCCAAGGACAAACCGAAAAGGGCAGACAGAGAGACGACGTATCATCTCCACAAGATTCAGACTGCTCTCCACGAGTATGATAGGGTACTGGACGCGAACCCGCCTTTTTCTTGTTCAACTAGTATCCCCCGCATTTCGTCGACCGCAGGTCCGCACCCCGCCGAGATTCAATATTGGTGTAATAACGGCCTTACAATCTTGGCAGTCAGTGTAACCGTTGCAAACATCAGCTTTCACAAATTGAAACTACGTTATTGACTTCGACAGTGATTTGTTGAGCTAGGGCTGGAGAGACATGACCTGCATAACTAATTACCAACCCTCGCCATATTCACTCTAAAGATACTGGCATCGCAAATGCAAATAAGGGTCTAATAAGCGTTTAGTAGAGACTAGCTACACCTGCTCTTGTCCGCTCGTCCACTTTGATCCGCAGTTAAATGCAGAAACCTCGGAGCGCGCTGAGGGTAAAATGCCACCACCTGCCGTCGCAGGCGTAGGAGTAATGAAAAACATTCTTAAACTCGGTTATAACCCACCTGCAAGGAGTCGCATCGAGGAAGTGTTTTTAGAGGCTCGACAAAACAGACAGGCAAGTAGCGATGAAGAGTAACTTTAACTTTAGGGGGAATTTGAGAGAGGGGGAGAGAGAACAATCCAGAGGGACGACAACACGTTTGTCGTTGTTTGTAAAACAATAATTAAGGTAGGGTTTGGTAGACATGCATATATTTTGCGGAAAAAGATGGGAGAACTTGCCTGGATCCGCCGTGGCGAACGAAATAGCATATCTCACCGGCGGTTGTGTTCGCCTGGACAAAAATGGTTTGCCGTAAGAAAGCAATCCCATAACACATGTGCTTTAATAAACTGTGGGAGAAGAGAGGCTTTCGCTCTGCATGCTAACTAAGGACCTCTAAATAAGCTTACGGGAAAAAATCTGGACAAAGTGGGATGGCAAGGTCGATAAACGACAACAAAAACCTCAAATTAATTCAAACATCGTGGGAAACTAACTGTCAAATATGAAATTTCTCTAAAATGGGCACAGGTTGCGGGATTGAGCTCCAGATGCTCCACACTTTGGGGTTGGATATGGCTGGCTGACGACGGCTAATAAGCCAGAAATGGCCATTCCAGTCTCCCTTGTCTTTGTCGGTAATAAAATTCTACCTATATATCATGCGCCACTGTGCGGCTGCTGGTTGGGCTCGAGAGAGTGCCCGCAAGGCACAACGGAACTAGTGAGTTCTGTATGAACGATCGGTGAGCGTCCCTGTATCATTTCCGACTTAATAGCCGTTATCAGCCTGTCATATCCGATCCCAAGTGTGAAACACCTGGGATTCACACCCACAATTATATATATACCAGCGAGGAGGGACGACAGAGAATGATTAAATAAATATATATATCACTCAGCAACAACTAGCGGTTCTATCCTATGACGCGAAGTTCAGCACAAGAGATGCTCAACCAAAAGACTTTATTGCATCCTTTGAATCAGCGCTCCAGAAGTGTGAGGCAGACGAGGAGTGCAAAAACTCCATGCGACAACAAGTGTCGACCTTACTCCTCCAACACAAACGCCAGATGACGATTTCTAAAGCAGAAGATCGAGAACTTCTGAAGATACGAAAAATGAAGGATATCGTCACCCTGCCCGCCGACAAGGGGCGCTCGACTGTCGTCATGGATAAGGCTGAGTACTGTACAAAACTAGGCAACCTCTTGATGGACAAGGAATCTTATGCGCCATCGACCGTCAGCGAGTTTAAGAAGCTCGTAAACAGCATTAACAATACGATCGGCAAGCTGAGGAAGGCGGGAGCTCTTACGAGAAGGGAAGCGTTGGCCGCAAAAGCCAGTGATACCGCGATGGCGCGCTTCTACGGCCTACCAAAGGTCCACAAGCAGGGGGTGCCGCTACGCCCCATCGTCTCCTTACGTGGTACTCCAACCTTCGGGCTGTCAAAGTGGCTGTACCAGCGACTTTGTTTCCTTACCAAGGATTCGGAGTGGACAGTGAAGTCGGCTGAAGAGTTCTTGACGCGCATCAAACATCTCGAGGTGGAGGCAGATGAGGTGATGGTGTCATTCGACGTGATCTCATTATTCACCTCCATCCCACCCGCGCTGGCTATCGACACTATTGATGGCTTTCTCCGGGAAAAGTATGATGAGACCGACCAACAGCTCAAACGAGCACACATCATCGAGCTCCTAGAGCTGTGTCTTAAGACCTTCTTTACATTCAACGGCCAAGTCTACGAGCAAAAGAAGGGGACACCGATGGGCTCGCCTCTGTCTGGACTAATTGCCGAAGCAGTTTTGCAGAGACTCGAGCAGCAGGTCTTCAGCTCGTACCCCCCGAAGTTCTGGGCCAGATACGTCGACGACACGTTCGTTGTAATCAAGAGGAGCGAGGTGAAGGCTTTTAAGACATTGTTGAACTCCATCTTTCCCGATATTCAGTTTACTATGGAAGAGGAAGTCAACAATCAGTTGCCCTTCCTGGACGTACAAGTTACGAGATTGACAGACGGGAAGATAAGGACAACGGTTTACCGTAAAGCAACAAATACCAGGCGCATCCTCCACTTCCGAAGCAACCACCCTGTTGGTCATAAACGCAGTTGTGTCAGAACTCTCTTTCAACGCGTTCAAACACACTGTAGCGACGACAGTGGGAGGAAGGAGGAGATGAATTACTTACAGGTCCTTTTTAAAGCCAACGGCTACCCGAAGTCCTTCATACGCAATTGCCTCAAAAAGCCTCATTTTGAGCGGTCGAGTGGAGAAAAGCCCAAGTTCTGGCTCTCAATACCCTATGTGAAGAACGTATCAGAGGCAACGGCAAGAATCCTAAAACCTTTTGGGATTGGCGTGGCTCATAAACCAGAATGTACCATCAGACAGCAAATCATGAAGCCCAAGGACCCGCTACCAACAACAGAACAGTCGGCGGTGGTCTACAGCATACCATGTCTAAATTGCAATGCAAGGTATGTTGGTGAAACGGGCAAACGCCTCGGCACAAGATTGCACGAACACCAACTTGCAATCAACCGCAAGGACAAGCTGTCTTTGGTCTATGGCCACATACGAAAACTGAACCACAATTTTGCCTTTGAGAAAGCGAGGGTAATTGGTCGAGCCAATGAGAAGATGGCCAGACTGGTGCTCGAAAGTTGGTCCTCAACTGGTACACTCAACCGAGCTATAGATCTCCATCCCGCCTACCAAGCACTCCGTACAAGGCTCGGATCAGTCCGGACAGGACCAGTAAGGCAAGCGAGCACGCGGGACCGAGAGTCAACGCTCACGGAAAAGAGCGGAATTGGGGGCCAGAGGTCATGTGACCAAAGCCGAACACTGTCTCACCGATGCACCCGCGAAGCTGAATGCTGCTCACCTGAACAGCAACGACCGATCAGTCCACCGGCTGACGTGGGAGGGACCAAGCGGCCCGTTGATTTGACCACAACTAAGCCGACCCCAAAGGGAACAAAGGTCACGCAGGCCTATCAGCGGTCAGCCCCGGGGAGGTCTAAGCCAGTCAGCGGCCAGCAGGCAGGTCAAAGTTCGTGCGTCCAGCACGGCTATAATACGAGGCAAGCGGCAAGACTGAATAACTCAAGACCCGCAAGTGCAACAATTACGCTACTCTGATGATGGAAACGAGGAAGTTTCCGAAACGTCAGTTCGAATACAATATGGTCCATGGATTCGCCCTCTCTTCTTCTTCGTCTTCTTCGGGAGATGATGAACGCGATACAATGTCTGGACCTCGAATCTTTACGCATATCGATATATATATATATATATAGGCAGGATGATATTATCGACAAAGACAAGGGAGACTGGAATGGCCATTTCAGACTTATTGGCCGTCGTCAGTCATACCCAACCGCGAAGTGGGAAACACCCGAAGCTCGAACTCGTAACCGGTTAGTTAGAAGTTCACGCCTCTAACCACTGAGCCACGAGCCCGTTGCCCTGTCGGGAATATACAATGGTAGGGGGCGCTCACCGATCGTTCTTACGGAATTCACTCGTTCTGTTGGGCCTTATGGGCTCTCTATCGAGCCCAACCAGCAGCCGCACAGCGGCGCATGATATTACCGACAAAGACAAGGGAGACTGGAATTGCCATTTCTGACTTATTGGCCGTCGTCAGGCAGTCATACCCAACAGCGAAAAGTGGAACACCTGGGGCTCGAACTCGCGACCTGTTAGTTAGAAGTCCAACGCCATGATAGTACTGTAGATGAGTGAACTTACCGTGGGGTCACAGGGCATGGCGTGACTGATTGCCCACTGCATCCACTCCCGGGTGAATTTTTCGGGTTCCGTAGAGGCGTTAGCAAATTTCACACCCTCAGCAGTCGCTATGGAGCGTAGGTTCACGTCCACAAAGATTACGAGTACAATCACACCAAAGATGAGCGCAAAGGGCACGATTGGCCAGATCAACGTGCTCGGCATTGTCGCGACCGCTCTAGATGTCAGAAAACAAGAGCGAGGTAAGCAACTGTATGCGATGCCAGTATGCTTAGTTTGGGTTGAGGACCATCATTATTGACTGCGAGAACGTGTGTGCAAAGAAAATCATGGCGAGTGACATCTTAACTCTGCTGTTTTCACTCACTTTTGCCAGATCCAAGGGACTCACCAAGGCCAGCCCCCCGGAGACTGGACAGAAGCAAAGAGACTGTCGTTCGCATTTTAACAAACGGTGGTCAAAACTGATGTCCACTGGATATTTGGGTTCGTGCTATCAAAACATAAGCACAACTTGTCAGAAGATAAGGGGGGCTGGAAATGTGGCCTTGCCCTAGAATCCAGGGCGGGGGTGGGGTTAAGTTTAGTGATGGGGCTACGACGGGAATTTGGCGCAAAGCCACTTGTACCCAGGAGGCTTATGCAGCGGCAGGACAGGACACGCGGTTAGGTCAAGAAAGGAAGGTGGACGGCACTGACAACTCAAATGAATGCGGTTGGTGCTTCGTGCACGTTCCAAAACGGGTTTGCTGGCCACTTCTATGGGCCGTACAGTGAAAACGTTTGGAATGGGGAATGAGACGGACGCAGAGGCTAGCCGGCCATCCTGCGAGTGCTGATCTCCTTTCAGTAACCTCCGAAAGCCCGGGGCATGCAGGGTGCTCTTACCTTACCAAGTAGCGCATACCTGTTTACCAAATTGTGCAAAACTCGGCGACCTCGGTGGGATTTAAGCCCACGACAGCAAGAAAAAGGCTTGAGTACAGCTTACGCTCTAGCCACTTGAACTACAAGGCCCCGCCCGGGGCCGCGAGCTTAATCACGCCCACTTGAAACTGAAGCCTTCAGTTTGGGTGAATCAGGTGAGGCAAGATGCGAACAACCACAGCGGTCAGAGAAAATCCGAATACGTCTTATTTACTAAAAACAAGTATGATGAAGTTGAGCAATAATGACGACAAGCAGACTGCTTCTAGCCTAATTGTCGCTCATGTCGTGGGCAATTCAACTTTCGCATAACTACTGAGATATATTTCGTACGGTTTATTTTTGGCTAATAGCGCATTAACAATTTTTTTTTCAGTTTAGTCACACAAAACTAGCCAATATGTGACAGGGAAGTGCATGAAGGAGTGAGTACATACCCTAGTAGCGCACTTTTTAAAGCGAAAACCCACTATAGGAGGCTTCCCATAGGATTAAGGACGTAATCATTGCAAACATTCGTTGCGAAAGCTTGTTTAATTAGGTTTCAGTGGGCCTAAACCATCGTATGCGGAGAAAAGAACGCTCAAGGGCTCGCTACATAGACAAAACGTCTCCAAGCCTGTCATATTAAAAGGGGTTTGATATCGATGAGGTTCAGGAATCAGTTTCTAATTGCGGGACTTTTAAATACCGTGAAATGGCCGTTCATAAATCGTCATATCTCTGCATTTACCAATATGGCTTGTAAAATCAACAATATAGATCAAGTCCACTGCTTAATTTTATGAACCCTATATGATCCCCCTTCATTACCGTAGAGGAATGTGTGGTTTTCCGTACGCGTCAAATATACGGCCTGTAGTTTGGAAACTCTGAATGCAAGTGTAACGGTAGAGCGGGTTCAAAATTATTCGGGAATTGGGAAAGTTTTTTAAAATCGAATTACTCCCTTTCTTCGAGTATGAGATTGGAAGACATAATTGTCTACCGAATGAGCGAAAGAATGAATATTTTTATGCATGCTTTCCATGAAATATAATTGGGCTTTTAGAGGCATCGAAAATCAATAAGAAAACATGCATGCTACTTGAGTAGTCATTTTCTGCAGAGTATAGTTATTGCATGCAGTCGGAAGGAAGTTCATTCGAAAGCCGGCATTCTGAGGTAGCTGAAATATTATAGAATTGTGTCCCAGGCTGACCAGTTTCACAACCATACTTAATTAATCTTTTCGAAACGAAAACGCATTTCGGAATTTCGGTTGACATTTGACGGTATGCTTACATATAATCCTGAAAAATAATAACATTCAGACTTGTCGGTGTACTGCAAAGACAGAAGTAGCGTATTCAAGAGCGCGTCTCTAGATGCCTCTAGTAACTCTATTCTCGCAATAAAGCACTCCAAAGACGACTAGAGTTCCGACACAAAGGTAAGAAAAACACACGTTTTCTGACAAAAAGCCAAAGCATGCAACCTGTAAAATGCTCGAATTGGAGTTTTGTCGGGTGAACGTGATGGAGCGAACACCGCGCGCGCGCGACGATGCCTACCGCTGTCTTGCGCTAATGGTGAAACAGGATTTCGCGGCATTCACTCCGTTCTAGCCTCCCCCACCCACTCTGGCCGGATGGCAAGACAGGGCCGGAAGTGGGCGCGGTCGCAGTGGCTAGACGAGCCCAGACAGATCGTCTACGCCTGTGCCACGCAAGCAGCCTGCTCTCAGGCCACAATAAGGGAGTCTAGGAGCTCACATGGGCCAAAAGGAGTAATTGCATCCTGACTATCTGTCCTGAGACGGAAAGAGTAACCACATCAGCTGGCAGCATTCTACGCCAGGAATCTTATAGCGCGTGGTGCTAGGTCCAAGCGTGCCAGGTGCTTGATCCTGAAGAATGCGTGTAGTTGTTGTGCGGAAGAATTCTCCGGCATTGGTCACATTCCCTCATGCGAGTTGAAAATGTACAGTAGCTGAAAAAGCCAAACGCACGTTTACACGTGTCGGTCGCGGAGACCTCCGAACTCAACATCCCGATGATGCTGTTAACCACCCAGGCGTTCATTGTCCTACGCGGAGACAGAAACTACCAAAAGTATTTATCGTCCGCTGGTCTCGAATAGCGAATCGAGACTGAAGTGACCATGTTTCTGGTCTCCAAATGATTGAAAATATAGCTCCAGGAGAGAGTAAATACAACAAAAACCAGGCTGACCGAACAAAATCTGTTTCCTCTCCATTACAGGCAACTGCGCGGCGATCTCATTCAAACCTACAGGATTGTCAGATGCAGTGAGTGCGCCGTAGACTTTGATAAATTCTTCGAATTGCCAGGGACTGACGGTCTGCGTGGGAGGAAGCTGGCTCATTCGGACGTTCGACGGAGCGCCTTCTCTCACAGGGTCATTGGGGCATGGAACAGACTCCCTGATGCAGTGGTTCTTTCCGAAAGTGTCGAATCCTTTAAGTGTAGACTACATGCTCATTTGCTGAGAAACTACTGTACGAATAATCACGATTGTTTTAGCGGCGGCAGTTTGCGCCTGGCTCACACTTACCGCCAATTTTTGAACTTCCTGCATTTACTGATGTAATTGATGACTTTATTTCTGTTTATCCATATGAATAGGGAGCTCAAGGGCGAAAGCCTCATTCCCTTAATAAACTGACTTAGGGGCCAACATATTTGGGTATTTAGGTATGATGGCGTACAAGCGTACCAAGTCAGGTTGTTGTCATTGCCACACGTCGCCGCGGCAAGCCTGACCTCATAGGAATGACCGCCGGTCTCCGACCGTTAGAAAGGAACCCGTTCAGTAACGGCAGAGAAGCAGAAAGTGGTTAAGCAAATTAGATTGCTGAAAAGATTGTTTTTAGTGATTTCTGGCCTCAAAAATGAACGTCCATCCCCCCCCCCCAAAAAAAAACACGTTAGTCCATGGTTTCTTTGCGCTACCGACCAGACGATGGGTAAAAGCCTCATTTCATAGAAGTCGACGGTCGTCATGTGAAAACATCGCTACGCTCGGAGGTCTTTTTGTCAGGTCATTTTCAAGCGCAAGAGTCGCATGGCTCGCGACTGCCTTTTCAGTCCTGGCTTAAGGTTGTTTTATTAGCTGTCACTGATATACGCGTCGGGTTGCCGGCAGCCGGGTTGACAGGAAATCCCGGTCTCTACTGGGGTTTAGCCATCGCGAGGAATAAACGTGGAGGTCGGCAGAAACGGGGTACGCAGCATACGCACCACTAACTTTCCAGCCGGCTGACTGATCTCGACTATGCCGAGGATATCGCCTTACTTGCTTCAAGTTTAAGTGATCAGCAGTCTATGGTGGCACGGTGAGCGCCGTCTCTAAATCAGCCGGTTTATGCATAAATGCTGGGAAGACTACAGTGTTTTCAAGCTGCATCCCTGACCAGGAAAAGGCATCTCTCGAGATTGGTGACTGTCAACTTGAAGAAGTAGACAGTTTTAAACACCTCGGGACGAGGCTGGTGCCCAGTGGACAGAGTAAGGATGACATTGTCTCCCAAATTGATGCTGCTCCGCGGGTTTTCTCAAGCCTTAGAAAATGCCTATGGACCCGACGCGACATCTCCATCGCCACTTAGATTCACGTGTACCGGTCTCCGTCGTTGGCAAAGAAAATGGGTTGAAATGTCCGGATCTCTTGCTGCGGATCCTCACTCGCGGAGAAGTACAGTTCGGGATCAGGCTAGATCAGGCATTATCGCAGCCGTACCGAGTACAAGTACATATAAAGGGACGACTAATCGGCCTTGGGATGAAGAAAAAGACAGAGGAACTCACTTGCTGGTTTCCCCAATTACGACAATGGCCAGTTGGATGCGTTTGCGCAAGAATATCACCATTAATGTGATCAAGACGAAGAGGACTGTGGCCAATATACCTGGGGGAGAAAAAGAGAAGTAGATACTGTACAAAGTGTTGACCGAGGTGTATGACCCGTTATACCCACAATTGCAGGTGAGATGGCTGCGATAGGGGCATTTGCTCTCATCAGGGAGGTGGGTGCGTGGGCAACTGAATATGCTACTCGCCTGTACCACCGAGAAAGAGAGAATAGAAGGCGGATTGGTTGTCATACGCGGTCAGGCAAAAACGGAACTATCGCATTCCGCCCTGAAACCGTTCAATAACGACAGGGACTGGACTCCCCGATGAGGCCAGAAGAGTTTCGACAATGGCGAATTTTCACAGGAAAGCCGGATGATTGAACACGACGACGCTGAAGACATCGCCTTTGATGGCCCACATACTGCGATGTCGTGGTGAAAAAGGGGTTTCTAACTAGGTCGATTTAGGCAGTATGTCATTAGCGACAAAGACAAGCGAGACTGGTATGGCCATTTCTGGCTCATTAGCCGTAGGCAGCCAGTCATACCCAACCCCGACGTGTGGAACACCTGGGGCTCGATCCCGTTAACCTTCTAACTAACAGGTCGCGAGTTCGAGTCCCAGGTGTTCCACACTTTGGGGTTGGGTACGACTGGCTGACGACGGCTAATAAGCCAGGACTGGCCATTCCAGTCTCCCTTGTCGTTGTCGGTAATAACATAGTGCCTATATCATGCGCCGCTGTGCGGCTGCTGGTTGGACTCGAGTGAGAGCCCGTAAGACACAACGGAACGAGTGGGTTTCGTAAGAACGATCGGTGAGCGCCCCCTACTATCGGTCGATTTATCCGTGAAAGCTGGGTGGCTAACATTTTCCCTTGTATCGCCTGTATGTCGTACCAGATACTTTGACCAAACCTATCTGTTGACGTCTTAATGTAATCACTGACTGAGAATAAAAAGGGTTGAAGGCCGACCGTGTAGGGTGAGAGCAAAGATACGTCAGGCTGAAGCGCGGTTCCATTCAGCCTCGTTGCTGCAACAGTACGACGCAGACATAATCATATTGTGAGCGCGAGAGTGAGAAAAACGAGAGGACAAGGGTGAATGCTTACCGAGCCACAGCCAGGTGGTGGCGTGTCGAAAGTAGGTGGTCACATCGAGCGTAAAGTAGAAGTCACCCGGATCAGGACCCTTTGTTTTGATGACGTGATATCGATAGAAGCAATACCCCGCAGCTGAAAGTTGAATGACAAATATTGTCACCTTTTGAGATCCATCATACTCGAAGGGGCAGGCAGAGAGGAGGGGCATAAACCTGCACTACTAATGTGCTAAATTACTTTCAGTAACTTAAAGAAGCACTGTGGGCACGTATTTTGGAATCCTCATCTAGTCGAATAGATAAATTTGCTGTGAGCTGTCATGCCACATTAGAAATGACAGTGTACACGCCGTGTCTTAACAGACCGCCTTTTGCAAGTATGTGGAGACCGTGGAAAAGTCATTGGCGCCATACCCAAATCTTGGTCAGTTTTGCCTGGAGAGATACTTTGATTACTGATCAATCTGGGCACTGATCAACACAGAAGAATACACCTGTCCACACGCATTCAACTTAACTTGACCGAAAGTCTAGAATGCGTTTCCAATTCCAAACGATTGCTGATGTGGGGTTGGCATTTTAAGTATTGCGTCGCATAATACCAAAATATTCCAGATGCCAGCTTTCGGAATAGCTTCTTACCGATTGCCTGCTTGAGTTGTGTCAACTTTTCGCACCAATTTTCCAGGCACTTATTGATTCAAATATATTTTATAGAAAACATGCGTGAAAAATATTTTTCCTGGACTCATGTGGTAGCAAATAGTGTTTGTTTTTCAACTTTTATGCTTGTAGGAAAAGTATCTTTCGGTTTTAAAAACGTTTTTGATCGCGAGATTTCTAAATTCGTTACACGTCTGACCTTACGGCATCGCACTATAACATTTATCAGTGTTACCTATAAAGTAGACAAAACGATCCAAATCTATTAGAAAATGCGATAAGTCCTATATGACAGCATATGAGCATGCATGATTTTTATTGTCCGAAAAGCATTCCGTTTATAGTTTGGATACCCGGGATACAAGTGCAACAGCGGCTCGGTTTCAAAGTTATTCAGGAATTAAGATACTTTTTATAAAAGCGAAAGATACTCGTTTTCAAGCATGCAAATTTTAAAAAAAGACATATTTTGCTGCTATATGAGTAAAAGAAAGAACATTTTTGCGCAATTTTTTTTATAAAACATATTTGAACTTATAAGGCTCTTGAAAATGAACAGGAAAATGTTGTGTTATTTGAGAAGTGGTTTCTTACGAAGTGTGATTTACGCAGGCGGTCGACAAGGAGCACATCCGAAAGTCGGCATTCTGATGTGACTGGAGTGTTTTGGTATTATGGCATACGATAATTAATATTTAAACCCCTCTTACGTAATCCTGTCGAGTTAAGTACGTCTCATAACACACCTACCGTAGGTGCAACCGTGGGACGTTTGAGTTGGGTGTGAACTGAAGTAGCAAAACAGTGTAATTGAGCACGCGAAAAAAGTGAACGTCAATTTTCCGTCCTTTCCCTCCTTGTTTTTTCCTGTTCAGACCAATGGCTTTGTTAAGTGCGGTGCATACCCACACATTTCTCCATATGCATTCATCCATACACAGAAAATATACAGGTTGTAGTTTGGAAACCCTGAATACTGGCGTAATGGTATGAAGGGTTCAAAATTAATCGGGAATTGGAAATGTTTTTTAAGACCGAACTATACCCTTCTTCCAGGTAATAAATTCTAGGAAGAAGTAATTTTTCACCACATCAGCGAAGGAGTATTTTACTCATGTTTTCTATAAAGCATATTTGAATTTATAAGGGCATCGAAAATCAATGTATTGTCCACAGGCGCCCGGAAGGAGTGTCCTGAAGTACTTTTATTATCTTGGGATTATGCTGCAAGGTGATCAATATTACAACCCTACTCAAGTAATCTGTTCGAGTAGCAAATGCTCGAAAAAAGTGTGTATTTAGGTTTTTAAAAAAATTCTCCAATTCCGGAATAATTTTCAGCCTGACCTGCCATTGCATCAGCGTTTAGCGATTTCAGTCTACAAGGTGCATGCTTTCCGCGTAAGGAAGATTATATATTCCTTTATGCCTTTAAGAAGATACCAGACAGATTTAACAAAATTTCGCAACGGATCCGGACTGTGTTGTTAATTTCATTATGAGCATTGGTAACCGGAACATGTGTGGTCCCGTATGCATGGACATGGCACTCTCTTAAAAAATCTCATAATTAGAAGCTTCTTAAAACCAAAATATACACTTTCTTCGGGCATAAAATATGAAGAAAATATGATTTCCTACCAAATGAGCAAAAGAAAGCATATATTAGTGCATGTTCTCTATAAAATATATTCAAATTTATAAGACCATCGAAAATCGAAGGAAAAATGCATGCTAATTAAGTAGCCATTTTATACTGATGGTGGTTTCTGCAGGTCAAATAGAAGTGCATTCACAATCCGACATCCTAGCGAGTCCGAAATGTTATAGTGTTATGCTACATGATAATCAGTATAACAACCCCACTTAAGTAATCCTTCGTAATCGGAAACGCACTCCAGAATTTTTACCAACATTTCATGAGATCGGTCACGCACTGTATATTATTGCGTATATTTTTATAGAAAATATTTGAATTTATAAGGGTATCAAAAATCGATGGAAACAATTTATACAGAATTTATTTTATACAGGCGGTCGATATCAAGCTCGTTCGAAAGCCAGCATCCTGACATGACTGGAATATCTTAACATTATGCAACAAGGCAACTAACTTGACAACCCTACTTAAGTAATTATTTCGAATTAAAAACAAATTTCAGAAATTTCGGTTAACATATCATGAGATAGAATATCTACCGTTCTCGGCGTGCTCTCAGAATGATGACTGCTGCAATAGTACTGAGACCCCAGGCTACCCACTTTCACACTCAGGGTCTACGTGTTTGGAAGGGGCCGTTGAAAAACATGCTTAGTTTTTTGTAGAAAGCGGTTAGACGGAGAAGTGCAGGGCAAAAGAACTACCAATTCTGGGTCGGAATTGCACAAACCAACGATCGTAAAAAATCTCCGTAGTCAACAAGCAGTGGCTAGTGTGAACTGCATCCCTCTTTTACGTGAGCGGAGGTTTCATCGACTGCAACCGCAATTCCAAGATTTCCTGATGTAGCAGAGGGTAGACGACAGTCTGGGGGGCGGGGGGGGGGGGGTAAATTGATACAGCACCATTTCGAGATTGTTTGCCCTCATTCAGCCAATCATAACTCTGACCACCTGCTGGGACCGGAAACACAAACATGCGCACAGACGCACCTGGCGCAGCTGGTCCACCACTGAGGCCTACCAGATGGGTCATAAGCACTTCATCGAACCGAAGTTCATCAGTGCCTCGCCACCTGCCATTATTTGTCGCTGCAGATCGCGTATTTATTCAATCAGGAATGGACGCACACCGATCCATTGGCTTCCCGAAGCAAACAAGCTTCGTATGGGCGATTGGGGTCACGAACAGGCAACCACCTACCAGGCCGAAGGCGGCCAAGCTATGATTGAAGAGGTGGTTGCCTGTTCGTAACCTCTATCGCCCATACGAAGCTTGTTTGCTTCGGGAAGCCAATGGATCGGTGTGCGCCCATTCCCGAGTGACTTTCTGCTGCATTTGAAAGTCACAAGTACCGCCCCTGAGGGCCAGGCAAGGGTTGATTTGCTTTTTCAGATAGCGAAGCAGACAGCATAGACGCTGGTTTTGTGTTGTGTGCGCAATGCAGCATGAAAGGTCAGACAACTGGGTGATGAAAATATTTACACGGTGGACCGGCGACTTGTCTGTGGTGGCCGGTCAAATGGCCGAGATGTTGGAAAAGGAGGGTGGACGTTCGTGCCCAAAATAAAAATCCACTCCAAGTGAGGCGCACTTCGACGACAGGAAAGCAGAGATACTGGTGCATTCGTCCCCCCAGTGTTGTTGTTAATCAAAAACCTGGTTATTTGTTGTGTGGACCAGGGGATGTGGAGTGGAACGCCAAGGTGCATGCTCGGCCGCGCCATCCACCTGCGCCCTCCCCCTTCCCCGGTCTTCTTAACCCTGTTTTGACACCGGAACCAGGTGGGGTGAAAAGGGAGAGAAGAGAGTGCGGTAGATGCTGCGCAAGTCTACTACCAATATAAACTAAATCTTCGCACATGCCACCGTCTCCGCTCTCACCTTGCTGTGGACATCGCCGAAGTCGACGGTCGCACTATCGTGTTGGCGGTCCAGCGGATGGACCGTTTAAGAGGGCAAACTGCGGCGCATATAAATTAAAGCCCAAAATCCTATCTGATGGCCGCACTGGTGGCAGTAGCGATGAAGTTGGCTAGTAAACGGCGGAAACTCACAGCTTCCGAAGAGGAGGATGAAGGCGATGAGTGTGAAGTAGACCATGAGGGTGGCACAGAGACGCATCAGACAGATCCACAAAAAGGAGATGACGGCGGCCAAGAGGAGGCATCTGGGAAGAGCCAATTGAGGTCAGTTGGGGAGGGGGGGGGAGGGACAGTGCGGGTGGCAATGAAAAAAAAATGATTTAAGCGGATGCACGACAAATGTGAGTAAAAAAAAAACAAGAGCGGAGATGATGCTCACAATGCCTCCGCTGCAGCGGTCAAACCGCCGAAAACCTGTCGGTTGATTCGAAAACTGAAGCAGTAAAGTTCGTTAGGGAAATGTGGGCAACTTATCCACCACTGACAGCGGAACTGTCAGACTCGACTTCAGAATGACAAAGTAGACCTTAGAAAGCGAGTCGACTAATGGTTGGAACTGGGATTTAGCCGGAGAAATTGACACGATGGATGCACTAAACGGTTCAGTCAGACAAGGGCGATGCTGCTTCTGCTGCAGTATACTGCCTATCAGAATTTTTGGGCCTGCAATTCTAGTGTATTTACTTACTTGAGCTAGGCAAGGCTGCGATCATGCCTGATCTAGCCGGCTTCTATGATGTCCAGAACTGTGTACCTCTCCACGCGTGACGATCTGCGGTAGCAGGTCGGGGCAGTTCAACCCATTCTCTTCCCTAACGACGCAGACCGAATACCGAAGGTCCAAGAACAACCTCCATGTCTTGACGGACTGTATCGAACCAGGTTTTGAACTGACCCCCCTTCGACGCTTCCAATGGGGTAACGGTGCCGGATCGAGGGCAGTAACATTGAGCACCTGAGGTGGACGACGAAGAACATGTCCAAATTACCTCAGTCGTTTTTTCTTGGATGACCTGGGTTATACTTGCGATGTTGTCGCAGCGAGCGCGGACTATCTCATTTGAGACGAGATCGGCGTACTTCACTTGGAAGACGGTTCTCAGGCAGTGGTGGTCCAATACCTCTAGTTTTCGCTCGTCCTCCAGGCGCACAGCCCAGCACTCACAACCATGGAGGACAGACCAGGCAGATGCACGGTACACGCGAATCTTAGTAGCGATGGAGATGTCGCGTCGGATCCACAGGTATTTTCTAAGACTTGAGAGAACGCGACGGGAGACGACGTCGTCCTGAGTCTGTTCATTAGGCAGCAGCCTCGCCCCGAGGTATTTGAAACCGTCTACTTCTTTAAGTTGACAGCCACCAGTCTGGAGCGGTGCCTTCTACTGGTCAGGGATGCATCTTGAAAACACTTTAGTCTTCCCAGCGTTTATGCATAAACCGGCTGATTTAGAGACCTCATCCACCCGTGACACCATAGCCTGAAGATCGCCGAAACTTGAGGCAAGTAAGGCAATATCATCGACATATACGAGACCAGTCAGTCCGTGTCCGGGTGCAAACTCAACAACGTCACCTTCGTATAGGGCACTCCCTAGAATCCAATTTCATAGCGTAGTTGAACAGAATGGGCGACAAGATACAACCCTCTCAAACGCCAGACTGGATATCACGAGGTTGGGAAAGATCATTGCCGACCAGGACTCGTGCGGTGGTGGAGCGATAATAGGCCTTGATCATGGCGATGACTTTTGCCGGTACACCATCTAGCGCCATTATCCGCCATAGAGACTCACGGTGGACGGAATCTAACGCGGCGGCAAAGTCAATGCAGCAGACGGCCGTCGGCTGTTGGTAGCTATGGCGAAATTCGAGAATGCGCTTCAGTGTAAGTATCTGATCTGCGCATCCACGTCCAGCACGAAATCCGGCTTGGTTGGGCCGCGTCCAAGAGTGACGCACAGCCTGGAACAGCCTAAGTAGGAAAAATGCGAAGATCTTCGCAGCAACGTCGATGGGGCTTATGCTGCGGTAATTCTCGCATCCTGTCTTATCTCCCCTCGTGAGGATATGTACAAGGATGCCTAAGCAATTTAAGCGTGCACAGGCTTTGTTGAATTCTGTCTAAACTTTCCAAAACTCACACCATATCCCCCTAAAAAGGCCAACCGTGGAGAATACGAAGGCGTCAAATGTGGACATTCTTTCACAGTGGATGTGAAGGACGACTCGTAGTCTCCAGAGGGATCACACAGCTGCATGCACGCTTCATTCTGGCTGATTGAGTCCCTAGCGCATGCTAGCATGTTCGGCGAGGGAGGCAATCGGTGCACTGCTGTGTGACGACGTGCCGACCTGAAGGGGATACCCTTGTGGGTGAAAACTCCTACGGATGCAGCTCAGATTTGCGACGACGTCGAGGTGAACGAACGCGGTAAAAGCTGACCTCGAGCGCAGTCCTCCGTTTGTATGCGTGCGTGCGTGTGTGTGTGTAGCGTGTCAAATGGGCCAACGCAGGCGCAGTGGGCTGACACGCGGCAACGGTTAAGCGGTCACCCGTGTGGTGGTTGATCTAAAACAGGCAGCCCACCGAATAGGCCAGGAAAGGCGTCTGATAAAGGGCGCCTGTGTGCAGTCAGAAAATCAGATACGGAAGCCACGTACATTAGATTGGTGAAGGGACGTCTCGGATTAGTGCAAGAAAGGCCAGCGTAGGACCTGACTTATATGGCCACCTAAACACGACACGATAACAGAAACCGCCTGCAATACGGGTAGCTCAAAGGCAACTTTGTCAACTTTAATTTTCAAAGTAATGTTAGGTTGAAGGTTAGGATTGGGCTAAGGATTAGGTTTAAGGCTAAATTTAAAGTTAAAGGTGAGGCATGTAAGGATCGAGTTTAGGGCTAAGGTAGGTGGATTAACGTCAACTGCAGGGTTAGGGTTAAGATTAGGGCAACGGTTTGGATTTCTATTAGGGTTTTTGTTGGGGTTAGAACCGGGGAATAGTTTGTCCCGCATGGAATTGAGCGCAGGTGCACGTCTACTACTTGAACGGGGCTTTTCCATACAGTCCTGCCAAAACCAGTTAAACGCAGGTAAACAGGTCAATTGCCAAAATACCGGAGGGTTCGGACAGCAATTCAAGAAAAAAATAACTCTCGAGTGAAACTGTAGCCGTGTGGGCCTCTGATGGTGTCCTTCGTTCGGCTTGAGCAGAATTTGATAGCAGGTCCTTTTGACTTTTAGCATGTTTACCAGAGCGAATTTCAACTACAATACACTGGCTGAAGTTCCAAGACCGACTAGCCAGGTCACCACTGGTATAGGGGTTGCAGACACAAGGGTAAGACAATCAGCCTTATGGAAACCAGCGAAAGTTCTGACTCTGCGCGACACGCCGTATAGTAGATATGTTGTCTCATGAAATTTTAGTCGAAATTCTCAATTAGAAAAGATTACTTAGGTAGGGTCGTAATAACAACTGTCGCTTAGCATAATCACAAGATATTACAGGCATGTCATGATGTCGGCTTTGGACGAACTTCCTTCCGGCCGTCCGTATAAACTACATTCCGTAAAAAAATGACGGTGAAATGTGGGTATGTAGCCCCACCTGATGGAAACAATACTGTTTGGGTTGAGGTTAGGGCAACTATTTCTCAACCACTCAAATTACAACTGCGCATTCACAATAGCTTTATTTTGCATACAATTACTTGACCTCGTCACCTGTGCGTTCCCCATTCCCACCTGTAAAAGTCCCTATTACCACCGGTCCCGTATTACAGGTGACTGGGGTTTGTTTACTTCAGGTGGGGCTACATAACCACATCTGACCAAAATGACTCCTTAGGTAGTGCGAGTTTTTCTCCTTGATTTTTTAATTTTTAATTTTTTAATTTTTAATTTTTTTTTAATTTTTTAAATGTAGATTGCGGAAGGCATTCGCAAAAATATTCTTCCTTGTACTCATTTGGTAGCAAATTACGTCCTCTTCAAAGAGGGTATCAGTAGATCTTTAAAAACTTTTTTAAATTTCTGAACAGTTTGGAACCCGACCGGCCGTTACAGTTGTATTCAGGGTTTCCGAGCTACAAGCTGCATACTTTTCGCGCAGAGGGAATCATGCGTTCGTATGCGCTATGAAAATGATTTTGCAATAAATGTTAGCCGTGTTGTCCACTTTATAAGCAAACGTGCTGATGTGATGCTGTATGCTTGGACGTTTCATGGTTTTCAAAAATCTCACAACTAGACACCTTTGAAATCGAAAGGTATTAGATTTTAAGACGTAATTTCTCACCAAATGAGCACAGGAAAGGAAATTTTTTTAATTTATCAGGGTATCGAAAATCAATGGGAAAGATGCATACTATTCACTTCCCACGAAGTATAGTGTTTGCAGGCGGCCGGAAAGGGGCTCGTTCAAAAGCCGGCATCTTGAAGTGACCGGAATACCTTTGGATTACGTCGTACGATTATTAATATTACAACCACACTTAAGTAGTCTTTTCGAATTGACAACACCTCAGAACTTAGGTCAACATTTTGAGAGAAAGCGCATCTACTGTATATGGAAACTCTACGCTAACAGGCGGTTGCTGTGAGGGTCCAAACGCACAAAACGGGGTATCATCTCAGAATCGAAACCACATGGATGCCAATTGTTTCTGGACTTCTGAGGATCTTGTCGTGGGAGTATCAACTGTTGCAAATCTGCTGGACCTCGGTTAGAGCAATGACTAAGAGATGCGAAGAAGGCGACAGGATCACCGGAACAAAGGCTTCACTAGTCCGAAGTTTCGGATTCTCACTCGAATTCATCATTAGAGGCAGCCGGAAGAGGTGGTAAAACTCCCAGGTGTTGCTGTATTTATCGAATGTAGTTGCTGGACCGCTACGTGCCTATTACAGT
This sequence comes from Spirometra erinaceieuropaei, assembly GCA_902702965.1. NCBI lineage: Eukaryota > Metazoa > Platyhelminthes > Cestoda > Diphyllobothriidea > Diphyllobothriidae > Spirometra > Spirometra erinaceieuropaei. Next base: position 2,083,785 of record CACRXP010000023.1, read on the forward strand.
GGGCAGCTCCCGACTGCATCACAGCTCGACTGGCCAAGTGATGAATTGTGCAATTGCCATGCGCCTGTGGGCCGGTGAAAATTATCGGCTCTCACACTCATCACAGGCAGTCGAGTTGCCGACCGCCGGATTTCGTCATACGTGTGGACTCTTGGGCAGTTTGGCTCGCCGACGGTGACACCAGGAACAATGGTCATCCGCACGCTCCCCTCGCGACTAGCTACCTTGCCTAGGCAGCCCCATCGTCGTTAAGGATGTCCATGATACGAAGGATGCTCTGTAGACAGTTAATCAATAGGCGAGTCTGCTATGACAGTAGGTGAAGCTGTTACGCTGAAGAGAACACAGGTTATTGAGATGATTTCGTCAAATATCGACCAAAAACGGGCATTTCAGGATAAGGCGGACTAACTAAAGCTCTGTACAGTAGATGTGCTAACTCGTGAAATGTTAACCAAAATTTCGAAATGCGTTCTCGTCTCGAAAAGATAAATTAAGTAGTGCTGTAAAACTAATCATGATGCAGCATAAATCTATAATGATCCAGTTACCTCAGGGTGTCGGCTTTCGAAAGAACTAATCTTCGGCTGCATGCAAGATCTATACTCTGCAAAAAATGACTACTTATCTAACATGCAATTTTCTCATTGATTTTCGATGCCCTTGAAAATTCAATTATATTTCATGGAAAACATGCATAAAAATATTCATTCTTTTACTTATTCGGTAGAAAATCACGTCTTCTTCCAATTGCATACTCAAAGAGCATAATTCGGTTTTAAAAAACTTTTTTAATTCCCGAATAATTTTGAACCCGACCTGCTGTTACACTTGCATTCAGGGTTTCAAAACTACAAGCTGTATATTTTCCGTGTACGGAAAACCATGCATATCTCTACGGTGTTTAGAGGAGACCATATGAGTTTCATAAAATTAAACAGTGGATTTGAGCAATATTGTTAACTTTACAAGCCACATTCGTAAATGCAGATACAGGACGTTTCATGAACGGCCATTTAACGGTATTAAAACATTTAAACTTTTTAAACTTCTTTAAAATCGAATTATACTCTTCTTTTGAGTATGCAATTGGAAGAAGAGGTGATTTTCTATCGAATAAGTAAAAGAATGAATATTTTTATGCATGTTTCCCATGAAAGATAATTGAATTTTCAAGGGCATCGAAAATCAACGAGGAAATTGCATACTGCTTAAGTATTCATTTTTTGCAGAGTATCGATATTGCATGCAGCCGAAAATAAGTTCTTTCGAAAGCCGACATCCTGAGGTAACTGGATCATTATAAATTTATGCTGCATCATGATTAGTTCTACAACATTACTTAATTTATCTTTTCGAGACGAGAACGCATTTCGAAATTTTGGTTGACATTTCATCAGTTAGCACATCTACTGTAGACGCTTTAGACCGCACAGATCCATTGGTACGATCTTCAAAAGCTCATAGTGAACATAGGGGAGAACCGAACAGATGTTGGAACCTGTAAAGGCGAAACTGGTGGCGCAGTTTAAGCCCTTCCGGCTTAGCGGAAACTACGCTAATTCCTGTCTCGAAAACGATTAGAAATCCAGTCGACGGGTCGGTGAGCCTTTATAGCTGCATTATCCCGGAAGAACAGCCGGTCACTCTAGTATAAAGCCTCTGATTTGCAAAATTCGTCAGCGCAGAGCACGGACGTTGGTCGGGGGTTTGGACGTCAAAGGGGACTGTCGCGCGCGTATCGCAAGTGCCATAATTGCAGGGTATGGCCACTTTTTAGGGGTAGCAGGATGCGTATGGTTTGCACAGAGGCCTGCCAGTAGCCTGAGGCCTTGACGCGTAGCCGACACTATGTCTGCGTGCACGCCTGTAAACAAGGCCGAGACAGGCATGCGTCTCGTGCGAGGGAAGGCCAGTCATCGTCGGTATTGACGGTTCGCAGGTCTGTGTGTGGGTCTACGATTGGCTGTCCTCGAGGCCGAATGCGAACATCCGCCCAAAAACAGTGGTCACGTGATGGTTAGCGTGACGCACACGCTGGGGATAAGGGTTTACGTGCGTTTGGGGTGTCTACGGGATTATCAGCTTGTAGACAGCCGATCGTAGATATCCGCCAAATCCCAGCGCGGGACGAATGGCTAATGAAGACCATATGTGACTGCTGAAAAAGGACCGTGAAAGCACAAGGACACTGAGCAGCCAAATTAGCCTGTTCTGGCCGCGGTATCCACACCTGGATTGAGGAGTGCAACCAGAACACTACACAGTCTGGTTCAAGTCACGTGACAGCCGCGGTCGGCATGCGACCGGAAATTGGCCTCAGCCAAAAAATGCGAATCAGTAACTCGGACCGACGAACTTTTGTTTATCTCAAAGCGGCCGGATCAAAATGCAAATAGCAAGTAGTACTGGCGCCTGGGGCTGGATAATAAGCAGTTCAAGGCAACCACAGAAACAGAAAGGGCTCTAGCAGGCCTGTTTGTGCAAGGTAATCTTCCGGAAAGGCATGACAACAGGTAAAAACGGAAGTGCTTGAGGGGCGCCACGGAGTTGGTCAGTCTTCGCTTGGCAGACCGCCTGTGAGGTTGGTGATTACAGTCTCCGTGACCGTTTAATAAACAGTGACAGTTTGACCGTGGAGAGCGATGACGTCCACTGTGTGTGCTCCACAGAGTGGACACAGAACTGCCGACTTGCGTCTGAACTGGCTCATAGTTAGGCAGACTTGCGCATTATCTGCCGCACTTTTTTTCTCACCTATTTCTGCCTCGATGGCAAGGCGACGTCAAGCTTACCGGGAGTGGGCGCGGATGCAGTGACCAATCGACCCGTTTACGCGTGCCACACGCACGACCTGGTCTGCACATCGTTCAGCGAACCTTTGTACTTACTTGTACTTGATACGGCTGCGATCATGCCTGATCTAGCCGGCCACGATGATGTCCAGAACCGTACCTCTCCAATCGTGACGATTCGCGGCGGCAGATCTGGACAGATCAACCCATTCTCTTCGCCAACGACGTAGACCGAATACCGATGGTCCAAGAACCATCTCCATGCCTTCACGAACCGTGTCGAGCCAGGTTTCGAACTGACTCCCTCTTCGACGCTTCCAATAGGGCAACGGTGCCGGATCGAGGGCAGTAACATTGAGCACCTGAGGTGGACGACGAAGAACATGTCCAAATTACCTCAGTCGTTTTTTCTTGGATGACCTGGGTTATACTTGCGATGTTGTCGCAGCGAGCGCGGACTATCTCATTTGAGACGAGATCGGCGTACTTCACTTGGAAGACGGTTCTCAGGCAGTGGTGGTCCAATACCTCTAGTTTTCGCTCGTCCTCCAGGCGCACAGCCCAGCACTCACAACCATGGAGGACAGACCAGGCAGATGCACGGTACACCGGAATCTTAGTAGCGATGGAGATGTCGCGTCGGATACACAGGTATTTTCTAAGACTTGAGAGAACGCGCCGGGAGACGACGTCGTCCTTTGTCTGTCCATTAGGCAGCAGCCTCGCCCCGAGGTATTTGAAACCGTCTACTTCTTCAAGTTGACAGCCATCAGCCTCGAGCGGTGCCTTCTACTGCAGCTTGAAAACACTTTAGTCTTCCCAGTCTTTATGCATAAACCGGCTGACTTAGAGACCGCGCCCACCCGTGACACCATAGCCTGAAGATCGCCGAAACTTGAGGCAAGTAAGGCAATATCATCGACATATACGAGACCAGTCAGCCCGTGTCCGGGTGCAAACTCAACAATGTCACCTTCGTATAGGGCCCTCCGTAGAATCCAATCCATGGCCTAGTTGAACAGAATGGGCGACAAGATACAACCCTCTCAAACGCCAGACTGTATATCACGAGGTTGGGAAAGATCATTGCTGACCAGGACTTGCGCGGTGGTGGAACGATAATAGGCCTTGATCATGGCGATGACTTTTACCGGTGCACCATCTAGCGCCATTATCCGCCACAGAGACTCACGGTGAACGGAATCGAACGCGGCGGCAAAGTCAATGAAGCAGACGGCCGTCGGTTGTTGGTAGCTATGGCGAAATTCGAGAATGCGCTTTAGTGTAAGTATCTGATCTGCGCATCCACGTCCAGCACGAAAACATGAACCTTTATGAGGGAGTGGCTCGGACTTAGCATGCGTGGGAGTGCGACAAAGTCTTCCCTCAGAAGGAGCTATCACGACTTGACTGGCAGTCCGGAGAAGGATCGAGATATTCTGGCAGTCAGCAGTCAGCATTCCAAGACACGGCTTTTAGTCCACCGCTGTAGTTGAGCAAACAGCTAAACTACGCAGTCAAAGACCGGCACTCTACCACAAATACGCAAGCTCAGGCTTGGTATCTGTCAAAAGCACTGAACACGGAAATAAGTAAACATGTGATCGAGGGTTTCGCTGTGAAACACAAGGGCGACAGGTAAGTTTGTTGTGGGTTTATTCGACACTATCAAGTTGCGGATACCTTCATACGAGGCAGTGAGGGCGGAAATTTAAAACCGGGCTCAGCTCGTCCAAAGTATTATGCTTAGCCAAGCTGGGTTAAAGACCCCCGCTCCGCTAATTGAGATGGATAGTATCAAAAGCCAGATAAAGAGAGGTGTTCGTCAATTTGTCCTCATTACACACATTGACTCTCCGGGCGAGACAATTTAAGGTAACGGTAGAACACTGGAGGTTCACAAACTACTCGAAGGCTTGACGGCGAGTTCAGGACATGTTTTGAGACGAAGTGCCCCAAGCGTTTCCGACAAGCGGGGCAAAGGCGCATTGAGGGGACCAGATCTGACGTTATGGCACAGGCCAATGCATGTAGCCCTCCTCCCTCCCCTCATCTGCCTTTCTCGGACAGCTTAGGATACATTTTAACGTTGCTACGGAGAGCACAGGTTATTACACTCGAGACAAAGTCTGCGGACTTCGCGAGAGAGCCAAGATGGGCACGAAACTCCAGTTTCCTTTTGTCTTCCACAAGCAGAAGACAAACGATTAATAGAGGTGAAGAAGGGGAGGGGGAACAGTTACGCCCGCATGCGGATCTCCAAGGTAATCTGAATAGAAGCCACTCATAGAGTCCTGCGAGCACGATCGATTCGAGCAACGAGCTTGTTTACAAGTCGTTCGTTTGTTATCAATCAGACGGACGTTTAACCGGCTAATTCTTCATCTTAGGATTTTAGTCACGAGAGATTCGCTCCTTTCGTCTGATCTGAAGTGCTGCCCCTCGCCCCAAACGGCACTACTCTGCGAGGCTCCATCGTCTGCGTGGCTTTATTTCTAGGATGTACGCGAGGAATGTCTCAGAAGCCGTCAGCCGCCTTCTCACACCCCTTGGAATCGAAGTTGCACACAGACCGGAGGCAACCATAAGGCGTCGGATCATGAGGCCAAAAGACCCACCGCCACGACAAGAAACGTCTGGAGTCGTTTACCGGGTCTGGGGCGATTGTGGACAAAACGACTGTGTTGGAGAAACCGGAAGACTTCTCCGAACGCGGATGGCCGAGCACGCAGTGGCAGTGTGGAGGAACGTTCCCGAATCACGGCTCATTCGACGCGATCGAACCACATATACGAGTTTAACGAAGCATAAATCCTTGCTAGAGGTGACAACCGCATGAATCGTGAACTGCTCGGATAATGGTGTTCCGGCCCTAAATCAATCAACAAGCGCAACGACCTCCCTTCTTCATATTCGGCGTTGAGGCATTGCCTAGGTAAAGTAGTTAGTCGCGAGGGGAGCGTGCGGATGACCATTGTTCCTGCTGTCAATGTCGGCGGTCCAAATCACCCAAGTGTCTACACGGATGACAAGATCCGGCAGCCAGCAACTCAACTGCGTGCGATAATCTTGACCGGCACACAGGGGCATAGAAACTTCATACTTCAACATCTGGCCAGTAGAGTTGTGATACACTCGCGAGCTGCCAACTGTATAACTCTGTCTCTGATGATAGAAACGAGTGGAAATCCAAAACGTCAGGCTCTTGTTCCAGTGATCGTGTCTCTTTCTCTGGGTTGATTTCTGCCATTCGCAGTGAAGATACAAGTTCAACGACAGTAGAGCTCACTTAGGACGCCAGACAGCAACGGTCCACCCTGTGATTGAGGTAACAGGCACTGTCCGAAACAAATTTCGAGGGTCAATGTACCCTTGCAGGCCGGGCTGTCAACACTGACAAGTATGCTACCGCGCGCATACATAATTAGTGGCGCAAGCAACACTGTAAACAAGGCCTAGGACAATTTCATGTGCGCGATGTTATTCCTGATATTCAACGGAGAATTATGTCTTTTAAAGGTCATTTCGGCGCAACCTGTAAAACAAAAGTAAATAATGACTTAACTATCGGCAGAGGTTAAAAAGGGAGTTCGTTACGATACTACGCACATAGGCTGCGCAATAAAGTGATTTTTGGCTCTCGACCGGTAATCTTATTACTACTAAATGTTATACTAGACATCCGTGTTTCAACAAACGTTAGCTGCCGTATCGAACGTGGTGTCGCAAACGAATGAGGTCTCTAAACCGGCTTATTCATCAAGGCTGGTACGACCAGTCTCTGAGCCGCAGGTATCACCAGCAGAAGGCCGACCTAGTGATAAACGGCTGACGGCTTGAGAAAGGGAGCCGACTCAACAATATCTCTAGGCTCCGTTTACATCGAACGGACGAAAACGATGACCTCGCCCGAATGTAGAGTCTTTGGAAGCCTCCGAACGCATTATCGGACCTCCACGACTTCTCAACAGCCTCGAAAATCCGCTTGTACTGAGCACCCGTCCGGTCCGTCCTCCTCCGCAGAGGTTAAGGCGGGGCGGAAGCGGATGGTTTTCGACACCGTTGCATAGGATAAATAGTCATTCCATGAGAAAGTGAGACGAACTTACTAAATCCACCACCACCGATGCCTGCGCGAGCTGACACAATACCAGCGAGAACCCCGAGGTCGGAAAGATCAGGCATGACAAAAGCCGTAACATGTAGAAGAAACTACAAGTCAAAGCTTTAGTAAATCGTGTGGCTAACTGTTTTGGATCGAAATCCCAATGATAAGGACTAGGGCCCGTCTTCGTTGAAGCAATGCAGACGAGTGCCCGTTGCCAAAAACGACTGAGAAATTCGAGTAGACGGAGGTAGTGTTTTGCAGAGACAACCAGCCCCTATTAGGCACGTGAAAAGAACTAGACAGGTAGATATAGGAAACTCGCAAGCCAAAAAAATCACTGCTGCGAACTAGATCCGAAAAAAGCGACCTTCGAATCCACACCGGACTCAATCGATACTTTCTCTCCTGAGGTCAATGTGGTGAGAGAGAATGTTTTGTTGGAATTACAATATGGACGGCTGGCTGACAATCTCGGAACACGTGGCAGGGCCGAAGACAGGCAATCGCGAATTCACCTAGGCACAAGTAGCGCGCACTGTCAACTCGACCGGTCAAAACATGCGTGACAGTGACGCTGTGGCGGGCGGAAAGAACCGTGAAACACTTGCCCAACTCCACCTTCACATTAGGCCAAATACTCGAAGACAAAACGAGAACATATCGCCCAGTTGGATGCATCGTGGTGGTGGTGGTGGTGG
>CACRXP010000023.1:2096037-2106307 GCA_902702965.1 Spirometra erinaceieuropaei
GAGGAGGAGGGATAATCGAGACAATATTGCGACGACGCACAATTCCGATAACACTGAGGTACGAGTGGTAAAGCCAACAAGAAAAACCTCAAAAGCAGGTGCACGGTAGACGGAGGAATCAAGGATAGCTTGTTAAGCAGCTAGTAAGCTCCGGTGGGTTTTCGGCAACCGTGAATGCGTTGAGGTTGACAATCATAGTGTAAAGCAGGAGCCCGTAAAGGGCAAAAATACGATAGAATGCATTCGCAGGCCCATGGCTGCTCAATTTTGATTAGTTGAAAGAGGGGAAAAGTGGAGCAGGAAGACAGGAACCCAACTATGAAGGGGGGTAGCCTTATTCTACTAGTCCTTAAAGCAAGAGCTAGTTACGTCACATACTGATCTCTTCGATCTATTTTACGTCACCGCGCTATCTGGGGTCCATAACACTAATAAAAGCAAAATTAACAAGCCAGTACAGCGGAAGCTTGGATGCTTACATAGGGTAAACCGGGAGTAAACTAGGAAAGCCGGCTGGTGAGCGAACTCCACTAATGGAGAAGCAATAAGACTATACTTCTGCGAATAGTATGTTACTTGCATAAAGGTGTCGACTTAGAATAAAAGCGAGGCCCATATTCTATAGAGAATCAGAGCCCAACTGGATTTTGGACTGGGAGGAATGGGAACACAGCACATTTGTCGGTGACGTCAAGAAACGCAGAAAGAGGGGACCCGCCTACTACAGATGGCAGACAATGGAACATCCTTCAGTGGAAACTGTAGTATAAGCAGGCCCTTTAGACTGACGAGTGTGCTATTACGTAATACATGATGGCGTAGATGAGTACCCATCTGAGAAATCGGTTGCTCATGAATAGGTCACATGCCACGGCGGTAATATAACGTGGTTGACGTCGCCCGTCATCAACTAAGGCTTTGATCGCCGTCTGACACAACACTGTAGTCTTGAAGAGGGGGACACGATCGCCGGGACGTTTCGGATTCCTACTCGAATCCATCATCAGTGATAAAAAGGCAGAAACGGGTGGTTGTTGCACAAGGGGCTGCGGTATTTATAGGATGCAGTAGCCATGCTACCGCATACCTATGAACATTCACAGCTCCCCCTTCATCCGGGATCGTCGCACTTGATGTGATCATTGCTTGATAGCCGACATCCGAATCGATAATTGCTGCCTGCGGCTCGTTGGTAGAGCGCCCGACTCAATGACCTAAGACCCCGGGGCTCGGATCCCAGGTGTAAACCACCTGGGATTGGATATGACTGACTGATGACGGTTATAAGCCAGAAATTGCCATTCTAGTCTCCCGTGTCTTTGTCGGCATCCCATCATATTTTCGGGTATGCCCAGAACAGTGAAATACTACCTGGCCAGTCATGTTCAATCTCATATCGATTTAGTCTTGCTCAATGAGGGCAGAGAGAGAGAAAAGCTGATGCGGTGAAGTCTTCTTGAGCTGACTACATTTCACAGATTACGTTTCTAGATAGGCCATTCCTTTGAGACTTCTCCGCCGTCCAAGTGATACCCTAAGTAGGTTACAAGGCCAGTCATGAGCGAATCGAAGCCTGTAGCTCGACTGGAACTAGGTAAACCGGCCAAGTGAGCTCCCAACTCCACGTGTATACACCTGTTGACTCCCGACGCTGGCCGCTGATAAGCTAATATCGTCTCGCAAAAGCCTCCTAGTCTCTGGCGGTTGACTCACATGCAGGTCTGAAAGCTCAGTCCAAAAAAAGCAGTTTGCTCGGTCGTTCGACCAGTCTTCCTTTTTCACCCAAGTGCTGCAACCTCTCCGCCGCTACAAGCACCTGCGGATTTCAGCCAATGACCCATGTGCGCTGGCCATGCGGCTAGGAGCCACCGACCTAGCACCACAAGGTCTCTAGTGCACATCCTTTATGCACAGTCCGCGTGCTGGGGCCCTCCAGTTGGTGGCGCCAGCTTTTGCTGCAAAATGTGCAATTTCAAAGAAACGGCGGCAATAACAGCGAACCGAACAAGAGTAGGCAGTAGAGAAGGGCATTGTCTGTGTTCACGCAGCCAGCAATATCGTCGTCAGGCTCAAGTTTTGACGTTCAAAACTTGTGTGTTTACTATTTTTTTTTTGGCTTTCGTGGAAATTTTCAAGCCTCACACAGTCGTCTAGAGGGTTGCACAGCGTGCAGTCTACCACTCCACAAAAGGTCCTCTTCGACTTAACAGGGAAAAAGCCAAAAAAGGTAGGATTGAAAAAGCGAGGTAAAACGAAGCTAACACGAAACTGGTCTTCGAACAGGAACGTACTTGTTGCCTTCGGTATAGCTGTAGGGTTATTTAAGGAAGCAAAGGCTGCAAGGTTTTATGTATAAAATAACAAAAATGTGAAAGTAAATCTACGAATTTGGATCCTCTTGTTGAGACACTGATGGGAGAAGGTAGATTAATGGGAAGGTCTTCTTTAGCGACCATGTTTGCGTACTTTGCCGAAACAGCCACACGATGTGGTGGTGGTGGTCTCCTCAATCAGAACACGGCTCTACCAACTCGTCATACAACATCCGTAACGTGGTTTCGCTGCAATGGACGATCTTCACCTTTGTGATCTATCAGCCATCGAGGCGTTTTGTGATATACCCACGGACGAATGTTGGATTCAACCGGTGAAGTGGCGATGAGTTGTCACGACTAGGCAGGTATTATCGATTAAGACAGTCTTTGTGTCCGAAGTTTAGCTGTACAAGATCGACAGCAATGGTATGTTGGTACGGTCACAAAGCGCCTTTGCTTACTGAAAGAGCTTAGTCGGACAGTAAGACGAAGAATGGCAGACGTCATTTGAAAATGACCAGGTGCTCAAAGCGTGCCAATCCTCTTGGTCACAAGGGTAATGTGAAAATTTTATGCTGGTAAGGATAAGATAAACGTGACTCAGGAAACTAGACCTCATTCACTGAATACTAAGTCGCGGGGTCGAGCCCCAGGTGTTCCACACTTCGGGGTCGGGTATGACTAGCGGACGACGGCTAATAAGCCATAAATAGCCATTCCACTCGCCCTTGTCTTTGTCGGTAATAACATCTCGCCTATATCATGCGCCTCTGTGCGGCTGTTGGTTGGACTCAAGAGAAAGAGAAAGAGAGCCCGTAAGGCACAACGAAACGAGTGAGTTCCGTAGAAACGATCGGTGAGCTCCGCTCTACCATTATGTATGCCCGATCGAAACCGACAGGGCAACGGGCCCGTGGCCCAGTGGTTAGAGGCGTTCGACTTCTAACAGGTCGGGAGTTCGAGTCTCAGGTGTTCCCCACTTCGGGGTTGGGTATGACTAGCTGACAACGGTTAATAAGCCAGAAATGGCCATTCCAGTCTCTATTGTCTTTGTCGGTAATAATATTCTGACTATGTTAACCCTTTTACTAAACTAGGAAAATAACTACCTGTTCTGCCATCTAGGAAAGAAAGTTCTGCTACTGTACGTACTTTGTTATTAACTAGAGGTGTCTGATTGGTGATGGAGTGGTATAATTTTGCAGATAGGAAAAATAGTCTCTGACCACTTTTGCATTGTTCCACCCAGGTCAGGAAGCTCAACCTCTCCTGACTTACTTTACCCCGCCTCCCTAAAGCCCGGATACTGCTATGTTCTTCACGGTGCAAGATTAAATATTTCTCCAAAATGGATATGTGGTGTGAAACTGGCATTCACAGTCCCAGTGGCACGCAGACATCACGGTTTGTAGTTTGGAAACTCTAAGCACAAGAACGACGGCAGGTAGGGTTGGAAATTATTCGGGGATTAAAAAACTTTTATGAGTGCAAGATGCTCCTTTTTGAGTAAAAAATTCGAAGATCTAATTTACTGCAAAATGAATACAGAAAAGGATGTTTTGTGCACGGTTTCTATAAAATATGTTTGGATTTATGAGGAATGAATCGCGAATCATATTAGGCGAGTAGCCATCTATTTTTGGCAAAGGCTAGTTTCTGCGGATTCGAAAACCAGCATTCTGGTCCGGTATGCTGCGCGTTAATCCGTGTAACAAACCCACCCAAGCAGTCAATTTCCAACAGAAATAATATTTCAGAATTTTGATCAATGTTTCATGACATGGGCCACCTACTGTGTTTCATCCACTTCTGACTAAATGTTTCCTCCCCGCAAACGGCGTTCAATAATGCCATCTTCTGTGTAGATGAACATGAGGGAGGAATTAAAAAGGCAAACGAGATTGGTCTTACGTTAAGTTCCAATACAGAACGCACTTTCAAGCCTCGAGTCCTTCTGGTCTGAAGTTGAGGTCTAGTTGGCTAATGACGATGACGGCACACTAGAGCATTCCCCAAGATAATAAACCTAACGCGCCTATAAATTACCGCGATGCAATAAAACTCGTAGCTTGGAATGCTGTCAGCTGATTAATTTAAGGACAGGGAGTCAGGTTTAGTAGCTATTTTTTAATGCGGCTGTCATGGCAATCACATGAACATGAGATGCAAACCGTCCACTCTCGTGAAAACCCTGTACATTCTGCAGGGACTAGGTCGTGTTTAGCTATTAGAGCAAGGTGGGTGGGGGGAGAGGGGGTGCGGTAGGCATTGCGCAAGTCTGCCTCAATACAAAGTAATTTACGAGCAGGCCGCCAGTGCTGCGTTCACTCCGTGAGGGCACACGGCGGATGTCGTCGCTCGCGACAGCCAAACTATCAGATAACGTCGGTATTTACCTAGGATTTCAAATTTTCGAGAACGTTACCTTCCACTGGCCAAGAGCGCGCAGAGGCGTACACCCCAGGATATCAAGGTTCCGTCTTATCGAAAATGCGTTACGAAAATGTTCGAAACAGAAGCTGACAGTCCATTCCATCAGCGATATGGCCGATCGTCGAATATTAAATCCTATTGGACGTGTCTCAGGTGGTCTGTAGTACATGACGGTGTGCCTTGTTGGGACACGTTCAACGGCGTAGAAACAAATGTCCCAATCAAAAGCTCTCCTGATGAGCATGTAGGTGATTGCTTGTGCTGATGCTGTAAAAGTTATACGCAGGGGGCCACCCAAACAGCTGACCACCCCGGTGAACTGACTCGGGCTCCGAACCTCAGCCATACAGCCCCGCGAGCTGATGACTCCTGCTGTCGGTGAACACTTCTCAATTATTGATTGATGGTCGCCATGGGACCACCTGTCTGAGCTGGACACTCAGCAACTCCAAGTCAAAGTGGAAATGCTCCCTCCCGAGCTGTAATCAGGAGAGATATCAGTGAACTCCACTCTCAGCCTACGAAATGTTCCCTATCAATTCAATTGACATCACTTGACGAGTCCGTTAATGCCGGCGGTGTGAACGTTACTCCGTGATCAGCTGAATTGGGATTGGGATCTCGGTGGTGCAGGTCAATGTTGGGGAATGACTGACTGATCACACCAAATAAACCAGAAATGGCCCTTTCCGTGACGCAATCGTTGTCCGAAAGAATTTCCAATTCTTGATTGCCAGCAACTATGCGACCGCCCGCCCGCATGGGTTGTAGACCCGCATCTCCAAATAGAAAACAGAAAAGTCAATTCCCGCCCTACAATTCCGCTTTTTAAGTCCTTTTCGGCTAAAAGTACTTAGCGTGGATTAGGGCGTCGAAGCTGCCTAAAAAGCTCGAGTAGAATTTCGTTCCGACAGACCGTGTCAGTAAGCCAAATTCCCAGAGAAATTAAAATGAGCAGCAAAATAAGGCTGTTTCAAACCTATTTACCTACTTTTCGACGAAGTCGGTGTGTAGTACGACAGCCTACAGTCATAATCGAACCTAATTCAGGTCCATGTACGCTAGGAACATAAGCAGAGCACGGGGGCAACAGTAGGGAGTAGGACCTCGTGTAGCTGGCAACTCCAACATATACACTAAAATTCCGTGTGACTGGAAACATGACTTATTATTCGAAATTCTTATTGGTTGAAATTTCCTGGGCTTCCTGACTGAATTTTAACTTGCCATTGGCGACTTAAGGTCCGTTATCTTTGAAAATTGCTTTTTGTCTAGTTGTTTGAATTCTCGCGCTCACTTTCTTGGCCATATGGCAGCATACAAAAAGAATTTCGGCAAAAATTTATTTTCTTTGTCTTCCTGCATTCCACCTGCTCTTCGACCTGAGTGTTGCCCAACCCGTAAAACCCCCTCTACCATGACACGGTCAATCGGCTAACTTAAGCTGGTTGTGATCCTATACCCTACCGTTGCCGAGCAAGGCCAACTAAAGGTCTGAGACGATATCATAGTCTTGAAGAAGGAGACACGATCGCCGGGACAAGAGCTTTATTAGCCGGACGTTTCGAATTCCTACTCGAATCCATCATCAGAGACAAAAAAGCAGAAAGGGGCGATTGCTGCACAAGGGGCTGCGGTATTTATAGGATGCCGTAGCCATGCTACCGCAGACCTATGAACATTCACGGCTTCCCCCTTCATCCGGGATCGTCGCACTTGGTGTGATCACTGCTTGATGGCCGACATTCGAGTCGATCATTGCTGCAATTTCATCACGTGCGTTGGATGTTGGCGGGATGATTGCTCGACCATCTGACGCATCGACCCCGGTGTTGGGAAAAGTGTACACCTCTACCCTCCCCGCATGGCTTGTTACTCCGCCTAGGCGAAGTTTTAGCAGGGAGTATGGAATGGGAAGCTCGTTGCACTTGTTGATGGACTGGGGGCCAGTAAACCATGATTCCAGTAGCGCCCGGTTCACGCGGTTGTCACCTCTTGCGAGAATTTCGGCCTCATCGAATTTGAATGTGTGGCCGGATCTCGTCGTCTATACTCCGTGCTAAAACTTCGCCAAGGCGGAGTAAGAAGCCATGCGGGGAGGGCAGAGGTGAACACTTTTCCCAACAACGGGGTCGGTGCGTCAGATGGTCGAGCAATCATCACGCCAACATCCAACGCACGTGATGAAATTGCAGCAATTAACGACGCAAATGTCGGCCATCAAGCAATGATCACACCAAGTGTGACAATCCCGGATGAAGGGGGGAACCGTGAACGTTCATAGGTATGCGGTAGCATGGCTACTGCATCCTATAAATACCGCAGCCCCTTGTGCAACAACCACCCGTTTCTGCTCTTTTGTCTCTGATGATGGATTCGAGTAGGAATCCGAAACGTCAGGCTAATAAAGCTCTTGTCCCGGCGATCGTGTCTCCTTCTTCAAGACTCCTTCCTGGGACTCATCTCTTCGCTTCTATTGACGATATCATAGTGTCTACGTCAACGCTTTAACGTATACAATTACGAAGTACGCGATGTGATAAGTAGTCAGAGGTGCGGAACAGAGAGGGAACAGGTAAAAATGAAACATTTATAAAGCAGAAGGACCTCCATGAACGTCGTGACAGCACAACCGAGGAGATGTTTGGAAAAACGCATCCCCAGTTAAAGAATTCACTACCAACCTTCTATGTCCAATCGGCTGAAAATCGTCACGAAAAAAAGTCCGAGTAGAGTGGAGCATGAACTTACTTGGATACTCGCGTTAAGTCCTCTGGAGAGGCTGCACGTAAAGGCGATTTGCCATTTCCAGGAACCATTACCATGGGGGCTTTGAGCACCTTGGGTATACAACGGCCAAGAACTGCGGACAGAGGAAGTGAGACGCGGGTACAGGTGGCTGTAAATGTCTGACGAACAATGATGAGGTTTTGCAAGCTGAGAAAGATGGATGCATGTGTGAAAATACGCGGTCATTGAGATCGCGCAAGGGGTTGCACACGCCAAATAGAACGTCTCCTGTGTGGCCTTTGGAAATCGCTAGTGGGAAGAGGTCTCGTAGTAAAATAAAATACCCGCCCACCCCCCCCCCCCACCTCAAATGTACGATCCCACTGACGAACGCAAACCAGACATCACTCTTAGCCACGACGACAGAAACCCTTTCGAAGCAAGCAAGTCTGAAAGGTCTCTTAAGTGAAGAAGACAAGATGGTATTCGACCGCGTTATACTGTGCAACTCATATCCAAGTACCTTGAAGTGGACCAACTGCAAGACTGAAGTTGATAGGCAATTCAGATTTATTTGCGGTCGTCTGCTAGCCAGTGAAGACCACAGAACCGAGTTCCGCCCCCCCCCCCTTGGACTACCATCCTAAAAGTCGGGCAGATTGCTGAGCACGATTCCCACTTACTTGTACTTGATACGGCTGCGATCATGCCTGATCTAGCCGGTCTCGATGATGTCCCGAATTGTACCTCTCCACGCGTGACGATCCGCGGCAGCAGATCTAGACAGCTCAACCCATTCCCTTCGCTAACGACGGAGACCGAATACCGAAGGTCCAAGAACCACCTCGACGTCTTGACGGACAGTGTCGAGCCAGGTTTTGAACTGACCCCCTCTTCGACGCCTCCAATGGGGCAACGGTGCCGGATCGAGGGCAGTAACACTGAGCTCCTGAGGTGGACGACGAAGAACATGCCCGAACCACCTCAGTCGTCTTTCTTGGATGGCCTGAGTTATCCTCGCGATGTTGTCGCAGGTTAACTTCACTCGAAGGATGATCCTCAAGCAGTGGTGGTCAACACGATTCCCACTTCCATGCACACAGTCACGCAGAAAACTGGTCGACAGAGCATTCCGAGGGAAATTGGACCACAGCTTAGTACTGGAAAGTGTGAATTCTCTCTTTGTCGTTTAAGTTATGAAGGTTGTGATGCAAGTCACGTGTGCACGATTCCCACTCCCATGCACACGTGACTTGCACCACAACCTTCATACCTTGAACGACAAAGAGAGAATTCACACTTTCCAGTACTAAGCTGTGGTCCAATTTCCCTCGGAATGCTCTGTCGACCAGTTTTCTGCGTGACTGTGCTGAACATAATGCATATTCTCTCTTTCCCCTCTCGTCCTCCTCTCTCACTTTGAAAGTTATGCTTGTTTGTGGGATCCGCGCAATCACATCAGTGAATTCGGGATTACAGCCCGACCCCTACCGACAGTTAGCAGTAATCACTTGAGCGACGGAGAGTGTCGAGCCAGGTTTTGAACTGACCCCTCTTCTACGCCTCCAATGGGGCAACGGTGCCGGATCGAGGGCAGTAACACTGAGCTCCTGAGGTGGACGACGAAGAACATGCCCGAACCACCTCAGTCGTCTTTCTTGGATGGCATGAGTTATCCTCGCGATGTTATCGCAGCGAGCGCGGACTATCTAATTTGAGACGAAGTCGGTTAACTTCACTCGAAGGATGATCCTCAAGCAGTGGTGGTCAACACGATTCCCACTCCCATGCACACAGTCACGCAGAAAACTGGTCGACAGAGCATTCCGAGGGAAATCGGACCACAGCTTAGTATTGGAAAGTGTGAATTCTCTCTTTGTCGTTTAAGTTATGAAGGTTGTGGTGCAAGTCACGTGTGCACGATTCCCACTTCCATGCACACGTGACTTGCACCACAACCTTCATACCTTGAACGACAAAGAGAGAATTCACACTTTCCAGTACTAAGCTGTGGTCCAATTTCCCTCGGAATGCTCTGTCGACCCGTTTTCTGTGTGACTGGGCTGACCATAATGCATATTCTCTCTTTTCCCTCTCGTCCTCCTCTCTCACTTTGAAAGTTATGCTTGTTTGTGGGATCCACGCAAGCACATCAGTGAATTCGGGATTACAGCCCGACCCCTACCGACAGTTAGCAGTAATCACTTGAGCTACGCTGTAACGGTCAACTGACCAAGGTGATCATACAGAAAGAATGCCGTGGTCAATCGGATTAAATAGCCGGCAGGCAGGCTGGCCGCTGCTGGTGATGATGACGATGAAAGTCTTCAGTTTAAATCACGCGAAAAACTAGAACTGAGCAGACAAAGCCGATAGCAATCCGAACTAATTTCGCCGGACTGTAGAGTGGAGTTTGAGAGGTTTCTTCGGTGCGCCTCGGTAGTCACCAGTTACAGATTACCAGGCATAAAAACGACAAAACCCCCTTGACGACAATGGACTGCAACGTTGTCATAAGCCGGTTGTAAGATAAGCCTGTGCCACAGTTCTCGCGGCAGGGTAGTTTGTATCCCAAATCAAACGAGAAAAGGCACTAAGCCAGGCCGGCAGGAGGGAGAGGCCAGTGTTGAGTTGAACGGGGATTGACCCACAGCAGCGAAGACGTGCGCAGAATCGAGTCTACCCTCTCCAACACCATAATTATCTAGTATGAATACTAAGTCGAGGTTGGGGGCATAGATAAATGACACGCGGAACGAATGGTTCCCAATACAAGCTACAAAAGGCAAGGG
>CACRXP010000023.1:2111063-2123818 GCA_902702965.1 Spirometra erinaceieuropaei
AACCAAGTCTTCTTACGGGTAATCGACTCCGCAAACCTTGCCCTGTGAGTCCTTTGGGAGAATAATTCGCCTGTAGTCGCCGAAGATGTAGCCTGAGGAGAAGACAGAGTAAATGTTACTGGCACGAATGATGGACGTTGATCCTATACACAGTGTCCAGCGAGTGAGGAAAGATAAGAGATAGGTAATTCTTCATCTAGTCTGCATGCACACTAAGCTCGTTTGTTATCGTAAGACGAAGGACGTGGCCTGACTAGAAGTTTGAAATACTGAGGGGAGGCTCATTAGAAATGAGGGTTAGAGAGAAAGGGAGAAGGTGAGCTGTTGGAGATTATCGACCGGGGTAATGATGCATGAAACTGACTGACCGAGGAACTTGGAGCAAATCCCTCAGAGCATACATTCTCATGCTCAGTCCGAAAGTTGGTATGACTACTTGAGTTGAAATTCATCAGCCACAGTGAACTAGACGGGTAATATTCACAAGCTGCCCACAGACAGTCAGTAGTATACAACTACGTAATCATTTACCACACTGGACGAGGTAAGACACAACCGCAACGAAAAAAAGAGCAGAGAACTCGACAGCCACCGTGTGGGCGCAGGGACGGTGACTTGCGCTGCACCATCAGCCGGAACTTTCTCCTCACCCAACTGGGCCCAGTATCATGACAGAGTCCGGAAGCGCCAGAGGTTGCAGGCGGCCGGCACGACGCGAGTCACCACATCCCCTATGCGAGGCATTATGGGTGCGCATCTCAAATAACGCCTGCCGTGCCCTCATCTAGTTCCCGTGTTAGCCCAGCACACCTACAGCGCAGCGCGATTTTCGGGGGTCAATTAGGGTCGGTAGAGCGGCGCTCACCGATCGTGTTACGGAACTCACACGTCCCGTTCTGACTTAGGGCTCCCTCTCTCCCTATCCAGCCCAACCAACAGCCGCACAGCGGCGCAGGATATAGACAGAATAGCATTACCGACAAAAACAAGGGGGGCTGGAATGGTCATTGGGGGCTTGTTAGTTAGGATCAATGTTCCTCGGCCTGCGCCGCTGCGCGACTGTTCGAGAGAGAGCCCTAAGGCACAACGGGACGAGTGAGTTCCGTAAAAACGATCGCCCTCTATCATTGTATATTCCCGATCGAAACCTACAGGACAGCGAACCCGTGGATCAGTGGTTAAGGACTTCGGACGTCTAACCAACAGTTCGCAAGATCGAGTCCCAGGTGTTCCACATTTCGGCGTTGGGCATGGCTGGCTGAAGACGGGCATTAAGTCAGAAACGACCATTCCGGTCTCCCTTGTCATTCTCGGTAATGCTATTCTGAACTAAAATAACCACCTCTACGTGGCACACTAGGCCGTGCAGGTCTTAACTTCCCTCAGCCAGCTCAAAACATCGGGCAAAGTGAGGATGTCTGCATTTTGGCGAGGTGAAATGCAAGAGGTGCGCTGACTCGTAACGATAGACACCAATACGGTTTGATCTTGCCCAGAATCCACCGCATCACGGACTAGTGCGGAATCGACAGGCTGCGTTGCATGACATTCAAGCAAGATGGTTCGCTCCACCTGGACATTGAACAGTCGGCTACAGACAGTACTCCAGCTAGGTAATATACTTCTGTGACGAAGGTCAGCAGCCGGCTGAGCTTCGTCGCTTCGTAGAAAGTGCGGGGAGGCGCCCTGTCAAAGGCAGACAACAGTCACCGCAATATCAGCGAGGATGAAACTTTCGACGGGTCTTTAAGTCCGTGATCAGGAAAATTTAAAAAAAAACCATTAGCAATCAGGATTTCGCGACGACTTATCAACTGTCGCCCGTCGGTGCATTATATGAATAACGCGTATGGAGTACACAGCAAATTGAATTTATTGGATGATTAATGGAAACTAGCTGTGTTTCGGAGTATGCAGTCTAACCTATGCATTGGGGTGTCACCTATAAAGAACAAGACAGAAGTAAAAAAGGAAACGTTAGCAATAAAAAGAGGTGTGCAATTCAAGGAACTTGAGATAACCAGGGCGAGTTCAGGCTTAGTTCGTGGTCTAATTGTTTGCACAAATCAGCTTTTTCTCCCCGTAGGTAGACGGCTTCCCAGTGCCAGAGTGCACGAATAAGTACTCAAAAGGCAGTTTTTGGACCAACGGAGTGAGGTGCCAAAGCCAATTAACCAAGCGCTCGACTGATCGGATTGTGTCCGCCCAATGTGCATGCTTCCATAGGTACAGCTTGCGACCTAAGTCATGGAACGCGATGACAATGACCTGGATGATCATGTTGGTCCCATAAAACGTGCATTCTACGTGGTCGACTAACAAGTTCCCGAAAATATTCCTTTTTGCATATAATTTTTATAAGAAACTGTGCCAGGCAAAATGTTTACAAATTTGATCCGAAATCTACATTACTTTATATTTGGGCAATTTCGTACGTCAAAAGCTTTTGCATACTTTGTTCGCGCATCCGTGCATACCCTTCTACCAGCGGAGAGTATTCAAAACACGAGAGTCTTACCAAAAAACACTTGTTGTGCTTAAACATGAATTTTTTCTAGCGCGTAAGTCAAATGAGAACAGAATGTGAACAAGAACGTTATTTTTCGAAAACCGGACGTTTTGTAGATTGCGAAAAGTCTTCGTGAGTTCATGTTTTAAAATGGGGGTAATCAGGCCTTCAGACAATCCCCTGCTTACCGCTATGGATAGTTTCCTGATATTCGCGAATACGCCATAGATCATTTGGCCAAATTGTGAAAAATATGGCGACCCCGATGGGGCCCGAACCCACGACAGCAAGGGCAAGACTTGGGTACAGTCAGAGCTCCAACCACCTGAGCTATGGGGTCCCACATGCAACATGTGGAATCCAGCGAATCTGACACGGTAAGCAGGACTTCTGATATAGCAAGCTGACTGCCTAAGCAGGATTTCCTCAGAAATCTAGAATCCACCACTAGGCTCACTAAATTCACAAGAAAACGTGAAGATAATCATTACCAAGGGACCATTTCAACTAGTGAGCATATGAAAAGAAACCTTTTGCGTGATCCAGTCTCTGCCAATGCATAATTTCTGGCATGTGTATTTTATGCGTAGTGCCTCTCAGTCTACAGCTAATTGGTGATGACACAGGCAAAATGCGGGGCTACGTATCACCCGTCTGGGAATTAAGGATTGTGAGCATCTGTTGAGCCATTATTCAGCAAATCATGGCTCTCGCAGCCTGGTGTGCGCAGACAGTTCTTTAGCACCGGGTTCCCTGCCGGTAGATGCGCTTGCGATCGCGCTGGGTCGTGAGCGCGGCTGCCTAGTCAGTTTCCGCCTTCTGCACCGCTGTGTTGTTGTTTGTAGAAATCCTGTCAAGCGTTTGTTGTGGACCAGGGGATGTAGTGGTACGCCTAGGTGCGGGTCCAGCCGTGCCAACCACCTGCGCTCTCTCCCGCCTCCGATCCTCTTGGCTATGTCTTGATGGGGAGGAGGAGGGAGTGTGTTGGATGCTGTGCAAGTCTACTCTCACTAAAAACTAATTCGCGAGCAAATCTCCCTGCCTGATTCACGTTGCTGTGAAGCACAAAGTGGGCATCGTCAGCTGCGCGGTTGAACTATCAATACGTAATTTAGAAACGGGAAAAGCAAAGCATTGACAGTGTAAGCATTATCTTAGAATTTATATGGTCATTCTGTTTTAGACTTTCAATCGTAGAAGCGGGCCTAAAAATCAAGCAAAAAACCCTCCAACATACAGGAAACGGGTAAAGTACGTGGAGATCCGTCAGAAAAATAGCTTACTAGTGCTTTTCAGAGATGATTTATAAGCGAATGGTTTACAATTTATCCAGAGCATATTCCTCGACGACTTTCGTTGTAGACGTACATTTTATTAATGACGAGGTTTGAGGTATAAGGAGTCTACAGATATGACCTAAACCGCCATCTACATAAACAAGAATGTCCATAAAGCAGTATTTTTGTAAATAATTCCAATCAACGACTAATTTTGGTAAAAAAAGTGCAGAGCCTATCTTTCCGGACAGTCGATTGAGAGCAATACAAATTTCAAAATATTCACGGACATTTCAAGGACACCCGGTTACTCAGCGGACTCCACCGCCAGCAATAACTATAAAGAAAACAATTACTGAAGCAATGTTCTCTTGCTACACAGAAAGCGATATGCCTACAATTGCATTTGCCAATTATATTCATATTCATTGGTCAATGGTTGGATCGTGTTCTCGTCTTGGAATCTTTGATGAAAGAGTACGCACTTAACTGTGTGGTACTTCAAAAAACACTGACTCTTAGAGGATTTTTTTCCAAACGCACGTAAGGCTGACGTTCTTAAACGTTATAGTGCTTCTGTTATTATATTTACTCAGTAGTTTACATGAGTACACTGTATGTACGAAATGTGACCTAACTCGTGAAACCTGGTGATGGAAATTAAGACGACCAATTGTAGCCAAACAAAGTTCTGCGCATTTTACTTATTCGCTTAACCTTTTCCGGAAAATGCCCTTTTCGCGCGCATAATGTGTTTATAAAAATTTTATCAGTCAAGATTTTTGCAAATTTGGGCGGAAATCTATGTTACTTTGTATTTGGGTAGCTCTCTAGGCCAATGGCTGTCCTATAATAAGTTTGCGAGCGTGTTTTTCTGCGGGAAAGGAATAATCTAAATTTACGTCTTAGCAAACGGAACTTGCCGTATCTAAAATTGGTTTTTTTTTCACCACGTAAATCATGAGAAGGAAGGTGTAGGCAAGCAGGTTCGTTTTTAGTGAACCAGACATTTTATTGATTTTAAAAAGTCCGAACTGCTGTGTGGTTTCGTGCCCTAAAACTTAGTAGTCTTCATGAAATTGCAAAGCAAATCGGACTTTTTAGAATTGGTAAAATGTCTGGATCACTCTTACACTTTTTTAAAAAAAGCTGGTATTCTAGAATTCATGTTCTCATTTCGTTGCGATTTCATGCAACGATTTTTGGCTTTTTTCATAATCATCCACTTTTCTAAAAAAGGGTATTTCAACGCAACTTAATAACGATTTTAGTACCACATTTATGTTTTCAGTTCGCTTGAAGTCGTGAATTGCTATCACAAAGCTTTTGCCCACTTGTTTGTGTCGCTTTGCGAGTGATTAGCAATATTTCGTAACGTTCGACACTTATGAGAGAACACATAAGGTACTTCTAGAAGTTAAGCTTAAGTATTTGACAAGATTTTTGGCACTTTCAGAATCTCCGCTATTCTAAAAAGTCGTTGCTTCCAATCAAGGTCATATCAATTTTAATATCTCCTTTGTGTTTTCATTTCACATAAAGTCACAAATGGAGAGTTCTGGTCAGTAAATTCGGCCGGTTTCCGAGTAAATTAGTGATGTTTAACAAATGTAAAGCGCATTTCAGTTGTTAGGTTACATACTGTTCGCGTAAAAAGCCTGCAACCAGAGATTAAATTTACGATGGAAATGGAACGGACCAATAGGCTGTCTTTCCCGGACGTCACTGCGCATAGACAGTGACAGCTTAATCAGGCGATCAATCCTCCAGCAGAATACGTAGGAAGGTCAATATCAACACTTCTCGAATCTCGTATCGGTACAACGGAAAAAGGAACTTCGTCTACACTCTGTTTTGAATGAGTACGAACATTTCTCAGCAAGACACTTGACTACGAAATCGCTTGTCCCAAAGAAAACCTGACTGAGCGTGGTTGTAGAGCTTGTTTCATACAGAAAAGTAACAATCCTCTCCGGCAAAAGTGGACGGAGATTGGCCCTGAAAAAAGCACGTTACGATATCTCTGCCTTTTACGGGGGAAAATAATTTAAACAGCATCAAGCAGCAATAGCGGTGCACCATTGAAAGGACTTGCCAAGCGGCTCAACCAATATTTGGCAGTACTGTGAGTAAACTACTGCGTTTTAAGGCATAAAGTCAGAGAAAACCGGACTTTTTATAATCGAAAAAATGTCAGGTTAAAAGCCAAAAACGTAGTAGCCATAAAAATAGTAAGATAATGCTCTCCTCGTCCCGTTTTTCAATTGCGTTTCAGATGTCCTGGGTTCGAACGCCACCGAGGCCGCTGTATTTTTCACAATCGGGCCAAATGAATTATGGAGTATTGTCGAATGTCAGGAAAATATTAGTACGGGTAAGCAAGGGATTGTCTGAAGGCCTGATTACCCCATTTGAAAACACGAAATCACGCAGACTTCTTTTCAATCTATAAAACGTCCGGTTTTCCAAAAATAAAGTTCTTGTTCACATTCTGTTCTCATTTGACTTACGCGCTAGAAAAAAATCATGTTTAAGCACAACAAGTGTTTTTTGGTAAGACTCTCGTGTTTTGAATACTCTCCGCTGGTAGAATGGTATGCACGAATGCGCGAACAAAGTATGCAAAAGCTTTTCATGTAGGAAATCGCCCAAATATAAGGTAATGTACATTTTGGATCAAATTTGAAAACATTTTGCCTGGCACAGTTTCTTATAAAGCTTCTATGCAAAAAGGAATATTGTTGGGAACTTGTTAGGCGACCACGTAGAATGTAAGCCTTATCAGTCTCGACATGATGATCATCCAGATCCTTGTCATCGCGTTTCTTGAGTTTGACCACAGGCTGTACCTATTGGGCGGACACAATCCGATCAGTCGAGCGCTTGTTTAATTGGCTTTGGAACCTCACGGATAATGATCACTCCGTTGGCCCGAAAACAGCCTTCTGAGTACTTATTCGTGCACTCTGGCACTGGGAATCCGTCTGCCTACGGGGAGAGAAAACTGACTTGTGCAAACAATTAGACTATGAGGTAACCTGAACTCGCCCAGATAATCTCAGGTTCCTTTAATTGCACACCTCTTTTTATGCTAGCGTTTCCTTTTCCTCTTTTATCTTCCCTAAACCAACGGATGCTTGCGACAGCAGAGGTAGCGGCCATACGACTAACAAATCCAGCCTTGTACTCGCAGAAGGTCTTTATTAACGCCCTCCTATGACCCTGGTCAAAGCCGAGTCATGAAAGTTCAGAGCCGCACTATGGCACGTCGCATCACAGCGACGAAACATAAGCACAACTCGGTCAGACTACCCTACCTCTTCACCTTCCCATACAACTGACAGAAACTGGACCATAATTATTCCGCTGCCCCACAAGTCTGAACACATTTACCCCGTGCTATGACCACTGTTCATAAATTGCCTTACTCCTCAAATTGCGCTTCTCTATTAGACCTTTATTAATGTAATGGCCTGATAAGGAATAATGGAAAACGTGCGTTCGCTGACGTGAGCCCTATTCATTGGTTTGACTGCGTACTTCGAATCCTGACTTTTCTGGTGTTCATTGATTATCCAATCAAATTCAACTTGCTGTGTACTCTTTACGCATTATTCATACAATGCAGCGACAAGTAACAGTTGACAAGCAGTTGCGAAATGTTCTGATAACATGAGATCCTGATCTTTATGGTTGTTTTAAGTGTACCACGGTTGTAACCAATTTGCGATGGTCACCGTTCCAAGGACGAGACCGACAGTCACGTCAGCTTTAGCCCTACATGCCTTACCAGCGGTTGAAATAACCCAAATGCCCCTCAGAGCGTGGTTGGGTGGGAGAAAAAAGGAGTGCGATCGAGGCTGCGCAAGTCACCACTGCTGGTTCACCTGCAGGGTGGCGGTGGGCGTCATGGTCAGTTCCGATGTAGTGAGCGATTTATTCGCCTTCTAGAGCCGGATGCTGGCTTTCGAACGAACTTCTTTCCGATTGCATGCCAAGAGTGGCTGCTTAGGTAGGATGCATTTTTATCGTTGATTTTCAATGCCCTTAAATACTCAATTATATTTCATGAAAAACATGCATAAATATATTCATTATTTTGCTAATTCAGTAAAAAATTACGTCTTTCTTTAATTTTATACTCGATGGAAGGGTATATAATTCGGTTTCCGAAAACCGAACAATTTAGAACCCGATCTGCCGTTACGCCTGAATTCAGGGCTTCCAAACTACAAGCCATATATTTTCCGCGTACGGAAAACCACACATTGCTCCATGGTATTAAAAGGAGACCATGTGGGATTCATGAAATTTGGCAGTGGATTTGGGCTAGATTGCTAACTTTACTAGCCACATCGGTAAATGCAGAGACAGGACGTTTTGTGAACGGCCATTTCACGGTATTAAAAAATCTTATAATTAGAAACGTTTTGAAAAATCGAATAATACCCTTCCTCCGAGTACAAAATTAACAGAAGACGCCATTTTCTACCGATCGAGCAAGAGAAGGAATATTTTCGTGCATGCTTCCCATAAAATATAATTGCATTTTTAAGGGCATCGAAAATCAATGAGAAAAATGCATAAAACATAAGTATTCATTTTTTACAGGGTATAGTTTCTGCATGCAGCCGTAAACAAGTTCGTTCGAAAGTCGGCATTATGAGGTAACTGAATTATTATATAATCATGCTGCATTATGGTCAATTTTACAGCTCTACTTAATTAATCTTTCCGAAACGAAAACGCATTTCGAAATTTCGGCTGACATTTCATGAGTTAGCCCACAGCCGTCCTGCTATCAGTCACCAAGTGACTCGCTCGGCAGACCACAACCGGGCTGCTAGCCAGACCTAGTTTTTCTCGGCTTCCTGTCATGACAGCTGTTTTAGGTCTACTAAATCCCCTTACTAGGTAGTCGTGTCTTTGAGTACTAACCGCTGCGACTGGACACCAAACTGATTCACACAGACACACAACTCAAGTGGTCGAAAAGTGAAGTCAAACTGACTGGCCAACGGCAGCATAGAATTGGGCCTCCGTCAGTATGCATAACAAAGCGACACTTTCGAAACTGGCCTTAGCACCTATAACCAGCCGGTCACCAGGGTGACTCACAATTTATACGTCCGGGCGACTCAATCAAAAATGTGACTTATGAGGGGAGGAATGGTAGCGTGTGGGTTTCATCGGCACCAACTGTGGCGAGTGTAGTCCTTTGCAACAGACATTTAAAGGAGGAGTGATACACAGTCTGCTGACGGATATACTTTAGTATATACATCCCATAAAAGATCTCTCAGATAATATGCCATGAGAGAGTTCTGTTTTCCATGTATGCTTGGACAAGGACGGCACCGAGGGGGGAGGGCTTTGACCTACTGCTATCAGTCTTGGTAGATGACCATTCCGTTAGAACTCCGACTACCTCAGTCATGGGCAATGGAAGTAGGCGGCGGCGTCCGATTACTCGAGTCTGGTCACCAGTTAGATAGGCACGGTTCACGCCCAGACAGTGTCTGATAGTTCGTCTATCGGAGGGCCGCCACTGTCGTGATGACAGCACGCAATGACCTAGGCATAAATAGGGTTATAGTGCTCTGAACCACCGTTACCGCATCACCAACCACCGCTATTCAAAACCCCGCTACGCCAGGGCTAGCCACGTTGATGGCAAATGCTCCTCGAACGCGCTGACATTACCGTCTGGAAGACCGCAATACGGACACACGCGCGTCCAAACAACCATAGAAGTTCTTGTCTAAAGTGACGCACAAGATAGGAGATCATTAACCCTGCTTTGCCAACCTAATAAAAGTGACGGCTGACAACGTGGACGTTTGCCCGGGCATGATCTAACAGTGTCAGCATACGCCCCATCCTTGTTAGCAGCCTAAGATTAGGCCTTTCTACTGAAAAAGGTCCTCCCAGAGGTTGTCTTTCGTGCTCTGTTGCTGCCCAAGACTTGACGCGGCTTGCGGTGGTTAAGGTACGGCATAGGCTTAGCCGCAACAATATCAAGGCGGACTTTCGCTGCCCCTACCTCACGCCTCTTGGCCACATCCACTGAGCTCCAATAACAGGGCTGGAGATGGGCGAGGGGGGAAGGGAACGACTGACGAGACAGAGGACAGGTCTGCGCACAACACACATGGCAGTACGTAGCTTCACACGGATTAGTCTTTGAAGAAGCATTATCCGATGTCTTACTAAAAAGTACTGTCATGAATGTCATGTCTGATGGGAGCGAGTGCGGCCTAACAGTTAGCCCGCAGGAAGACCGACCTAGCACGCCAGTTGGCGACTGTCCAAGTCGAGACGGACAGCGCATCTTGGGAATTTAGAGGCATTTGAGTGAATAAACCAAGTGCTTGATCGAGCAGGTTGTATGAAAAACAAAAAGCAAAAATTGGGATGCAGAATTGTGGTACACTTACTCCATCCTGCAACGACCGCCAAGCCCATAATAAAGACTAGGAAGACGATGCAGCAGAAGACATCGGTGCAGGACCTGGAAGGGAAAATACGAAAGGTTACACAATATTCTGTGGACATTTGCAGTTAAAGCGTCCTTCTGAGAGGGATCCTTCCCTGTGTGTAGACAGAGAGGATCTCCTTCAAACCCCGGAGGACGTGGCATGCGTCCAAGGACGGTCACGGAGACTTCTGCGTCTCCACTCACCCCCGCTGCCCATTATTTC
Source organism: Spirometra erinaceieuropaei (assembly GCA_902702965.1). NCBI lineage: Eukaryota > Metazoa > Platyhelminthes > Cestoda > Diphyllobothriidea > Diphyllobothriidae > Spirometra > Spirometra erinaceieuropaei. The sequence goes on from CACRXP010000023.1 coordinate 2,121,551, forward strand.
CTTTCCTCCTTCTGGGCCTTACTTTTCAAGGAGACAGTGAACTTCGCGTTTGCTGGATTAAAATTAGGACGGCTCTCATTGCAAACGCTTCTCTCTCTCTCTCTCTCCCTCCCTCCCTCCCTCTCTCTCTTTTCCGGCATTCCAGCGACATTCACCACATCCTAATACCCGCAATAGCCTGCAACCTTTCATGGACATCAATCTACGTCTAAATGCATCACCGTTGCATGACTCGTATCCGCGCTTTCCTTCCACCCGGGCTTGCACCTGACTTTCATGAGAATTATGATTTTTATGACAACTAATGGATATTTTGGTGGATTTGTAAAAAATTATACTGACCCAACTGCGAAAAACAGCGCCTCGGTGGGATCTGAACCCAACACAGCAACGCTCTATCCGCCCTAGCTACGAGGCCCCACCGGCAAACGTGAGTTTAATCATATTTGGGTCAAGTTACCCCAAACGGGCAACGTAGTTGAGGCGCTAAACCAACGCGGAGGGCATATCGGATTCTGCCAGATTTTATCGGACTTGCGCACCATAACAAATGCCAACATTTCGGGGTGCGGTAGCAGACCCAGATGCCGACGTACGTCGTGCACATTGGAATCCCTGCCACCTCCCCCCGTTATGGTTGTTGGTCAAAGTCCTGGTCATTTGCTGCATTGACCAGGGGGTGTGGAGTGGAGCGCAAAGGTGCGGATGCGACCGTGCCATCTGCCTGCGCCCAATCCCAACCTCCGGTCATCTTGGCTGTCTTGACACCGGGTCCAGGCGGGGGAGGAGGAGAGTGTAGTAGATGCTGTGCAAGCCTACTGTCACTGGAAACTAATTCAAACACAAGTCACCGTCCTTGCTTCGCCATGATATGCAGCACACAGTGAACATCGTCGGCAACGACGGTCGAACTATCGGGTTGGGTTAGCCGCTCAACCTACTGCAACGTCTGCAATCCACCAAATCTGATACAGTAAGCTGACTGCCCAAACAGGATTTCCTAAGTAAGCCACCCAGAATCCACCAGATGACTACCAGGCACACATAATAAATGGATGTTTTGCCAGATTTTGAATGAGTCCCATCCATATTTGACGAAGACGACGACGACGACAACGGTGGTGGTGGTGGTGGTGGAGGAGGAGGAGGAGGAGGAGGAGGAGGAGGAGGAGGAGGATCTGTTGAGGCTTGCGCGTTACTGTACTCCAGGCTGAGGCCGAAAAGTCGACAAGTTCATCGATGTTGTGGAGGACAACGAAACGATGTGACGTCAGTGGGTATCGTGGATGGGCCCAGGTGGTGGTGGTTGTAGGGCTAACCAAAAACACTAGCCTAAACACGTTGCATGTTATTAACGACAAAGACAAGGGAGACTGGAATGGTCATTTCTGGCTTATTAGCCGTCGTCAGCCAGTCATACTTAACCCCAAAGTGTGGAACACCTGGGGCTCGAACTCGCGACCTGGTAGTTAAAAGTCCAACGTCTCTAACCACTGGGCCACGGGCCCGTTGATATAGGCATACTGCCCATATCATGCGTCGCTGTGTGGCTGCTGGTTGGGCTAGAGACAGAGCCAGTATGGCACAAAGGAACGAGTGAGTTCCGTAAGAGCGATCGGTGAGCGCCCCTACCATTCAGAACACGCTGTCTCAATGCTGTGCAGAAGTGTCCTTAAGTGCGATAAGCTTAGACCTCTGTGCCAATAAGTTGATGTGGAAACCTTCCATCGAAATAAAGAAAATAAACGACCGATAAGGGGCTTTTTGTGGAAGTTCTCGGGCTGGGGTTGGATGAGAAACAACTGTGCTGTCTCAGTCCATCACTTCGGACTAACGAAAAAAGTAGCCCATCCTGAAAAACAATGTCAGTCGATACTAGCGGGTTTGGAACTGCCATTCCAACGGTGAAGGAAGTGCGACTGAGGGTATGAAAAATGAGTCACGAGGGTCAAAAAAGCGTAAACAGTTGAGGCAAAAGTAAGAAAAAAAAATTGTTCGCAACCGTAAACGCAGAGAAAATCTGACTCAGTAGAGGTGTAGAAGCAGCGCAGCGTCTTTAGTTGAGGAACACACCCGAGTCTGATTTACGAAACTATGTAATAGCTCTCATTCGCGACTTTCGGGAAGTCCGACCGAGCTGCCTTAGCCTCCTATCAGGCACACCAGCTAACTGCAAACGGCAGCCGGGAATTTATTGGCCTCCTCCCGCCGCCACTGACTGCAAACCGCACAATTTTATATCCGCAACAAAAGAACCGCCGACCCAGC
>CACRXP010000023.1:2126957-2142129 GCA_902702965.1 Spirometra erinaceieuropaei
GTGTGTGCGCAGGAGCCTTGCGAATTTAGACCAATCAGTTGCGATGATTAGTTGCGTGTCCGGAAGATGTAAAGCGATGCAAATCAGGCATTGTGGCCTCTCTAACCACCCTCCCAACACAGTGCTCGCATTTTCAGGGGTAATTTGTGGAGAGTCCAGACAGTGTGCCCTTCAAACCAACTTTCTCGCGCTGCATAGGACGTAGTTATTGGTACAAAAAAATCCGATTTCACCGACTGGAAATCGGCTTTTTTTACCGACAACTAGGCGTACACTGTCTGCGACAGAACGAGGCTCCGGAATAATAATGTGTTCATGTCTGGAAAGAACCCACCACCATCCAGCGGGCGAAATTTGTGTGCCTATTCCAAATGAGGCTATGCCAAGCGGCCGAATACGACCCGATGACGGCTTTGAATTTCGTGTCTTGTGTGCGCGCAAGCGACTGGAGTGCAACTGTCAGGTCACGTGGGAACTGGTTGATTAATTAACCAAGACAAACGGTACGATTCAGGCCATGGAATACGGCGAGGTGCGTGTGCCCATGCGCGCCGAAATGAGGGCGAAGGAGCAGGGCGAAAAGAGACTGCCCCCGCCCCTGTCCGCGTTTGTCAAAGAACACCGCCAGCAGCACTTCGCTGCTGGGCCCTTCTTGGGGACCAAGTCAGACAAAGACCAACGCTCGATTTTATTCTTGCGTTCTTAGCGAGTTTAACGAAGGCGCACGACAGCTCAGATGGCATCAGTCGATGTCGCACATTGGGAGCTCGGTGTGAAGGCCTTTAATATTCGATTTACACGGCCAAAAATGTTGCCTTACATTGGTCACAGACAGTAAAATGTCACCCTCTCATATGGTCTTCGTGGAAATTTTCAGGTAATTCAACCGTCGCATGCGACGTTCATCGGGTGCCCCACGGACTGGGTGCAACACCAGTGCTTTACACGTGAAGCAAATTATGGGGGGGATTTGCTCTGCAACTAACACACCCGCTCTTCCCTCACCCACCTTGCTTCGATGGCAAGACTCTCAGTCCTGATAAGGGTCGATGTATCCTATCAGTTGGCAACCTTCAAAGTCAGGACTCTTAGAGTGTCAGATTTAACGTAACGAGGAACGCGCGGGTTTGCCGACTGTCCGAGCCCGACGGTCAACTACTACGGATGTGAAACGGTGCAGTAGCTAACGCGGCGTGGAGATCAACGTTCACGGCGTGGGGGCGAAAGGACCCCACTGCCATTGACCCACTGCCGAATCTGGCGCCCCAGCAAAAAAGGTCTCAATCGCTAAAAACGGTGCAAATAAAATCAGTCCTCGGATCTACGATGGACAGTCAGATTTTCTTTAAAATCAGGAATAGGAAACAATTTGATTTTCTGGTCCTTGAAGTAGTTTCATGCATCTCTCGAAACAGAGACCTATAAGTCATTTAGTGGTGACAACTGCGGACTAGGTATTCACATTAAGGCACTTTCTCGAATTTCAACATAGCTATCAGCAACCGACGGCCGTCTGCTTCATTGACTTTGCCGCCGCGTTCGATTCCGTTCATCGTGAGTCCCTGTGGCGGATAATGGCGCGAGATGGTGTACCGGCAAAAATAATCGCCATGATCAAGGCCTATTATCCAATCACTACTGTGAGAGCACTGGTCCGCAACAATCATTCCCAAGCGTTCGGTATTCGGTCTGGCGTTCGATAGGGTTGTATCCTGTCACCCATTCTGTTTAACTATGCTATTGACCGGATCCTCGGGAGGGCCCTATACGAAGGTGACGGTGTTGAGTTTGCACCCGAACACCGACTGACTGGTCTCGTATATGTCGATGATATTCCATTACTTACCTCAAGTTTCGGCGATCTTCAGTCTACGGTGTCACGGGTGGGCGCGGTCTCTAAATGAGCCGGTTTACGCATAAACGCTGGGAATACCAAACTGTTTTCAAGCTGCATCCCTGACCAGGAGAAGGGACCCCTCGGCATTGATGGCTGCCAACTTGAAGTAGACAGTTTTAGATATCTCAGGGCGAAGCTGCTGCCGAATGACCAGAGTGAGGACAACATTGTCTCCCGAATTGATGCTGCCCGACGGGTTTTCTCATGCCTGTGGATCCGACGCGGCACCTCCATCGCCACTAAGATTTGCGCGCACCGTGCGTCTGTCCGGTCTGTCCTTATGTATAATTGTCAATGCTGACCTTTGCGCGTGGAGGACGTGAGAAAACTAGAGATATTTGACCACCACTGGTTGGGGACCATCCTCCGAGTGAAGTACACCCACTTCGTTTCAAATGAGACGGTCTGCGCTCGCTGCGACAACATTGCAAGCATAATCCAGGCCTTCCAAGAAAAACGACTGAAGTGGTTTTGACATGCTCCTCGTCGTCCACCTCAGGAGCTCAGTGTTACTGCCCTCGATCCAGCACCGTTACCCCATTGGAGGAGTCGAAGAGGGGGTCAACTCAAAACCTGGCTCGATACAGTCCGTCAAGAATGGAGGTGGTCCTTGGACCTTCAGTATTCGGTCTGCGTCGTTAGCGAAGAGAATGCGTTGAACAGTCCAGATCTGCTGCCGAGGATCGTCACGCGTGGAGAGGTGCAGTTCGTAAAAATAATCGAGGCCGGCTAGATCAGGCATGATGGCAGCTGTCCTCAATTCCTCCCTACCTTCTACTTTAAAAGTAAGTGCACGAGTTCGCGGAATCATACTACTTAGTTTCACAAGCGCTTTATTCTACTGAACAAATAAGGCTTGAAGTCCAGGTACAGTTCAAGACTGAGAAATTAACGCCTCGTAGGCCTCGGTGTCTACGGCAGTCCGGACAAGAGGGATTGAGTTAGCGGGGCATGAAGTGGGGGTACTCAACATGCGACAGACGAAATGAACCTAAAAGTCAGCGCGAGGGGCCATGTCTTTGATATGCCTGCTCGTCTTTCAGTCCGGCTCGCGTGGCTGAAACTTTTAGCTAGCAACAGCTTAGCAGACCAGTTGGATGTACAGCAGCATAGGTATTCATCTGCGCAACTGTGAAAGCGAGTAGGCCTGAGTGCGAGTGTTTTTGTGCTGCTGATGTGCCGTCCACGACAACTGTTCGGGCATGACTTGGCCTGTTATGTGTATGAGCGTCGCGACCGGTCAAAACAGGTAGGTTTATACACGCACATGTCACCGCACCCCTGGGATGCACGTGCTCAACAAACTGCCGGTCCAGGCATGTCTAAACTTTTAGAATATCAGCTGGCTGCAGCGTAGACCGGCGCAATTTGTAAATCATTTCCGGCTTGCGGCACTCGAGAATTAGCCCTACAGCCTTAAGCGTTGGAGACTTGAAAGGACCTAGGGCGGTCATACGCCCAAAACTATACGTTGGCACATAGTAAGAGACCCAGTCGGCGTAGCACTTAGACCGGACTGATGAGAGGGCTGAGCAGTGTTCTTCCTGTGGTTGCATCCGTGTAAGGGAACTTCTAGAAAGCCCAAACATGGTATTAAACCACCGCCAGGAAGGGCCCAAATCCATTTTTATATCAATCACAAAACAGGCTGAGGAATAAGGCAAAGCTTGAGTCAATCACATGTAGCCAAAACAGGACCAGTCGCCTCTATCTCACTTCACTACGGTCCACATTTTGGTGGTGGGCAGGTTCGGGAGGTCTGAAACCCGCGTTTTATGCATGAAACAGGGCTAACATCAAAAGAAGATGGCCAGCTGGAACGAACTAACAGTGCCCACACTGGCCTCCTGAAGACTTCCGTAGAGAAACATCAAGCTCAAACGCGATACCGGGTTGCATAGAGTGCAACGGCCCATCTTTCGACGGTATATGCCCCGTTCGGCATGATGGCCAGATGTCACCTGTAGACCTTCGATTTCTCCTTACGACTCCAGACCAGTACCGTCCCAATAATTACTTGATGCAACTATGGGAGTTGTTGCGATCCATAGAAGAAGCAAGTACTCACGCAGGAGCAGCCACCCATCACTTCGACAGTCAATCCATCGGTTCCGTCGCCCCACCTCGTACCCCAACCGTCCCCCCCCCCCCATGTGGTAGAGATCACTGACCCCAAAATTCATGACATCAGGCCTTGCATACAGCGCCCTCCTACGGGATGGGGTGGCGACGAGGTTATAAAGGGATGGGTCGAAGAGGCCTCTTTGGCTCAATGGACAGACTATCCCTTCTGGGTTGGCATTAGTATCCGCCTTTGTTGGTCTCAAAGAGGCATTCTACATCATGAACCATTACACTCTCGAAAATCGTTATGAAGTTCGGGTATCGGAGATGGTCCACACTGATTAACAAATGAACGTAGGTACGATGGTGTCGGTCGCGAACAACGGGTCAGTATGCGAATCCTTCGTAGTACAAACAGAGGGGGGATCGGGGCTGCCTACGCTCACCTAATTCTTTGAAGTCTCATGCTCTCAGTCATCCTGATCGACGCCTACTGTTACGAGCTGCCGGGGGGGTCCACGCAAACTACTGAACCGATGGGCAACTACTCAAAACGCCGCATGTTCACGCCTAGAGTATTCAAGGCCAGGATTCGCAATCTTTTGCTCGCAGGTGCCTGAGTGCTGAAAACCACAGCGGAAGCGAACATATAGCGGAGCCACGGTCCCCCCTCGCGATTAAGATGTCGTAACTGGCGTTAATTGGCGAGTTCAATGATCACTTGCCTATGAGGGTCTTCTGTGGTGACGTCGCTACGGGAATTCGTAGGCAAAGTAGAAAGACGGAGGGTGGAAAGGGACCTCAAAGGCCTTATTCTTGCGCACGGTCGGTAGGCATGGCGATCTGTCACAAGAATGACAGCAGTAAGCTTCATAACCAGCCGAATGGAGGGGCAATGCGATAAGATCCCGGTACTAACGCCTCCAAAGTCAAACTCTTCTCAACATTTTTGCACTGTCTATTGGGGCTCAGGGTGCAGATCAGCCTTGTTGGCTACCTTCGCACCTACCGGAATGTCAACACAACCACTCAATCTCCCTCCCGCCCTCCCACACCACAAAACACTCAGACAACAAATTTGCAAACAACGGGAAGACCGCGTCTGTTCGCCTACCCGCACAGTGTTCGGCCTCAACGGAGGGGGGAAGGGGGCGCACGGTGCAGCAACCGCCAAGTCCAGGACGACGCGTGCTGCTCCCTTCTGTCAATTGCACCACTGTGGCGCCTACAGCAATTCCACTGAGGAACCTGCGCTCCCGACTGGGCACCTGCGAGTCAATCGCAGTCAGGTGACCCAACTGGCAATCGTCCGGTCTGCTCTACCTGACCGCAGTTTCCGCACATTACGATTGCATGGGTTTATTCGGCCATAGGCCCAGCAGTGACAACGATAACTAAAACATCACCCACCAGTCATGTGATGAAGCCTGCCGTCGGTAATGACGGGCTAGGAATTGTTTGCGTGTGCATCACAAGCCTGTTTCACTAAAACGAATGCACGTTCAACTTATCCCCACGGTATTTCTGAGTAAATGGTATTGGCAATACACGAACAGTTCGACCGTCGATTTCGACTATGCGCACCGTGTGCTCCACAGCGAGGTGAGAGCAGGAAGAATTATTTGCGTGTAGTTTATAGTGATAGTGGACTTGCGCAGCATTTACCGCACTCCCTCCACTCCCTGCACCTAGATGCGGTGTCAAGACAAAGTCAGGAAGACCGGAGGCGGAAAAGGACGCAGGTGGCTGACACGGCAGAAACCTGCACCTAGGCGTACCACCACATCCCCTGATCCACAGTGTAAACTGACCAGGATTATATACCAAAACACGGATAGGGGGCCGACACGGATCCCAATTGGCGCAGAGTAAACCGGCAAGCGGGCGTGCCACTACACCCCAATGTCGGCATTTGTTATGGGTACGCACTCCCGATAACGCTTGCCGGACTCCCTTATTTTGGTCTAGCGCATCTACCGTGTGGCCCGTATTAGTGGAAAACTGGCTACATAACAGACAGGAGGACTATCAGTTGATGTAGCAGTAGTTCCTTAATGATATGACAGCTCGGCCGTCAGTTTCGACCATGTCGACCGTATGCCACCACAGCCGGGTGGGAGGGGTAATGGTGACTTGGTAGAGATGTTTATTTAATTAAGACCGGTGCACGCGACTCTCAATAATGCTCGAAAAAAAAGCGTTTCGGAAGGGTTCGGAGACTTTTGCCGGGGGACAGAAAAAGTAACTGTATTACAGTTTTAGTGTAACTTCTAATTATTTGCAAGTGGTGCGAGACACGTAGTGATGCTGTGATGAATTTTACCTTGAGGCGGCTGGTCCCCGGAAGTCTGGATCATGAGTGCGTTCTCCACCTGAAAAATAACAACAATAAGGCCATCAGAGTGAGCATATTTTGGAAGTAATGACCGCAGGAAAAACTTCAGTTTTGACAGATTAATTACCTCTCTGTCCCCTCTCACTTGCTCGGCCTTGTGTGAAAACGACGGTTAGCGAGTACTCCGGTGTGGACTAGAATTTCCTGCTTAGCAAGGCCTGACTCCTGCCGCCGCTCTCGTCAGCAGTCGAACTACGTACAGTTCGCCTATTCTGCCAACGTGTTGACGCTGACCGTCAAAGCGACGTGTGGCCAACTACTTTGCGAAAAAATATCTGATTTCGGTCAACATGGAATGGCGAAGGGGTGATTTCTCAGTTGTCCGTCACCCGTACAGGTGCATAATGTTCGAGCTTGTATCATACACTAACCACTAGATACAAGGCGCATCGACAGATGGTTGGCAGGTGAACAGTCAGGTCTGACGCATGGGCTGTTTCAGACAAGCAACGAAAGTTAGGAAGATTGGGTTCCGGTAAGCTGACCACCTGAACAAAACGTCCTACCGCGATGATTGCACTCTTGCTGAATCATCGCTGCCAAGTGGGAATGTCTTGATTGCCTGCTATTTGTTCGCTTAACTCCGACATTAACGAAATCAAAGTAATTGGACACTGCCTAGTCCGTTCTATGAAAGGACCTAGTAGGCAAAGGGTAAACATTGTCCTGAAGTGGAAGAATTACACCGATTATGTTAAACTGAGACTCAGTTTCGAGCGGATGATGGGTGTGCGTTCTGAAGAGCCATCTTTTTAGCGATTCCCAGTGGCTGCTGAGGTCTGGCAAGGACAAGTATTGCTTCGACAGTCTTGTTAAATTTTTGGTAGAATGTCTCGTCCTATCATGCCCATTCTTGCCGATGGCTTGAGCAGTCAAACTTGCAGAATTGCCTTGAGTCAGACGGGGTGCATTTCCCCATGGGGTTCTCCCTGGCGGATCAATATGACGTACTGAAACGCCCAACGCCAACAGGATCAATTACATGCTGGTTCGAACGCTATCTCGAAGAACCAAAGAGAATTTTTGGCGGAACAGGTCTAAGTCGCACAATAAACTACAATAAACGGCACCATGGAGAGTTCACAGTTATTTGGATACCGGGAGTTTTTACGGATGCCACCGTTGGCGAAGTAGCTAAAGTAGCAACGAATACTTTCGGCCGAGTTTTATGTCATCTGGGAAGATTGATTGCATAAGATAGTCTTCTCCGACGAAAATAAATTCAACTTTAATGGACTGACCGCTCGGGACTACTATCACGTCACCAATGTGGTCATATGAAAGTGGCAGCGAGAGGGTCGTCGAGACTTTTGTTTCGTGCAAATGGTGCTCAATTGCTCTCCTTTTTGATCCGACAGTTCGACCGTGTGACCGACGGTGTCTACTGTGTGCTCCACAGCAAGGCGAGAGCAGGGACGGTGAGAGTAGACTTTCGCTGCATCGACCACACTTTGCCCTCCTCCACCACCTGGGCCTGGTGTGATCACAGTCATGAAGACCAAAGGTGGAAGAGGACGCAGGTGGCTGGCGCGACAATAACCCGCACCTAGGCGTACCACCACACCCCCTGGTCTTCAACGTACGCTGACAAGGACTTACACCAAAAAAGAAAGAAGGGCAGCTCGGACCCTACTGGGTGGAAGTTCCATAGAGGTCACATTAAGAAGGAGCCATTGTGGCCTGATTCTTTGTCCATCAGTTGGCCACTCAACACGCAAACACACTGGGCTCACTGCGAGGTCCCAGTCATACCGTTCGCTGGCAGTTTTTTAAGCCACGGCTTTCGGCGCAACGTGATAGATTCATGAGCGTCAGACTGTCTGTGGCGAGGAATGCGCGCTGAAGCAGTCGGCCTCACTCTATCTTCCCACTCCCAAGCACGAGTCTACTGGGCAGATGTCTGATGCGAGAAGTGGGCGCATTGGTTGACAGAGCTAGAGAGCCTGTCTGCGCGTGCCACACGCACGCCCCCGCCCGCCATGCAGGCACACGCGCACACACCAGGGGTTAGGACGTTCGGACCTCACACGTAATAGACGGACCGAGTGGAGAAGGGGACCGAAGAGTGCACGTCCCACATGCGTGAGAGATGCCGATGGTGTGGAATGGTGAAGGTTCCCGTGTGGTGCCTGTTTTGATGTGGGTGTGCGATGATGTGGTCATGTCTGTGGTAATTTACCGCAGGTTTTCATGAAGGTGAATGTGACCGCTTATGCCCCTGCCATGGCTGAATATAACACAATGCAGGCAGCTGAGGCGGTGGCGTCTGGTGTATGCTGGTGCTCCAGGGACTCGTTTGTCATTCTCTGTGACCGACCAGGCCGATGCGTGAGACTAATATGCGGCGACATTGTGGGTAGGACAGGTTGGGGGATGTTTAATCGGTTGTCGCTTTGATGTTGTCAGTGGATGCCGCGCAAGTTTTGATGAATTTAATGGACCGGGATGGGAGAGTTGGAGGATGTACAGGACATGTTAGGCGTGTCGATACTGCGGCGAATCCCGCTTTTGTGGGTACGCGTGCGATGGAATAGGCCCATGTGATGATTGGATGTGCGTGGACAGTGCGGACAGTCAAGGCAGATGCGGAAAGTGTATGTCCCAAATGAAGGAGTCCCGTATCCACCACATGCTTGGAAACTCAGGACAGGTGGTCAAGCCTCTTTACTGCTAATTTGCGGAGACGGATTGCCCAGCACGACCACAACATGCTGTACCGGAGGCGTCGTATGCTTCTTTGTAGACGACTTACTTCCTATCCAAATAGTCTATCCTATGCCTAGGTTTTTTAAGCTGGGTGCGATGGCAATTTCTGGCTTATCTGCCGTTATGAGTCAGTTTCATCCAAACCCAGGTTTGCCGCACCTGAACCATGGAGCCGGCGTTGTTTGGTCATCGAGTGTTATTAAAGTTCACCATACTCAAGCCTCTCTAGCCTTTGTCGGTACTCTCACTTCACATATGTCACTAGTCGCTGCACGATTCCCGCTGAGGGATTCAAACTGAGTCCCAAGCCATGACGCAACGAACATGTCTTGTAGCCTGGTCGGGGAAATGGACTTGCAAAATAACGTAATGCATTCGTAATTGTACTTGGCCCTTCCCCTGGTGTCTTTCAACGAATCCAGATACACTTTTAATGTAAGGAATGGTGTACCAGTTACCTAGTTACAACATCTGGTTGGAACTGACTAGTTTCCTTTTCTTTATTCGTGCTAACTCGCGAATCTTTGTACAAGGCCTCTGGGGTGCCCATTTTCGGTAGCCTTCCTTGTCATAGCAGTGTGTTTTGTTTGATTAAGCTGGCTGTTAAAAGCCCTCTGTCTGCAAGACGTATGGTAGCTGTCGTCATAGCGTAGAGCAACCGCAGCAAAAGCCTCCTAGTGGTAGGCTGGTATGTGATGCTCCGCCAGCCTTTCGCTGAACAAAAACATTTGTAAACGGGAGTTTTTTGCCAACTCCATTTTCGTGTGAGTCTTATTTCTGGAGATGTTGGGTCTACAGTGTTGTGGGGTGTTTCTAATAAGAAACAGGCGTGTCGTCTGCGTACCGCAGCCAAAACTAACTAGCGGAGGAATCGTAGCCGCTAGGTTCCACAATGTGATTTTGCGAGAAAGCCAGGGGCGAGTAATCCAGTAGGGGCTTGCTTTATTTAGCGATGGAATTTTCTGGGTAGCTGGGAGTTAGTTTCTAGATACAGGTCTAAGCAGTTGTACTGGAGGACGTTTTTGTGCAGTTTTTCCTGATCTAAGGGTATGGAGGCGCACAGAGACGACACGGGATGAAATCGGGATCCCCATTACTATCGCCAGAAATTCTGTAGTTGACAACCATTTTCACAATTTTAGGTAATATGGTGGACTAGACGTAATGACAGTGAAACTGAAATGCGTGGCCTCACGATTGTGGGACAGAAATTTTTCCACCACTTTTATTACTTAATGCACTGGCAACAAACGATTTTCTGACAAATCCTCGATTGCACTAAAAGTTGCCCCTTTCTGATCTCACATACATGCGTAAAATTTCCGACATTTTTGTCAACTAACTATAACAGCTCATACGTTGAGGATTCCCTATCCTTTTCACATCGTTTAGAACGTCTGACCGACCAAGTTCAAACAGAGACAAATATCTTACCGCTTAATATTTTTTGTCATGAATAAAATTATTTGTAGTTTGCAGGACTTGTTAGAAGATTCTAGATGCGTTCTGTACAGGGTCGGTTAAGAAGACATGGACTCGTTTCTGCAGATCTGCAGAAAGCCAATTTTTGAGGTAGATCAGACACGGATAATAATTGAATATTCTTGAGCATCTAGTGCCATGGACAAAACAATCGAAGATAAGACAAAAATACAAACACTTAGTCCCAAGGTATGCATTAACAGTCCCGAAGACAAACCGGCAGAAAGTCGCCGTCTACTCTCCGTTCATTTATAAAAATAATGTTCTTGGCAAAATCAAAATACAAAAAAATATTACGCGGCAAAACCTACCCTTCGATCCTCGTATATATTCCGCTTCTACGTAAAAGTAAATTAAATGTGTCAATTTGAATACCAGGGCGCGACGCAGAGGAATCCCCACACATATTAATAATACCCGCCCGCAGCAAGCGACGCAAAACTCGTGCACCGCCTATTTGGGCTGCCTCAGTAAACAGGTAGGGCGATTGAAGACCATTTTACTCAATACTCAGTTTCCTGACTGTCTACTAGACTACGAAAATCTTAATTTATGTGGAATTTAAACCGAGACTGTCTTTTCACTTTACGCCGGGTCCTTATAACTGTAGCTAATGTTCTTTTTATGACGACGGACTTTTTCATGATTTCGAGAGCTCAGAACAATAAACAGGATATTCCGGTTCTCGACTAACCGACTTCGTCCCTTATATTTCCAATAGTGTTGCTTTGTTTGATTCAGTTTAATCTATTTGGGGGTCATTATGATCTGCACAATTAGATTCCCTATGTTTTATACGCAGCGGAAGTACATCAAATGTTCGGAAAATGGAACATCGAGCAACTGCCGGTAGACGAACCACTTCAGATGTCGGCAGATAGACTCATATATATATTCATATTTTGCAGTGTGTGTATGGCAAAGTGAACTGTTCAAGCGCAAGTACGTAAAAAGGAAGAAAAAGGATCTCAACTAACTGCGTGCGTCAAAGTGGACATCAGTTAGAATGTGCCATGAGTCACAGATAGTAAGAAGATCCCATTAACGAACGCTGCTAAAATGTGCAGTTATATTGTGATAATCATAAAATTCATAAAAATGTTCAAATGAGAAAAGCGGTTTGGCAATGTGGTGCGTAATGCTATAATGACTCAGGTTTCTCTCAAAACCCTCTGCTGATGTCGACATTGCAACTTCTGAGTTCTCTAGCAGAGAAGAATACAGCCTGATATAAGTTGCCAAAGTCTTGGGAATGAGATAGTATATGCGTTGTATTTGGTACCCCCAATAAGTACTGAGGCTGGTGACAGCAATCCTAATCAAGCAAGATGTGAAACGACCGCAACAGGTCACCTCGTAGCTGTCTGCAACTTAAACGAAAGAGCTTAAAATAATTAATTCGAGCAAAGACAATGACTGGAAAATTGCCATTGTCGGTTTACGTTCGTCTTTAATTGTTCTTCGTCAGTTTTAGTTTGAATAACGCTCTTATTCTCTATATCACCAGAAGACACGATGGCATAAAAATCCAGCTCATTAAGCCAGTAGTTGGCGTTCATGATCAAAGTGGTAGGGCCAATAACGCCGCCTTAGGTAGCACCAATCTCAACCGCTACTCTCGCGGACTCCTGGCCGCCGACGCCGACAACTTGAGAGCGACTCTTTAGGAAGCTACGAATCCGCATCATGAGCTTACCACCAACGCCTTCTTGACTGGGTTTGTACAGCAGTCGCTCATTTGGTATATTATCGAGTGCCTTCCTAATGCTGATATGACCTGCAAGCACCTGATCGTCTGTATTATCTGCTTGAGTCGTTCGTTCTAAACAGTAGAGCAAGACCTGCGTCTACTGTTTTCATAATGGTTATCGGATTGTAATTTTTGCTGCTGTAAGAAACGCTATAGAATAAATAGAAAATTTGTTTTAATTAATCCCCCTACGGACACTAACAATAACGATTGTACTTGATATTAGTTTAAAAGCACCTTCAAAGAAAGATAATGCACGGACCGGGATAACCGTGAAAAAACTCTTGTGCATAAATACAGAGGATGGTATTTTTGGAGTTTGGATGGTTCAGGAGAAAAGAGAATGCGGCCGGTGTGCTGATGGTAGTCCAGAAAGGGATGGATAAAACTGCTTACGATGTTTCCAGTCTCAATTCCTTCTCATGAAATTGTTGCTGCACCAAACAGAAGCAATGAAGAACCGATGTTCGCTGGCGTCTTAGGAAACTGTTCCAGATGAGACCGGCGAGTGGGATCAGCGAACAAGTACTTCGTCGCTACGGCAGATTAAATCGGTGTAATCGGCATCCAAAATATGAAAAAAACTAGCAATAGTTCTCTTAGACAAAAATTAATTCTGCTGGATAATTTTTTCCAAATTACAAGTTGGTTCACAGAATGAACGACGATGTCTAAAGGAACGTGACAGAGAAAGAAACAAAAAGACCTCATGATGGCTATTGCGTCGGACGAGATCGATAGTCTTTAAAGTAGTAAGCAGGCTAAAAGTACGACTGTTTTAGAGCTTAAACAGTAAAAAGGGTCCTTTTTGTAACCAACGGAGTCTTAAGGGATCAAGACTTGTATGCTCGCGACGTTCCTTGTAGGTCATTTATTGGCAGTCTATGGTTAAAACTCTACTGGTTATAAATTATTGGACGAATTCTGTTTTCTCCCGATCAGCAGCGCGCATGAGGCAAAATAAAAACAAACAACACTCCAGACCAGATCTGACGCACATTTTACAAAGACGCATTCTAATATCGCTGGTTTTAAAGTTTCGGAGGACGAACCCGGTCCTTCTGCGTGCTTTCTAGACTATTTGAGCGCACTGATCCGAATGATTTAAACTCTTGAAGTATGATACTGTGGAAAGGCATCCTGACCTTGCTGATTAAATGTGTCCATGCATGCTCTTCCTGTATCGCTTGACTGATTTGTGTTCTGAACGTACCTTTTTAGCGACCGCCGTGGAAGAGCGTGAGGGGAGCAGTCGAGGGACCGCCCGTAAGGAGGAAGACGGAAATAAAACAGAACGGGACTAATTACCTCGGCTGATTTATTTCTTCTCATAAACTTTTCCATCTTCAACCTATTCTTTCTGTGTACGCTTGCACTTGAGGATGAGGAGCTCAGTTCGCGCTAGTTTTCAGGGTTCCAGCCAAGAGACGCTCGACCAGGCAGAAGCACCAAAGAAGCCTCTACGGACTGCCACATAATTCAGTATATATGAGGGATAGAGGCAGAGCCTTAGGAAAGCCCTATTAAGAGATAGACGTATGAAAAAAAAACATGCAGATATTTACATAGCAGTTATACCAGTCATTGATATCATGTAAAAGTTTGCTCATCAAGCATAAGTTTATCTAGTCTTCTTTTGAAAGTCTCGACGTTTTCCGCTAGGACAACAGAGTTCGGCAATTTGTTCCATCCCTCAACCGGCCGGTGAGAGAAGAATTTGGCCCGCAAATCGAGTCTGGCATGCTTCGTCTTCAATTTGTATGGGTGCCCTCGGAGATTTGTCGTCCGCGTCAGTTCTAAGAAGTCGTCAAACTGAAGAGCACAGTCTAGCCCTCGGACGATCCTGAAGGCCATGATCATGTCCCCTCTGTACTGTCTATAAGAGAGAGGAAATATTTTTAGCTTCTCCAGCCGTCTCTCATAAGGTAAGGTACTTAATCCGCCGACTAGCCTGGTCACTCTACGTTGTACGTTCTCCAGTAGGGTGTAATCTTTTTTAGTCCAGGGACACCATGCCTGGACACAATATTCCAACATTGGTCGAACGTATGCGCCAAATACTCGGCCGAAAAGTTCTTCATCAAAATTGACGAAAGATCTTCTAATCGCGCCTAAAATACCCATAGCTTTCTTTGATACCTTAGCGCAGTGAGACGGTGGTTTGAGAGTTGACGTCATCCACACACTGAGGTCTCTTAACTCGTTGACTGATTCGAGTTGGTGACTTCTTATAAAGTACTGAGATTCAAATCCCAACGGCCTCCTGTTGCTCGAACGTAATCGGATAAGTTGGCATTTGTTACGATTGAGGCTTAGACACCACTCATCACATCATTTTTGCAAGCGATTTAAATTGTCTTGTAATTGTACAGAATATTCCGGCTTCTCTATTGATTGCCACAATTTGAGATCGTCGGCAAACATTATTCGCTCGCAGGTCAGACAGTCCAGGCAGTCGTTCACATATAAAAGAACAGAATTGGACCCAGAACGCTTCCCTGCGGAACGCCACTGTGCACGGATGCCCATTCCGATTTAGCGTTTCCGATACACACACGCTGAGATCTGCCCCTAAGAAAATCGGCTAGCCATTTCAGAAGATTTCCATTCACACCCACTTGACGTAGTTTACATATAAGTCGTCTGTGTGGAACACTGTCAAAAGCCTTTTTGAGGTCGATGTACACGGCGTCGACTGATAAGCCCATGTCAATTGATTTCGTCCAGCTCTCCATGGATACTAGGAGGTTGGTGAGACAAGATCGACCGCTTCGGAATTCATGCTGATGTAGACTGAGCAAGTTGTTTTCTTCGAGGTGCCGCATCAGCTCCGTTTTTATTACTCTTTCCATCAACTTGCAACAGATGCTAGTGAGAC
>CACRXP010000023.1:2143794-2155812 GCA_902702965.1 Spirometra erinaceieuropaei
TGTTCACTTTAACGTGTTGGGTAAGGAACTCAGCTGTGATCAGTTGCATAAATTTCTGTTCGAAGGAGATTTCTGATCGCGTGCAATACATCAAATCCCACTCTATGTCTGGACAGTTGAAGTCACCAAGTAGCATTATGTGTTTCCTTCGACAAATTTCTTTTATCTCGGTGATGAGTGCATCTATGAGGCGACAACTGCGTGACCCATCCACTGGTTCATTTTCTGTTCATCTTAGAATCACAGAGATATTTGAGATGGCCTCAAGGATGTGCCTAGCGCGCGACAGGCAAAGAGAATCAATTGCTCTCAGTGGTTCGAACCCTGGCAAATCCGTCGCTAACATCTTCCGTCATCGGTCCTCCTCTAAGCGTGGTCATGAACTTCCACCCATGCTAAATGATAACAAAGTCTTCCTCACCGATGACACTGACAAGGCGGAGTTGTTTAGTGCTTTCTTTGCAAAACACCTTGCTGCCGAGTCCGATCCGGTCCCTTTCTTTCGATCACTTTCAGATAGGACACTTAGTACAATTGATGTCTCTTCAGATCTCATTAAGAAACACATAAGCCGTTTGAAATACTCACACTGCTCAGGAACTGACGAGATTCCGAATTCGATTATTAAACAAGCGTCCGACCTTCCCATATTGCTCAGTCATTTATTCTCGGTTTATATTTCAAAAGGATTCTTTCCTGAAACATGGAAAACGTCAATTATCATTCCTGTTTTCAAGTCAGGATCTCGGTCCGATGTTAATAACTATCGGGGCGTGCACAAAACGCCGTCTCTAGCAAAACTTCTTGAAAGGATTATTTTCAATGAAATTCTTGACTTCTGTCGAGCTAATCGGCTTCTGAGCTCTATTCAGCATGGATTTTTACCTGAACGATCCTGCGAAACATGTCACTTGGCTTTTCTTAATCTTATCACTTCTCTTCGTAATGAGCGGCAGTCAGTGGTAGTCATTTACTTTGATCTTAGCAAAGTATTTGACAAGGTGCCCCACAGACGTCTTTTAGTAAAATTGGAAGCTCTCGGCATCCGGCCGCCTCTACTCGACTTCATCAGGTCCTATCTGTCCAACCGATATCAGAAAGTCATGGTCGGTAATAGCTACTCCACACCTCACTTGATCACGAGTGGCGTACTTCAAGGCACGGTTCTGGGTCCGCTACTCTTCCTTCTCTACATCAATGACATTTCGACTGAACTCGGAAATTCGCAAACTTTTACTTATGCCGATGACCTCAAGTGTGTTTACTCATACTCTAAGGACACTGCGAACGTTTGTGTTGAAAAAATTAATGCCGATTTACTACGCTTAAGCAGATGGGATTCGACATGGCAGATGGAGTTTTCATCATCCAAGTGTAGTTTCATGTCTTTTGGTTCTACCAAACTTCTTGGTCCCATAATTTTTCAGAATAACCCACTCTCAGAATGCCTCACCATAAAGGACATAGGTCTAAGTTATACGAATAAACTTGCTTTATCACCTCATGCAGATAGAATCTCTGCCAAAGCCGCGCAGATATGTGGATTCATATCGCATAATTTTTTCCTTCCGGAAATGAAGCTAAGACTTTATCAAATGTTTGTTCTTCCAGTCCTCGAATACTGCTGTCCTTTCTTCGGTTTAATGCACGCCTGCGACCGTAATAAAATCAAAAATGTTCGGAGGGTTTTCACTCGGAAACTGTTCTCTCAAGCTTCGTCCAGTATTTCTTATACTCAGAGATGTCAGCTGGCGAACATTAAGTTTTTGTGGGTTAGAAGACTCGAAGCTGGCCTTTGCTTCCTTTTTCGCATCAACTCTAGCTCCAGTCTTCCGCCCATTGACACTCTCACTCCGAGAGATCGGTCTTATGCCACGCGTAACTCCTGCATGGTGATTCCGCCGCCTCTTTGTACTACATCTAAGCGCTCCCTCTTCTTTGCTTCCAAATATGCCTTCCTTTGGAATAATCTTCCGCCTGAAATTAGATTATCGCCTAAGTTACTGGTATTTAAGTCGAAATCACGCAACCATCTTACGCCGGAAAGCATAAAGGCACTGTTAACGGTCTCATTTCCGAACACTCAGATTCTTGACTTCGAGAAGGGTCCTCCTGGGATTTAGTGGTAGATTAAGTGGTAACTCTTAATTATATCATTAGAAACCCCTGTTTTGAATTGGTTTCTAAATCCACTGCTATCACTCCCCCCATAGCGACAATTTTCGCGGTTTTTGATGTCATCTCCTGCATTCCGACCTCATGCGGTCTTTCGACGCTCACGGCGGAACCCTCAGTAGTCACTGTCTACTAGTAGTTCGGTCGTACCTCCCTCACTGCTCGGCTGAGCTCGAAGCGTGCTGTGGCCGATCGCATCTGGTTTCCTCTCGTCTGGCCTCTTTGACGCGGCGTACCAATCCGGCCCAGACGATCTCAATTGTGAATCCCGTATACAATGCCATATGCAAGCCAGTCCTGTCTGACACACATTCGTACCCATTAAGGCGGACATTTATTGATACCCTGACGATGACCGACAACAAACCGTTATATACCGCCACCTACAGGCCAGACCTGCTCGCTTTTTTCTGTCATTATTTTTAGTGAGTGGTTTTGTTTCTCCTGTAAAATTAATCCAATCATTTTTAACTTTTTGTAAGGAGTTTTTTTCACCCCTCAATCATCATGTTTCTCAATGGACTTCTAATTCAGAAACTATGAATTGCATTTTGTAAAGACTCCTCCTACCTCGTCTAAAACTCGCATGTAAATTTATTTTAACTTTCTTTGATGGGACCCCGACGGGTCTTTAATAAAAAATTATCTATCTATCTATCGTCCGCATCCGTTCGCTGGCTTGGCGGTCTATAAACCAGACGAAGAAGAAGAAGAGTAGGAAGAAGACAAAATAATACCCTTGGGTGGCTCGAGTGCTTCATTGGTGGCAGCGACTAGGATGAACCCAACAACCCCTTCCGCCTCGTCTACGACTACCCCTGACTCCATCCCCAATTGCTTTCGCCCTTTTGACGGACGGATCAATTTTCGTAGCTGGTTGCGGCGGTTCCGTTGCCACACGGATGAGGTGCTGCAGGATCAACGCTCTCGATTAGTTTTTAAATACTTAGGAGATGACCGACTGTATAAGGTTCTCAACGCCGGGCTGCCAGTTTCAACTACTTTTGATATCTTGCGCGACCAAATCCAACGCCTGTTCCAGCTTCGTTTGGCAATCGAAGATGCGACCCACCGACTCATACACCGTCGTCGCCCTTTAAGAGGAACACCTGAGCAGTCCGCGGCTGATCTAGCGCGGTTGGCCTCCGACGCTTACCTGTCCTTGTCGGCAGCTGACAAATACCAGGTGGTCCTTTACCATTTCAAATGCGGCCTGGACTCGGCAAAGTGGCGTATTCCTTACGTCTTAATCCCCGGATGACCTCAAGAGCACAATCCAGAGAGCTGCTCGGTTGTTGGAGCCGACCTCCCATGGATCTGATTACCATCGCTCTTCTGGGAGCACGACTTTTCCCCCAGCTTTCTTCGACCCGGGGAAAAATCCCGTTCAAGTGGGTTCTCTAGGTCAACCAATAACAATACGCTCTAGTCTCGTAAGGGTTTTGGTCATCGCCCGCCATATTCTGGGTGCATACCCGGATCCTTGATGACTTCAGGCTCATCGATATCGTAACAGTCAAAATCTAGTTGGGGTTGGTGGTCATTGCTAACCACCATAACAGAGCACCTATGCCAAAACAGAGAAAGACGCAATGTGAGGCACCACTGAGAAAAGGCCTGCAGATCGCTCTCTAGGAGTTCGAGCATCATTTCTTGATCTACCGGCTTATATTTATATGAAACTTTCAGATCATCTGTAAAGATGAAGTGTTTGCCATGCTGAAATAAATTTGGCTTGGTGTTGACAAAAAGGCAAAATTATAGCTGCCCAAGCACACTACCCTGAATGAATCCACTCCTCACGAGCTTGGTGTTGGAGACAACACTGGCTTGATTTTTGGTCTTATAATTTTACTGAAGATCACAGTGAGGCCGGTTAGTCTACAGTTGCTTTTAAAGACCTTGCTGCCGCCTATATGTGGCTGCGGGATTCGTGCAGGTCTGCATTCAACAGGCATACAGTCAACTTCGAGCGAGTCTGTGAAAAGCATGCTCAGCGGTCTGGCCAATACGTCAAAAAGCTCCTTCAGCAATTTGTGTGGAATTTCGCCTAAGCCGGAATTTTTAATAGTAATAATTGTTGAAGAAGGCGATAAGATCACCTGGACAAGAGCTTTATTAGCCTGACGTTTCGGATTCCTACTCGAATCATCATCAGAGACAAAAAAAGCAGAAACGGGTGGTTGTTGCACAAGGGGCTGCGGTATTTATAGGATGCAGTAGCCATGCTACCGCATACCTATGAACATTCACGCCTCCCCCCTTCATCCGGGATCGTCGCACTTGGTGTGATCATTGCTTGATGGCCGACATTCAAGTCGATAATTGCTGCAATTTCATCACGTGCATTGGATGTTGGCGTGATGATTGCTCGACCATCTGACGCACCGACCCCGGTGTTGCAAAAAGTGTTCAACTCTGCGTTCCCCGCATGGCTTGTTACTCCGCCTAGGCGAAGTATGGAGTGGGAAGATCATTGCACTTGTTGATGGACTGGGGGCAGTAGACCATGATTCCAGTGGCTCCTGGCTCCCGCGGTTGACACCTCTTCCGAGAATTTTGGCCTCATAGAATTTGAATGTGTGGCCGGACCTCGTCGAATGAGCCGCAACTTGAGAGCTGGCGTCATTTCTGCGCACCGCTGCCGCGTGTTCGGCCATTCTCGTTCGGAGCTGTCTTCCGGTTTCTCCGGCGTAGTTGCTTTGTCCGCAACTGCACCAGGTCCGATAAACGACTCCAGACGTTTCTAGCCGTGGCAGTGGGTCTTTAGGTTTCATGACCAGACGCGTGATGATTGCCTCCGGTCTGTGTGCCACTCCAACCCCAAGTGGTGCGAGAAGGCGGCCGATAGCTTCCGAAACTTTATTGACATACGGAAGTGTCCGCCAAGATTTGGTGTCCGTGCGGTTAGGCCTTTCGTCCCTTTTGCGTATGCACCGGTCAACGAAGTTGCGCGGGTAGCCATTGGTTTTGAAGACCCGTCGGAGGTATTGTGGTTCGGCAATTTCGTCTTCCGGCTCACTGCAGTGCGTTTCGACACGCCGATAGAGCGTCCTTACACAACTGCGTTTGTGGCTGATTGCCGATTGGGAAACCGTTCACAGCGGTGTTCCGCAGGAGAGCATCCTGGGTTCCATTCTGTCCTTGATATATGTTAACGATTGCCTAGACTGCCTAACCCACGAGAAGGTAATGTTTGCTGATGATTTGAAGGTGTGTAGTTCCACTGAAAAATCAGAGGACGCACTAAACTTACAAAAAACCTTGATCAACTGCAATAGTGATGTGATGAAGGGCTTCTAAATCCCAATTTCAACACATGCCAATTCATCAGACTTGGTCTAGTTACAGATAGGATTTGGGATCTGAATATCACTATTTCCTCAGCAGTCACGAATTCGACCTTGTAAAAGAAGTAAAAGACCTTGGTGTGTTGATGACGTCCACTCTCAAACCCTCTTTTCATTGCGCTAAGATAGCAAAGAAGCCTGTGGCACCCTGGGAGCGATCAGGAGACCCTTTCTTAACTTCAACAAAGAGCTTTTCGGTCGATTGTTTGGAACGTTATCCAGCCGGTTTTGAAATATGGTATTCGTGCATGGCGCCTCTGAATTGCACTCTCTTGGAGAAGGTGCAACGAAGAGCGATTAACCTAGTCGGTAGGCTGAAGAGCCTACCCTATAAGGAGTCAAGTGTGCCATCAAATTGGCCGATTTTTTGAAGTAGCACAAACGACAGATTTCCGGGATCACAGATATCAAATGAAGACAAATTATGTTAGGTTTGATGTGTGGGCGAATTTGTTCTCCCATCGAATAATTGAAGATTTTAACGAACTACCTGATTCAGTTGTTCTGGTGGAAAGCGTTGAGACATTTAAACGAAGACTTGATGCCATTTTATACAGTGGCCATGTATTTACTTGATAAAAGCTGATAAAATGTACCCGTACCTCCACATTCACATATGTACGTTTTTCAGTCCATATCTGCAAACAGGGTTTTCAAAGGCTATACTTATCTCCCTTTTATATACTTAATTAAAAACGCCCTTCCAGTAGGTTTGGTTATCCTAGAGACACTGTATGTATGCATGTATGCATTGAAGGGTTAGAGGCAGAGCCCTTGATGACCTTATTTATGTACAGTGCTTTCGCAGATTCATACTCAAAAATAAAATAAAATTGCATGCCTTTAAAATGTGATTGTGTCACAGTTCAATCGTAATCATAAGGTAGTGCATAGAATCACTGTAAATTAGTGCAGCAGATTGTATATGACAGATTTTACAAAACTGGCTGTGCATAGTCATGATGTCCAAGCCGATTTCTGTCGAAAACTAGACGAGCAAGTTTTCTTTTAAACACACAAACTGTGTCAGCCGTCACCATCTCGCTTGGAAGCGAGTTCCACGGCCTGACAACCCGCTGGCTGAAAGAAAATTTTCGCCGGTCTAAACGAGTTCGCTCATTCCCGACTTTGAATGCATGGCCGCGTAGTTGGTTTGTACGGGCGAACTCAAAGAAGTCCTCTGCCCTTAGTGAGCAACCCTGGCCGCGAACAATCCGAAACGTCCAGAGTAGACTGCAGTTTATTTGTCTATAAGAGAGAGGGAATAGGCCAAGCAAATTTAGCCTCTCCTGATAAGACAAATGCTTTAGACCGTCGACCATCTTTGTCGTTCTGCGTTGCACCTGTTCGAGTAAGTTGATATCCTTCCTCATCCATGGTGAAGCTGCTGGCATTCCATACTCTAGATGAGGTCTTACAAAGACACCAAAGAGTCTTTCAAAGAGTTCGGGAGGAAATATTTAAAATGCACGTCTGATCCAATGTAGAGCACTAGTTGCCTTCTGGACCATCTTTCTGCAGTGTTTTGATGGCTATAGATTTTTGGTCGTCCATACATCTAGATCTCTGTGTCTTTCTAAAGTTTATAACCTCGTCGCGTCAATATAGTACCGGTGTTTGGGAGAGGCATTGCGGCCGGTGTTCAGGTGCAAGCCAGCCCGTTTGTGCACAACCGTTCAAAATCCTTAGACTCGAGATAAGTTGAAATTCATTTATAACTGAAATATTTGACATATTTCTGCGTCGATTTTGCGTCGATTTTTATTAGCTGTCTAAAATAACACATAAATTCATTGCACTCTCTCCATTTATCCATGACCGATGTTACGTTTGCTGTCGACAAAGTAGATCTTTCGGCCATCTTCCGTTTACCGAAGTTCATCGAGAAACATGAACATATTTTCACGATCCTCGATTCACTAACAGACTCAAATAGATTCACGAACAGCCTAACGAGCCTACCACAAATTTAATCGATTATACACTTAGTTTCGTCAGAAGTCGCGGATAGATCGAAACGCAGGATCAATTTAATTATCCGTAATATACCCCACACCGTTAATCCGACACCATCAATTCAAAATTTTATACGTTCGTGTGGCTTAAACATCAGAGTAGCCTACACTAAAAGACTTCACTCCAGAAGCAAAAATAAACCCGTCTTAGTAACCTTCTACTTACAGACCGAAGCTGAGATTGTCCTACAACATCCCGAGTTAACAGAAATCTGCGGAACCTTAACTCATTTATAGGTCCAGATTTACACCTGTACAAAGACGTAAACTCCGGGAAAAGACACCAGCCACAAATACGATAATCAGCACTCCGGTCCCTCAACTGAACCTTCAGCCACTACTTCTAGCACTAATAAAAATAAATACACAGGCCAGCGTAAACCAAATGATAAATCCACAGCCCCCGCAGAAGGACCTCCAGCAAGTACTTCTGACTCTAGTTCTCATGATAAAAAAACGCGCAACTGCAAACGTATTTAGGACTGCTGGTCAGAAACCAACGAGGGAGGCACAACAAAATAACAACGGTCAACCAGAACAGAACGATGATGCAGATCCCGGACCGAGTCATGTGACACCTGTAGATAGTTTTACTACATCCCCCAAGACCGATAAATCAGTAATAGAAAACGACTGCCAAACAAGACACATAAACCAAAAGGCCTTACTAAGCACACCAACGCAACCAAAACGTCCTAGGTATGTTGACACAACAAATAGAAGCCCATCAAACTCTAACCAAAAACAAACAAGCTTCTATAACGGCATCTCGACTCCCCAAAATCCACCTGCATAGCATAGGAATAAGCTAAACCTTTCTAGCATTCCAAACTCCTTACCACCTAATTACAACCCTACAAATTACTTTGGCTTTTACACCTCCCAAACTGAAACTCCATTTAGGTACAATTACCACCTAGTTAACGCACATCCCCATATGTACCCTCAGTCCATACACACTACCCCATGCACTCACACTACACCATACGCATCACCATATCCTCCAAGAACCACACACCTACCTCCATTTAGTCCATCACTCACTCAAAGTACCCCCAGAAATCCTTTTTTTCACCACAGCTCACCTCTTCCATATCCGACATCCTAAAGACAGCTCTTATAAATTCGAGATCGATTGTCAACAGAATATCCCAACTTAGAACTTTTGTTGAAATATATAACCCCGATGTAATTTGCACGACAGAAACATGGGCAAATGAACTTATATCGAATGCTTCGCTATATGTCCCAAATTATAATTTCAATCGACAGGACCGTGTTAATAAACGAAGCGAAGGTTGTCTAATCTACATCAAAACTAGCATTGAGCAAAGTGGTATTGATGTCCCAACCGAAACCTTTGCTGGAGAAGCGTGTTTTGCCACAATAAAATCTCATGCCCAGGAAAACATACTAATCGGATGCCTCTACTCCCCTCCAGAATTTAGTAGTGATGAAACAAGCCTCAACCTCTTAATAAGCAATATAACTAACATAAAAACTGAATATAAGCTAATTGAAGGCGACCTAAACCGCCCAGAAATAGACTGGGTCGAATTATCAGCACCTACCAGGCACGAAGAATTCTTGTCTTCAATTATTTTTAATAACTGGACACAAATAGTTGACGAACCCACCCGAGGAATCAATATACTAGGCGTTATTTTCACCAACGATATCTGGCCCCTCTGTATGCACTGCGACTGCGCAACCTTTGAAAGTGACCACAAAGCAATAATATCAACACTCCCCTTAAACGCAAAACTAGCACCCCATCTTAGTAACACCCGCCTAAACCCAAAAAATCTTGACGAGGACTCCATGAACAACTATATTAGATCATTGGACTGGAGCCCAGATCTTCTTACAACATCCCCTATGGAAGCAGTTAACCTATTATACTCTGTCCTGTTTGTAATTCGAGATACCTTGATAGACGAAAGACTCCCGTATAAGAAATCACCAATCCCGAACTTCCTTCCAACTAAACTAAAAAAAGCTACAAAAACAGCTACGCGACCCCTCTGTGAGTTATTTTTCCACACTTCGACGAACTAGGGAAATTCACGACCTAGTGACGAAAATAGAAACACAAATGACCATAGCAGCAGAACATCGGGCACTAGAATCCCCCGAACGAACAGCTCAGATGTTTCAGAAACTAATGAGTAATCATCGACAGTCAGGACCACGAACTATTATTAATGAATTAGGGCAAGTTATAACCAATGATAAACAAATAGTAAACTTATTCAGCAGATACTTCTCAGCTAACTACACAGTCGAAGTGGAAACCATCCCCCAACCGACCGAGATGACTGAACGCATCCTTAGTGAGATCCATTTTAGTGAAGAAACTGTTAAAGTAGCCATCAAACAACTATCAAACACCAAATCCTATGGGACAGACAAAATCCCACCATGTATTCTGAAGCATATGACATATGCTCCAATACTCATATCTAAGTTATTCGCCCTACTCCAGTCAAATGCAATTTTTCCGGACATGTGGAAATACTCGAGCAGTGCGTCCATATTTAAAAGCGGCAACCGATCTCATACCCAAAACTATCGTGGTGTTCACCGAACACCGACTATAGCTAAAATCCTCGAGAAAATAGTATACAACCAATTGCTAGACCATCTCATGAACGCCAACCTCATTCCCTCCTCTCAACATGCATTTTTGCCCAAAAAGTCATGTCAGTCCTGCCACCTTACTTTTTTGGAATTCGTTTCCAACAATAGAGATGATGGGAACACAGTAGCTTCAATATACTTCGATCTAAGAAAGGCCTTTGACAAAGTCTCCCATAAAAGACTACTGATAAAGCAAAAAAGTCATGGAATTAGGCCACCCCTTCTCGATTTTCTTAAATCTTATCTTCAAAACCGATACCAGGTGGTGCAGATTCGAAACGTCGTTTCAGAACCATCCCCTATTACCAGTGGAGTACTTCAAGGCACTATCCTAGGTCCCCTTCTATTTCTTATATACATTCACGACTTATCGTCCATATCTGTTTCAGCTAAGACGTTTTTATATGCGGACGACCTTAAAATTGCATATGCATATAACGGGAATACAGTAGCCAATATTCATAGAACAATTGAAACTGATCTCAGAAAACTCAGCGAATGGAGTAGTCAGTGGCAGATGCCCTTTTCACCCGAAAAGTGCCATCTCCTGATATTTGGCCCACAAAAACTTCCCCCCATAATATTCGAGGATAAATGGAAACAGAAAAGACCATAGCAGCAGAACATCGGGCACTAGAATCCCCCGAACGAACAGCTCAGATGTTTCAGAAACTAATGAGTAATCATCGACAGTCAGGACCACGAACTATTATTAATGAATTACGGCAAGTTATAAACAATGATAAACAAATAGTAAACTTATTCAACAGATACTTCTCAGCTAACTACACAGTCGAAGAGGGAACCATCCCCCAAGCGACCGAGATGACTGAACGCATCCTTAGTGAGATCCATTTTAGTGAAGAAACTGTTAAAGTAGCCATCAAACAACTATCAAACACCAAATCCTATGGGACAGACAAAATCCCACCATGTATTCTGAAGCATATGACATATGCTCCACTACTCCTATCTAAGTTGTTCACCCTACTCCAGTCAAATGCAATTTTTCCGGACATGTGGAAATACTCGACCATTGCGCCCATATTTAAAAGCGGCAACCGATCTCATACCAAAAACTATCGTGGTGTTCACCGAACACCGGCTATAGATAAAAAGCTCGAGAAAATATTATATAACCAATTGCTAGACCACCTCATGAACGCCAACCTCATTCCCTCCTCTCAACATGCATTTTTGCCCAAAAAGTCATGTCAGTCCTGCCACCTTACTTTTTTGGAATTCGTTTCCAGCAATAGAGATGATGGGAACACAGTAGCTTCAATATACTTCGATCTAAGAAAGGCCTTTGACAAAGTCTCCCATAAAAGACTACTGATAAAGCAAAAAAGTCATGGAATTAGGCCACCCCTTCTCGATTTTCTTAAATCTTATCTTCAAAACCGATACCAGGTGGTGCAGATTCGAAACGTCGTTTCAGAACCATCCCCTATTACCAGTGGAGTACTTCAAGGCACTATCCTAGGTCCCCTTCTATTTCTTATATATATTCACGACTTATCGTCCATATCTGTCTCAGCTAAGACGTTTTTATATGCGGACGACCTTAAAATTGCATATGCATATAACGGGAATACAGTAGCCAATATTAATAGAACAATTCAAACTAATCTCAGAAAACTCAGCGAATGGAGTAGTCAGTGGCAGATGCCCTTTTCACCCAAAAAATGCCATCTCCTGATATTTGGCCCACAAAAACTTCCCCCCATAATATTCGAGGATGATGAAATAACAGAGACCCAATCTGTAAAAGATTTAGGTCTCAGCTATACAAATACCCTTGATTTATCTCCCCACGTCCAACAAATATCACCGAA
>CACRXP010000023.1:2172838-2183684 GCA_902702965.1 Spirometra erinaceieuropaei
AAACCACAAAAACCACCATCAACTATATTTTTATGCCTTAAGCTCAGGAGTTTTTTTTTCACTGCTGGTCGGATTTGTGTTTAATCGCTTCCCTTGACAATGCCTGTAAACTGGCATTAAATTAAAATTTATTTATTTATGCATAGCCTCATCCATATATCTTTGAAGGCTCGGCAGTTATTATTCATATAAATATTTAGACTTAAGTCTTGTATTGCGTTTTCGGCATGAAACCTCAAGCAACCCTTCGTCGAAATCTGAAGGAAACTAAAGTTCATCTGAAACCCAGTGTTCATATGAAAAAAATTGATCTAGGGGCGTTTGATGATTTTAACAACTTTATGTCTCGTTGCGGATCAATTTTTTCTGTCCTTGGTGCCCTTCTTGACGGAAATTTGCCAATGCTTACGTCTCAGCAGTGTGATAAGCTCATGCCTCTCATTAACCTAGTTGGGACTGAGACTGAAGACAGGCACAAACGAAGTTTCAACTTTATATTAAAAAACGTTCCCAAGAGTAGACAGCCAATTGATGTCGCCTTTCAATTCCTTTTTTCATGCGGCTTCAACTTTAGGGTCGCGAAAGCCAAAAGGCTTTCATCTAGGAGCAAGAATCCACCCATTCTTGTCAAACTCTTTTCATCGATAGAAGTGGATTTTATTTTCTCCCATTTGGAGCGATCAACTCAATATCTCAGGGCAAATAAACCTTTTATTAGTCGAGACCAGACTCCACTGCAACGAAAAATTTCTCCCCCATTACCAAACGTAAAGCCACCCCCGAATTCTACCCAAATGTCTTTTTCCTCTAAAGCAGTTTCTCCATCTGGTGTCGACCAAATCCCCCCACTATCTACAGCGGCCCCAGTTCCATCTAGCTCTTCGACTGATCACATTATCACAGAGACGGTTAAAACTAGCCTCTTTAAAACTCCCCCACGGAGCAAGGATTGTTCAAATGCGGCTCCCAAATTTATAAGGGAGCTTGATCTTAGCAGTAAATATGAGCGAGTCCTTGAAGCACAACCGGCTCCCAGCACTCAGAATAGTGATTTGGTTAATAAACTTACATCGAATCCCCCCGTTCCCACGCCTGGCCACTCAGGTCTGACCTTGCAGTTAGGTCTAATAAGCTAGATGAGAGTTCAGGGAGATCTTTACCTGTCCCTATCCTGAATTCTCAACTTAACGCCACAGTTGTGAAGCCCTCTTACTCATCAGACTGCAAAATGCAAGTATATTGCATTGCTGATAAATTTTCCAATCCCGTTGCTAGCCTGACACCCCAAATAATAAAGCCCTTTCCTGATGTTAACTGTTTCCCGAAACCATTACGTCCGCCACCTAACATAAACTACCCCTCGTATTATGCTAATAATTCCCAAAATCCTATTTTCTTGTCTCCTATTTTTCCAACCCAACAAAATATTTTTCCTCTTCCTGGGTCCTCCTCAAATGTTTTTCCACCTAATGCTGCATCTCTAACTAGTAATTACCCCATAAATTTTAGACCGCAGCAACTTTGTCCTCCACCAATTGCTCCGTTCCAACAGCTTAATTTTCCACCTCCGGCTCTTCCTTTTTTATAAGTAGCAATGAGCGGAACCTACATATTAGGAATACGCTCAGTATTGTCTCTCTCAACGCAAGATCTGTCGTGCAAAAGATGGCACACCTAAGAAGTGTAGCTGTTGAGTTTGACACAGACGTATTGTGCATTACTGAATCTTGGGCCCACTCTCTAATTTTAGACTCGGCACTTAACATAGATAGCCTCAGTTTATACCGCCAGGACCGTGCCGACAGACGCGGCGGTGGATGCCTTCTTTACATAAGAGCATCACTTGCACAATCGCCTTATAACTTGAACATTTCCTCCTTCTCTGGAAATTTATGTTTTGCTTCGGTAATCCTTCCGCAAAATAGGAAAGCCTTAGTCGGATGTGTATATAATCCTCCTTGTTCCTCCGGAAATGAAAGCCAACTTTGTGAACTCTTTGAAAAAATTGCAGAAACTTCTTTCGATGTCAAGATAATCGTAGGCGATTTTAATTTGCCAGAAATTGACTGGCACACACATACTTCTCCTCCTAAATTCCAGAAGCTGCTTGACACAATTTACTTTTCAAACCTGACTCAATTAGTTCACTCTTCGACCAGAAACGATAATGTTTTAGACTTAATTTTTACTAATGGCACCTTCCCTTTATCTATGGATTTTTATCATGACCTCTTTGCAAGTGATCATGCATTGATTCATTGTCGCCTTCCAGTTGCCATTTCCGCAAAGCCAACAGTTCAACGTAGTATTTTTGACTTTGCTAATGTAAATAAGGATTTAGTAAATAACTTTACATGCACTCTTGATTGACCTTGTTCCTCGGAAGATGTTCAAACCGAGTGCTAATTCC
This sequence comes from Spirometra erinaceieuropaei, assembly GCA_902702965.1. NCBI lineage: Eukaryota > Metazoa > Platyhelminthes > Cestoda > Diphyllobothriidea > Diphyllobothriidae > Spirometra > Spirometra erinaceieuropaei. Next base: position 2,175,249 of record CACRXP010000023.1, read on the forward strand.
ACCGCTATCCCACACTTTCTTAAAAACAGACTTTAAAAGTTACGGAAGCAGTTTAAAGATCCTTCTATGAGTTCATTATCAGTTCATCTAAGAATCGTTGAAATATTTGAACTAGCTTCGAAAATAAGGCTCGAGCGAGATAGGCGTAGAGAGTCTTTAGCTATTAATGACGTGAATTCTTCTAAATCAGTTGCTCAGATCTTCCGTCAGAGATCGTCTGCTAAGTCCCACCAAGTCATTCCGCCCTTGCTTAGTGCAAGTGATGCCTTCATTACAGAGGAGTCAGGCAAAGCAGAAATTTTAAATTCGTTCTTTGCCAAGCATTTCACCATTGAAACTGATCCGATCCCTTTAATTCCTTCGTTTTCTGATGCTTCTCTTAGCTTCATTAATTTTTCCCCTGAATGTATTCAAAAACTGATAAGTCATCTTCCTAACTCTCACTCAGTAGGTACGGACAATATCCCAAACTCTTTGATAAAACAGCTAAGAGATTTTCCTCCTCTGCTCGCAAAATCTTTTCAGTATTTCTCGTAAATGGCTTCTTCCCTGACTATTGGAAAACTTCTATTATTATTCCAGTATTTAAGTCTGGCTGTCGTTCTGACGTACAGAACTATCGAGGTGTCCATAAAACACCCTCTCTCGCCAAAATCTTTGAAAAAATTATCGCCATAAAAATTACCGAATTTTGCATAGCCAATCAAGTTATTAGCCCTTCCCAGCATGGTTTTTTACCAGATCGCTCTTGTGAAACATGTCATCTGTCATTTCTCGATCTACTTACCTCTCTTCGTAATGATCACCTATCTGTTGTCGTAATTTATTTTGATCTTAGTAAAGCCTTTGATAAAGTGCCACATAAAAGACTCTTGGTTAAATTGGAAGCTATGGGAATTCGCAGTCCACTAATAGACTTTCTCAGGTCATACCTGTCTAATCGTAAACAAAATGTTTTGGTGGGATCTTCACTTTCCAATGAAAGTCCTATTGTGAGCGGTGTCCTACAAGGTACCGTTTTAGGTCCTCTGTTGTTCTTGCTTTACATAAATGATATTTCAGCCGCAGTTAAACATTCTCAATCATTTATTTATGCCGATGATCTCAAATGTGTATATTCTTTCAAAAAATCTACGAGCCTTCATTGCCTTGAGCAAATCCATGCTGACTTGCTTGCTCTCAGCTTGGAGCTCAAAATGGCTAATGGAATTCTCTCCGTCGAAATGTCGTTATATGTGTTTTGGACCTGATAGGCTACCCCAACCTGTGGTCTTTCAAGGAACACCTATGATTGAATGTACCACCATCAAGGATTTAGGTTTAAGCTACACTAGTAATCTTGATCTATCGCCGCACGCTGACAGAATTACAGCCAAAGCTGCCCAGATTTGCGGCTTTATTTCTTACAATTTCTATCTTCCTGAAATTAAATTAAGGCTCTATCGTATGTTTGTACTTCCCATTCTCGAGTATTGTTGCCCATTCTTTGGTTTGATGAATGAAGCAAGTCGTTTAAAAATTGAAAATGTCCAAAGACGTTTTTCTAAAAAACTTTTGGATAGGGAACATCCCAATATCTCCTACTCAGATAGATGTCAGCTAATTAACTTAAAATGTTTATGGGTTCCAAGGCTAGAAGCGGGCCTCTGTCTCCTCTTTCGCATTAATCATAGTTCAAATTTTCCTCGGATTTCAACACTTACCCCTAGTAGTCGCCCATACAATCTTCGCAACTCGTCTCTAATTATACCTCTTCCAGCGTCCTCCACCTCTAAGCGCTCCCTTTTTTTCGCTTCCAGGTATACTTTCCTCTGGAATAACCTTCCAATAAATATAAGATCTTCAGAAAATCTACACACCTTTAAGAGAAGGCTACGCCTTTATCTGAATACTGACTCGATTAAACTTTTATTTTCCTCATCCTTCCCAGACAACTTTTTCTATGACACTGAGAAAGGGCCACCGGGAATTTAGCATGCCGCTATTAAATTTCCGTATCTGTTCACGTTTCCTTTCTTTATGAGTAGTCTCGCTACCTAAGATCCCTCACCAGAAATGTTAATTATTCCAATTTTTTAGTTCATGCATCGTGCCCTCACAGAATGCGCGCCATCGACGCTCTTGGCGAAACCTTCTGTATTCGCCATATACTAGTAGTTTGGTCGCATCTCACTTCCCCCATCCTCGGTTGGACTCGGATGAATGTAACCGACCGCATCTAGGTTCCTATCGCCTCGGGACTGATCTTCATGTTGCCCTCACTGAATGCGCTCCATCGATGCTCTTGGCGAAGCCTTCTATATTAGCCATATACTAGTAATCTGGTCGCATCTCCTTTGCCCTATCCTCGGATGGACTCTGATGAATGTAACAGACCGCATCTGGGTTCTTGTCGCCTCGAGACTGGTTGTCATCGTGCCCTTACAGAATGTGGTCCATCGGCGGTCTTGACAAAGCCTTCTATATTCGCCATATACTAGAAGTCTGGTCGCATCTCCCCCCATGCTCAGATGGACTCGGTTGAATGAAACCGAACGCATCTGGGTTCCTATCAGCTCGAGACTGGTTTTCAATTTCGCCACTTATTTATCTTTTTCAAGGCCACATACAGGCCACTCCTAACCGACCCGCCTACGTACCATTTTATGAAATCCGTTACATAATGCCATATACAGCTGACATTTATTTCGGCCATGTTGATGTCAGACTATATTCCATTCTATACCGCCACATGCAGGCCAGTCCTCCCTGCATTTTTCTGGTGCTATTTTTTGAGGGTTTATTTCTCCTGTTAAATTAAAACAATCATTTTTAAATTTTGCTGTGGAGTTTTTTTTCACCCCTCGTTTTTCAATTTGGTTAACGGTCTTCTAATCGCAAAAACTATGTATTGCACTTTGTACAGATTTTGCCTACCTCGTCTAAAATTCGCATGTAAATTTATTTTTACTTGCTTTGATGGGACCCCGACGGGTCTTTAATAAAAATAATTGAATGGAATTGAATTGAGTCAGTGTCATCCCTAGGCCCACACGTGGGCTCAGACTATGACATAGTTGTTTAAACGTTGGAATTCGAGGCTGACAAAACGTTGTCCCCAAAGCATAACTTTTTCCGCGATTTCCGATCAACTCGCTCAATCGAATTATTAACACACCTTAATTCCTACGACTGGACTGATTTCTTCCTTAGTTCGGATGTAAATGCTTGCACTGCAGAACTGCGTGTATCCGCGTGAAGGGGGTAGCGGACCAACTTAATCCAAGTGGACGTGGTGGAATCGAACATATGGAACGGCAAATGGACTTGGTGGAGAAAATGTGTTACGGTGTACTTTACTCTTCTGGCAGGCTAAAAACTGCTTAGTCCAAAGAGCGATGTCAGAGTTCATCTTCGGCCAGATAAAACGAGAAGCGATTAGTTTACGCGAAGTGCGGATGCCGGGATGTGACAGGGAATGGAAATGCTCAAACACTGTCCTGCGGTAGGATAGTGGAACAACAGGCCGAGGAGTGCCTGTGGACCAGTCGCACAAAATCGTGCCTGGTGATGCGGGAAGTGGTGCTTCTCGAAGTTGCAGAGTAGTAATAGAACGCAGGTCGTCAATGGACTTGTCGCCTGTTTGGAGGTCTGCAAGCTTCGCCAGGTCGAAATCGGATGTAAATGTGTTGATGTCCGGACGGGATAATGCATCAGCAACGACATTGTCGCTGCCTCGGACGTATCGGATATCTGCAGTAAACTGCGATCTATAGTCCAGATGACGAACTTCCCTGGGCGAGTACCCATCTGGCTTGGCCTTGAGGGCGTAAGTGAGAGGTTTGTGGTCGCTGTGAACCGAAAAATCTCTGCCCTCTAAGAGGTGCCGAAAATGACGAAAGGCCAGGTAGATGGCAAGGAGTTCGCGAGAGAAAGTACTGTAGGGAGTCTGCGCCGGTTGTAGCTTCTGTGAAAAGAAAGCCAATGACTGCAACTAATAATTCACCTGTTGATGTAGGACTGCGCCGACAGCACTATTGGAAGCGTCAGTTGTCAAGATCAGCGTGGGGATCGGAGTTGAGATGGTGAAGCAAAGTGACATCAGCAAGAGCTTTCTTAGCTGCCTCAAAGGCTGAGTGAGGTGCTGGAGGATGTTCGATGGGTTTTGCTTTAGACTTTAGAAGGCCAGTTAAGGGAGCTAGGGTCGCCGCACAGTGAGGTATAAAACGTCTGTAATAGTTTAGAAGACCTATAAACGCAGCAGCTGAGTTAGGGTCTTGTGGACATGGAATGACAGGATGCTCTGCACCTTCTCTAGCAGCGGTGTGATTCTGTGCTGGTCGACGTGGTGACCAAGGAAATCTAGAGAAGAGACGTCAAAGATACATTTGTCGACGTTTAATTGCAGACCTTGTTGCTGGAAACGGTCGAATGTCTGGCGCAAGTGCGAGGCATGTTCCTCTGTCGAAGAACTTGCGACGAGTATGTCGTCAATGTAGACATAAGTGAATGAGAGACCCCGCAAGATGTCATCGATGAAGCGTTGGAAGGATTGGGCCGCGTTACGCAAACCAAACGGCATGCGAAGGAATTCGAACAAACTGAAAGGCGTTGTGACGGTGGTCTTGGGAATGTCTTCTTCCTCGACCGGAATTTGGTGATATGCCGTCACGAGGTCGATTTTGGCAAAAATATTTTTTTCCGGCTGGCGTGTGAGAAAAATCGTGCATATGGGGAATAGGGTATCGGTCGGGAACAGTGGCTCTGTTGAGAGCGCGACAGTCGCCGCATGGTCTCCAATCATCAGTGAATTTCTTGGGTACCGGGTAGAGGGGAGGGTCCCATGGGCTGGAGGAAGGACGAATAATTCCTAGATTCATCATATGCTCAAATTCATTCCTTACTATCCGAAGTTTTTCGGGGTGAAGACGGCGATGATGAGCGTAAGCAGATTGCCCCGTGGTGATATAAGTCAAATTAAGTCAGTTTATTAAGGGAATGAGGCTTTCGCCCTTGAGCTCCCTATTTATATCGATAAACAGAAATAAAATCATCAATTACATCAGTAAATGCGAATAGTTAAAAAGTTAACGGTAAGCGTGAGCTAGGCGTAAACTGCTGCCGCTAAAACAATCATTATTATATGTAAAGTAGGTTCTCAAAAAATGAGCATCTTGTCTGCACTTAAAGGATTTGACATTTTCGGAGAGAAAGACGACATCAAGGAGTCCATTCCACGCCCCGATGACCCTATGCGAGAAGGCGTTCCGTCGGACGTCCGAATGAGCCCGCTTCCTTTGCAATTTGAAGGGATGACCACGCAGACGGTCAGTCCCGGCAAATTCGAAGAATTCATCAAAGTCTAGGGCACACTCACGGCTTCTGACAATCCTGTAGGTTTGAATGAGATCGCCGCGCAGTTGCCTGTAATTTAGAGGAAACAGATTTAGTTCGGTCAGCCTGGTTTCGTAAGGCAGATGATGAAGATTCTTGACCATCTTCGTAGCCATCGCCTGTACACTTTCCAGCCTTTGATAATCTTTCTTAAACCACGGTCGCCAGGCCTGGACTGCATACTCTAAGTGAGACCGGACGAATGCTCCATAGGTTTTTCCGAACAGCTGTTTATCGATCTGCACAAATCCTCGCCTCAGCGCAACTAACACCCTTACCACACTTTTGGCTGCCCTCTGACACTGTGATGATGGTTTCAGCGAGGAGGTCATTAGGACGCCCAGGTCTTTCTGTTCCACAACATCTGAAAGGCGCTGACCACCAAGGACGTATTGAAAGGAATCGTCCTCCTCACTGGTCTTTTTGGTGCGGAGTCTCAGGACCAGACATTTGTCCACATTAAAATTAAGGAGCCAACGAGCTGACCAACTGTTCAGGCGGTTGAGACTGTTTTGAAGCGCGTACCTGTCTACATCAGATCTTATGGGTCTCCACAGCTTAACATCGTCAGCAAATATGATGGCGCTGCATGCCAAGGTCGTCGACGCAGTCGTTAATGTAAACCAGGAATAGCAACGGCCCTAAGACGGAGCCCCGGGGTACACAACTTAGAACAGGGGTAGCAGTTGACCTTGAGGCCTCAATGCACACGGTTTGCAATCTCCTGGTAAGAAAATCTGTTATCCATGTCAGCAGCCTTCCTCTTATCCCAATTTCAGAAAGTTTGTAGATTAGGCGTTTGTGTGGGACGCTGTCGAACGCCTTCTTAAAGTCTGTGTAGATGACATCGACCCTACCATCCTCGCCCAGTGCGCGAGTCCATTGCTCCGTCGAGAGCAATAAACTGGAAAGACACGAGCGGTTCTGTCTGAAGCTATGCTGCAGGTCTGAGAGTAAATGACCGTGCTCCAGGAACGCCATTGTTGCTTTCTTAACTATGGTCTCCATTATTTTACAGCAGATACATGTTAGACTAACAGGTCGGTAATTGTTAGCTTTAGTGCGAGCCCCATCTTGTATATCGGAAAAATATTTGCTGTCATCCATTTCGATGGCAGCCTCCCTAATTCCAATGACGAGCGGAAGATGTGCGCCAGTGGTTTGGAGAGTTCATTTGCCAATTCTTTCAAAAAATTGGCCGGCATATTGTCCGGACCCGAGGACTTTGTTTCTTTGAGATTTTGCAGCTCCCTTTCCACAACAGATGTCGGGAAGAGAATGAAGTCAAGCACGGGACCAGCAGTCTCAACGGCATTGCTGGCACTGCGACTGCGAAACTTTGTTTCTCTAGTAAAGACCGAGGCAAAATACTGTCCTAAGTGTTCGGCTTTCTCGGTGTTCTCAGTGTTCTCTACACCATTACCATCCTTCAGCACCGCGACCGGGTCCTTATTTTTCAGTCTACTGTTAAGATAGTGAAATAGAATCTTAGGTTTCTGTCCAGCCTGTCGGATAATTTTGGATTCATACTCCTTCCGTGCCTGACGGATACATTTTTTGGCGGCATTTCGTTGACGACGAAATGCTTCGAAATGCGCTGGTGACGCAGTTTCCCTGAATATTTTCCATCTTTTGCTTTTCTTCCATATCTGCCTATTTAGGTCCATAGTTAACCAAGCAGGTCGACTAGTTGTTTTTTGTACTTCAGGTGGACAACAGCGCCTAATCAGATCGAGTGAAATCGTCTTAAAAGATCTCCACTCGTCCTCCGGATCACCTCTGAGACATTGGTCCCAACTCACGGACAGCATTTCGTTCTTCGTCGTATTAAAATCCGCCTTCCATATATTAGGTTGGCCCTCTGTTCTCTTCTGACGTTGAGAGGAGAGCGAGTAATCCCATAGTAGCGTAGTATGGTCACTTTTCCCGAGAGGTGCATTGGAACACACTTCGCCGATATTAGAGAAGTCTTTAGTGAAAACTAGGTCTAGACAATTCGCTCTCTGGTTCTCTCGAAATCTAGTTGGTACCTTAACATGTTAAGCCACTACAACTACGACTTCTACTACTACTATTACTACTACTACTACTACTACTAATATTACTACTACTACTACTACTACTACTACTACTACTACTACTACTACTACTACTACCAATAATAATAATAATAATTTTTCAGGACCCGTGGGGGTCCTATCATAGCAAGTAAGAATAACTTTTACATAAGTTTTATAATTTTAGGCGAGGTATACAGAATTATCACAATACTATATTCGCAGTTATTGAATAAGTGGCATGTTAAGAAGGATATATAAATTCTAATTTAATGCCAGTTTACAGGCATTGTCAAGGGAAGCGATTAAACACAAATCCGACCAGCAGTGAAAAAAAAACTCCTGAGCTTAAGGCATAAAAATATAGTTGATGGTGGTTTTTGTGGTTTGGAGGGCTCAGGAGAAAAAAACTGTCGGCGGTGGTAGAATATCGACCGTCAAGAAGGGGGGAGGTTGCACGGTATCGGAGATTATCGGACGTCAAATTCCTTTCATGAAGTTGGGGATAGTCAAAGTAGAGGCGTTGAGGAACAGCTGGTGAGACCGGCCATAGTGTTCAGAGACCACAAACGCTATCGGTACGGTACAGTTGATCAGTAGATTCAGCACCCAAAATTTGTGGGAGCTTTTCTGAATGCAAAAATCGAGTAATAGTTCTCTTAAATAAAGGAAAATTTTGCAGAGTTTTCACACTCATGGGTAGTTTATTCCAAATAGCAATTGCATTTACAGAAAAGAACCGACGATATTTAACAGTACGTGCCAGAGGCAGAAATAAGAAGACCTCACGGTGACTGTTACGTCGTGGGTGGATATGATGTCTTAAAGAGGTGAGCGGGTTAAATGTGTGATTATATAAGAGTTTAAATAGCAAAAATAGTCCCTTTTGTAATCTACGGAACCATAAAGGATCGAGGCCTGTAAGCCGGCAACGTTCTTGGTAAGACAAATGTCGGTGTTCCGGGGTTAAAATTCTCTTAGTAAAAAAGTGTTGAACGGATTCTAT
>CACRXP010000023.1:2184487-2205802 GCA_902702965.1 Spirometra erinaceieuropaei
GGGAGTCGATAGAGGCGTGTTTATACCAGGCGTGGTGGTGTGTTTAAAGAGGTCAGCATTAAAAGTAGTCGAACTCCCTACGGAATTGACTATGCCGTGACTTGCAGATGCCGCAGGTGGTGTTGTAGAGGACATATTCAGCCTGACAGTAGGTGTCATTATCTTGGTGTTGGTTTTTGCCGATTTCAGTTTATTCAGTCTACGCTGCAGGGGTGTGAGGTCTGGCGAAACGGAGCAGCGCCATTTACGGCAGAAGTCTCTAGTCATCTCCCTACTCGACAAGATAAAATCGACTTCTATCATGGAGAAAAGGGTAACTAGTATCGGCGCATTACGACTAAGCGAGCGAAGTCGCTTAGCTTGTGCGATACTAAAACTCAAGCCACAACTTTGTAAGAACACATGCGCTCCCTCCATATCAGATAAGTGGCTCGGAATGTTTCGCAGTACAAAATTATGCTTGCGTTTAATTCGTTCCTCTGTTTCCGAACGTATTACCCCAATAAGTTTAAAAGCTTGTTCAAGCACTTTTTCAGAAGTGCTGGTTATGTCTCCATAAATCAGCTGATCGATTATTTCGCCGGCTGATGGCCTGCTACGACTAGCAGAGGCGTATTTTTGGACGACTGAAGGGTCGAGAGGTTCTACATGTACTAAAGGGATTTGTGAGCTAATCAGATCTGCAGACGGCGAAGAACATAGGCTGGCGTCTGCCATGTCTTCAGTCACGATTTTAGCACCCAGAGACGGTGGTTAGGCCGCAAGCTTTCGCCTTTTAGCACGTGCTCTGCGGGGCATTACAGACAAAAAAAAGTTTTTTCGTTACAGAAGAGGGAGCAAAACGGAAACGCGCACTGAGTAGCAAGTATTACTGTTTTTTTTTACTACGAAAACTAGAAAGCGGTAGTAGGGAAAGGATTCACTACAATGGATTTTTACAAAATACGACTATTTTGCCAGACTGTCAAACAAACTGGGAAAAAAAATTTTCCTTATATAGAAAGGCGCCTTTTAAAACGGATTCAAGTAAAAAACAGGCATTAATTACTTAAGAATATCCAGATAAATGCAGAGCTTCATTTATCTTTGAAATTGAGCTGCGCGTCTTGACCTTGACCTTTTTCAAGTGTGTGTGATCAAGTAGTGAAAGAAACTCATAACATAAACAAAATGAGTATACTTGGATTATAACTATAAGAGAAAAAATCTCTCACTCCTTAATTTAAAAAAGGTAGGTAGGACCGGTCTGTATATATCATTGTACAACACATCTAATGGAGGGGTAAGTAGGCGGGTCAGGCAGGACTGGCCTGTATGGAGTCTTAAGTAAACAGTTGGAATAGGGCGTCATCAAGGGAGGCTTCATAGGCGGGATGGGGCCATTCATGTCATGGTGACGAATATAAAACCAGCCTCGAGGCGATAGGAACCCAGATGTGATCAGTTACCTTCAGCCGATTCCAACCGAGGAGGGGGCAAGGGAGATGCGACCAGACTACTAGTGTATGGCAAATCCAGAAGGCTGCGCCAAGAGCGTCGATAGAGCGCATTCTGTGAGGGCACGATGCATGGACTAAAAAATCGAAAAAATAACACTTTTGATGGGGGATCCTAGAAAACGATACGACTCACGAAAGAAGGGAACGTGAGCAGATACGGAAATTTAAGGGCGGCATACTATATTCCCGGTGGCCCTTTCTCAGTGTCATGGGAAAAGTTGTCCGGGAAGGATGAGGAAAATAAAAGTCTAATGGAGTCAGTGTTCAGAGACTGAGAAGTCCTGCACACAGCTTTCCTTTTATGGCACACTTCGTTTGATGCGTGGCCCGCCAACACCGCCTGTGTGGCTGCATCCGACCCGCATGTCACTGTGACCTGAATCCCGACCATCTTCCTCGGCCGCGGCGATAATTGACGGCTCTGATTGTCACGCGCCGTGACTGTCCACCGTCAAGAATGTCCGTAGAACCATATAAAGGGAGGTAAATTGATGTGGCGGTTGACAGAACGGTCAGCCGACATCCAGGCTTCTTGCATCTGCCTTGCCGTATAATCATCATCTCGGTCCACAATTTCAACGGCGTCAAAGTTGAAGGCGTGCCTCATTTGGGCGGCATGGGTTGCTACCTCCGACTTTGGGTCCAACCTTCGCAAGGCCAACTTATGCTCGTGCATGCGCGTTTGCAGCCGTCGGCCGGTTTCCCCAACGTAGTTGCATATTCCGAGGCTGCACTGAGGTCGGTAGACAACAGCCGACATCTTCTGCCTAGGGATGGGGTCTTTCCGCCGCATCGATTGCCGGCGGATTGTTGAGTCAGGCCTGTGGGCAACGCTTATTCCGAGCGACACGAGGGATTTGGCTACGGCTTCGGAGACCCCTTTCATGTATGGAATGCTCCGCCATGATTGTGGTTCACTAGGTACTTCATTCCGCTTCCTTGGTTGCTTTCGGCTCCGTTCAACGAATGTTCGCTTATAGCTGTTGGCTCTGAAGAGTTCTCTGAGGAGCTTCATCTCGTCCAATTGGGTAACTGGAGTGCTGTCATAAGTTTCCACCCCTCGGTATAGCATGCGTACACAGCTTTGTTTGTGTTGCAGTGGGGGGCTGCTGTTGTAACTGAGAATTTTCAGCGTGTTCGTTGGCCTTTTTTCAGACTGACGTCGCCAGTTTGCCGTCTGGTTGGCGGCAGACGAAAACATCCAAATATGAAAGTTTGCTCTCCACTTCTTCTTCCATCGTGAAATGTAGGTCGGGAAAGTTTAAGTTCAGCAGTTCTTTATAATAGTTAATTTTATCCTGATCGATGATAACAAAGGTATCATCAACGTAGCGTGCCCAAAACTTGGGTTTGTATTCCTCGAACAGTCGTTTCACGAGTTTTTGCCGAACGGCCTCGGAAATGAGTCCGGAAATTGGGGAACCCATCGGAGTGCCCTTACTTTGCCCATATGTGGTCCCCTCGAAGGTGAAATATGTCTTGAGGCAGTGCCCCATGATTTCAATGAGAACCTGAGCTGTGGGCTGGCCATCGCCCTCGTCGTAATTCTGACGAAGCAGGTCACTGAGCGTCTCGACCGAAACGTTAGACCTCAAATAAACCCCTCCGCTGGTCGCCTCCTTTTCTTTTGGTATTAAACATTACAAGTCACTCGTTTTACCAAGAGCTGTGTTTGTCGATGTTCGATTGCAAATGTCGACTATAATCGAGAAACCTCGAAGAGCTGGAGATTCGAAACTATATCCTGAGCCTATTCTACCCTACGTGCTTTTCCTGCACAATGCACCCAATTTTAAGTTTTAAGTAGAGTACTCGGGGGCCCTAATCCTATTTCGCTCGATAAAACAAACATTTTCTAGAAGACTATGCGGCAGGAAACGCAGGAGTTTTGTTAACTACGGAGAATACACCATGTACTTCAGCTCGGAGCTGACGGCTGTAAAAGTGGGTTGGGAAATCTTTGTCGGGTACAAATGAAGGAACCGAGTATCGGTCGTCTAAAATGGTTCAGGGCCGCCTGAACTCGACTCTGGATAAGGTTGGAAGTACGTAATTCTTTTCGACCCCAACACACCCTAGCAACCTGATCCGCAGTTTAGGTTTCAGCACTACTCCGGTTTCATTTTCATACAAAAGTTCTTGAGCCTCAAAAACAATCCTGGGCTTCTACTTCCAGTTGGTAACTTGAAAAAGTCTAACTTCACTAGCCACACTTAGAGTACCTACGATCCAAACCCTTTCAAAATAGAGATTCGTCTAGCTGTGTTTTAACTTACCCGCTAGTTAGCGCCGTCATCTGGTGTTCCCGAGGCTTTTGCCGCTGATTGTGTTCGCCACTACTATCATATCAGGCCTTTCCTTGTTTGTTGCTCCCTTTTAGTGTGACGTTTTTTCCAAGAACCCCTTCGCCCTGCACAATGCCGATGTTTACCAAACATAAGCAACCCCGAGAATGTATTATATCAATATACGATAACTTAACCGTAACTCCCAAATGATTGTTGGTATTCCGGCATATTCCAGGTTCTTGACAATCCGAATAAAAACGAAAAAGACAAACGTAAGGCTGTGGATGAAATTGCGAAAGCACTTAATACCCTACGAGAGAATCTGACTGAAAGGTCAGATACTCGTGTTTCGGGAAAAGACAAGGATATTGATTTCACAAGCAACGAACGGGCTCGCATTAGTGAAATCATATCAGACGTTACTCAAGAGATGATTAATCGCGATATGCTCCCGCTTTTACTTTCCCATTTGGATGCCATAGAGTTTGAGGTACTTGTAACACCTGTCACTTATTCCTCAGAGCTGTAAACAAGTTGTCGAGTTATGTGGACATATTCTTAGAAGGCCTGCCCGTTCTTTCAATCCAATGGCACAGTATCTTGTGGAACATCAGGACATATTGAATACTTTGCTTCTGGGATATAACAAACCGGAGACTGCAATCCATTACGGAGCGGTGCGTTTTTTGTATCCCTTTTCCGCTTGTTGTACCTCAGTCAGACCAAGTGAAGCGTGTAACGCTCTTTTATTTCAATTAATTTAAGCGTTGAGTCTCGCATGTCAGCCTGCGGCGTTGATACTCTCGAGACTCCTGAATATCTTATCCAACTAATTTTGACGACAGATCTACTTTTGTCTATGGAGCGATCCTCAATGCGACAGTACTTTGGGTTTACGTGCTTGAAAGCTCCAATTTGACTCTTGTTTTCATTCCCTCAACTTGCGTTCTGACCATCAGCCAATGACGAGTTGTCGGGTCATAAGCTCTAACATTTACTTCTCCCGGTTTTCACCGTCACGGAGTATTCGAGAAATCATCTAGCCTAACAATTCCGAGTTTTGTTCGATCAGTGTCCATTATGCTTACTTTAGTGGAGTTGGGTGTTGGACCCATTCAACGTTTCAGTCGCATTATCTGTCCTGTTGGCCGCCTTGTGTCACGAAAAATGATAAAGCAGGGGCTTCCTCTGGTTTTGGATGCCTTGCACTTCTTGTTCTTTAAAGCCACGGTCACGGTTGGCAAGGAGGCAGATTGACGACTTTCAGCTCGTGGTGCCGCTCATCACATTAGGTGTGATTTATATGAGTTTGAAGAATACGCAAGTGTGCTGGTGTTAACGGGTATTCACGAAGGTGTGGTATTCGAAAACGTTGGGTTGGAAGACCGTCGTAACTCTTGACCGAATATCTCGAGCACACTTTTGACTGGCTTTCGTCAAACTCCATCCCTGGCCACCTGTCGTCCACAGCATGATAAACCGCATTCGCTTTAAACGCTCACTTACGACCATATACAACGCACACGACTTCACCCACAATTCCATAGGCTGTTTTACGCATGGTTATTATTTTCTTTTCACCAAATTCTTCCATCCATCCTACATCTCGGGCCTTTTGTTTGCAGTGGTATTTATTCGATTTGCGGTATCAATCGCTTCATTTCAACCAGCTTCGTGATAATTACACAGATATGCCACCCTTTCAGATTTCCAGTTTCAGGCCGAGAAGATATCTCATGCATACTCAATTTGGAGTGCACAGACTGATACACACTCCCCACTTGTATTTCGAGCACCCTTGCCGAATCATGTTTCTGTTTCTACCGTTAATGCTCAAAGGGATGGCGTCAAGGGCAAGATGGTTGCGCCGGGCTAGTCGTTTAAATTTAGCGAGGTGATTGCATTCCGAATTGAAGTTTGCACATTCTATTCCTCTCCATGTGCTCAGCTAGTCGGTCAGAAACCAGCACTCATTTAACTGCCGTCGGGCAGACACCCCATAGTCGGAGATCGTCCGCCCCCAGTCAGCATCCAATAGTTACAAAAGAGCATAACACTTGTTCAGATGGCTAAACACTCTGTTTAGCCTAGTCCTTACCAACTTTTCTAATGATTTCTGGTGACGGGGTATGTCAACAAGAAAGATACAAACTAACGCTGACGATACACGGTATTTCCGAGGGTTCCTAGCCAACTGACATCACACTTTAAGTAGCAGCTCATTTAATGGACCATCGTCTTTCCTCGTGACCCCTGAACTTTTCACAGCTTTAAATGTCTCTGCGACCCTAAGGATTGCTGGAATGAACTTAGGATGATCGATTTCACGAGGGATACACGTTGCGCTCGTTAAAAAATGTCCCCACTTCGTTGAAGTGTAGCAGCTTCCGTAAGCACTGGTAACATGCCTTCTGGCCTGAAGGCACTCGAATCTGACCATCTATATTCGCGTTTTCGAATATTGGAGGACTTAAATTGGCCACGTTGACCCTAGTTGGCCATGTAATTAAATGTGGTTAGCCGATGGTCGGGTTGTCCAAGAATTTTAGTCACGATTTTCGCGCAGCCTCGAGATTGTTTCGTGCAGCTCAACTGTGGCCCATTTTCGCGCATTTCTGTTCTCCGCCACAGCTTTGCGTACGACAACGTAAATCTTCACTGCGTCCGTATAACATTGTCACAAAAATACATAGATTTTTTTTTCACAAACTTCGACAATATACTGTTAGGGAGTGGTTCAGCTCTTGGCGCGTCTGCGGTTTCCCGTCAAATGTGACTTGCTTATAAATCTGACTTGCTCGTCGTTTTCGGTCTATCACAACGAAATTGCACACGTCCCCTGACTGGCGATCCATCTTCCTGACGTACGGTGCTCTATAACCATTGTTTTTGCCTACGTTTAGTGGTTAGGGTGTTAGACTTCTTACCAAGGAATGCAGATCTGAACCCCAGGGGTTGGGTGTGGTCGGCTGTTGATAACTATTAAGCCGGAAACGACCATTCCAGTCTCCCTTGTTTTGTCGGCAATCTTGTTCTGCATGTATTGGTAGTCGCTGTACACAGCTCGCAGGGCTCTAGATCGAGTCCCAAGGCACAACGGGGCGACTCTGTCCCGTAGAGCGATCGGTGAGCACCATTTACCGTAAATACCTACATTCTGTCCGGTCTGCGCATGTCCTCTGAAACCTCGTGGTGAAATTCTGTGTTTCGAAGAATCTGAAATCCAGTTCTGTAGCTCTCCTTACTTGCTGTCTTATATTCCGCCATTTGACAGGCGAATGGACGAGGCTAGCCTACGCCTTGTGGTCCGAAATCAGGATTTTGACGATGGCGTTTGTAGTTTGCCGTCATTTTCTCTCCCCGCCCTGTGTGCTGCCGCGCGTATTGTTTTTAGCGCATTGCATGCTGTGGATCATTTGGAGTCCTGTCAGGCGTAAGTAGGTCTATTACGATGTTTTTCCAACTTCACCCTAACACTAAGTTGGTTTCCACGTCCCATTTGTGAACAGTCTGTGGCACAGCCGTGTCGAGTACCTCAAATTCACTCGAACGTTTACCGTTGACCGACCACAACGGAGGGCCACCATGATGCGCTTAATTCCCAACGGTTAATTAACTAATCGGTAATGATGAAGATGGCCACACGTACAAGCTATAGTATCCACTGGGCGGTAAGCAGAAGTAATTGAAGCTTAAAAGGGTGGCCGGCAGCACTCTACCTACATAAACCGAAGACCGTATCCTAACTAGGATGATACACCAGTACGTACTTTTTTGCAGATGTAACCTTTGAAGTCACAAATTTTCGTCGTAGACTTTTAGTAGATAGCCTACGATGGTATCCTTTTGCAGGATTTTTGTAAGTCTACCTCTAAAATAACAGTTTGAGCGTGTTTTTTGGGAGTTGTCTTTCTTCTATAAGTCTACCCCCTGAGCGATTGTTGACCTATTTAAATCTCATCCAATTTAGTGAGCCTTTGTGAACGCCTTTTGTTGTCTTGGTTTCCCATCTTTAGATTCTCAGGGATGCCTGTAGAAATGAGAACATCACAAAAGTTGTCCTTGGCTCGCCTGGATTCTACGACCTCTTCCGACACGTTCAAGGCACTGCTTTTGACATCAGTTCGGACGCCTTCGCCACTCTCAGGGATCTACTCACGCGGCATAAGCCCGAAGTTGCTGAGTTCCTCATCCAGAATTATGACGTTTTCTTCGCACATTACCTCTCCATGCTGACCTCGGACAACTATGTTACGAAACGGCAGGCCCTCAAGGTAGGCTCCTGTCTTTCGCTACCTCTCGAGATTCTTCAGACAGCACTTCTGTTTTCTTGGGGCGCGCTCCACCAACTTTGCCTACGAGGTCATTTTATTATTTAAAGTTTGAGTTTTAAAGTCATCTATTCCAGTTATTTTATTTCATCATTTTGTCTCAGGACGGTTTCCAAATAGTCGCAGACATATGTATTTGTATTAATTTACCGTTAAAAGCCTATCAATTTATCCATGTTGGACAAGGTCCTGTTGAACACACGACGGAGGGGTCTTAAAATCATCCTCTTTGTTGGGAAAAGTTCGGCCGCTGTTTCTGGAACCGTTGCTCCACCCCGATGTCATTCTGGAAAATATTTGACTTTATCGCCCTGCCATACGAGCTGGCTTTACGAACTACGGAGCCGGTGGCTGTATCTCTTGGAATTGATCTTTGCACGCGCTGAAGAGAAGTTATCGCGAATCTTTCTGGGGTCGTGGTGTTCACGCTGCTAAGGACATTAGCGCAGTAGCTCACAGTTGTTGGCCTCTTGTCTGTGAAATAGAGCTAAAGCTCTTTGAACCCGTCGAGAGGGGAGATTAGGCATAGCCACGACCTCCAGCGTCATGAGCTGGGTTGAGATTGACTTGCACACCGGCGTGAGTGGAGGGGGAGTCCCATAATAAGCCAACTTAACACCCCTCAGGAATCAATACTTTAACTTGGAGTAAATCAGTCGTTTTGAAGCTTTATAGGTCCAGTCCGAAATTTGGTAATATTTGAACCGAAACCCATCAGCTTCAGCAAAGGGGAGACGCTGACCGCCCGCTGATGAGCCGAACCCCTCGCATCTGTGTCGTGCAGCAGCAGAATATCTGCGAAACACATGTCTGGGCTTTTAGCTAGCACCTGTGCTGTTGTGAAAACACCATGCAGCAGTGATACTGTTGGACAAGGCGACTAGTCGCAACCAACCACTTTCTCACACAGCCTCTCATTGGACAATCGTCTCTTCTTTTCCCATAATTGTCTTTCCCTAGGTTATTTCCCCTTTTTCCCGTGGTCCTTCTTCAAGTCTGCATTGTTTTACCACAGCTTCTGTGCTAAGTGTGGAAGTATCTGGAGTCCATATATTTTTAGCTCGAGTCGCTAGACGGGGTAATGCAAGCACGCGTTTTTCGAAATTACGCCAAACTTACAAAAAACTAAGCAAAGCGGGATTAGCGCAGTAATTTTTAGAGTATTTTTGCAGACTTTTTCATTGAACATCCTCCAGGAGTTGGTGTTATATGAAGTCTGGCCCAAAGTCAAGTTCGTAATGTCCGGCCATGTGTTTCAAGATCTTATCGCTCAGAATTGATGTACTCTTCCGTTTTTGTCTTGTTTGATATGCGGCAGATTAAAGCAAATAGGACTTTTCTTGATTTCACCGATAGATCTGCCACAGGAAAAAGTTTAAGTTCACATATTGGCAGACCGACCAGCGGCCACTAAGCTGGAATAGAATTGACAGGTGCAACCGTAGACGTATCATTTTTCCCGTCAAGTTTATTTCCGGTTTTTTCCGGTGGAGTACTTCGAGTTTTCGATCGTCCTTGAAATATGAATATTTCACGATTTTCAGGGTTTTCAATCAATTGCCAGTAAAGGTAGATTTTATGCTATGTATCTATCAAGACCTTAAAAATAAGATACTTCCTGGAAGCATTTAGCGAAGTAGCGGGTGCACGGGCATTCTTTTTCACGTGGCTGGCCTTTGGGTAACATTTGAAGACTTAACCGAGCATGGACGTGCGTTGTCGACGAAAACGAGCGCCTTCAACAAAATTCAACAACGAATATGCTTTCGATCAATGGGTAAACTTTCTTTAATAAATTTCCTATTTAGAAAGATGTTTCGATACTGTGTTTTGTTGACGAATGTCCATGTACTTCACCTTTTTACACGGCAAAACCAAGAAAAAATGGCATTTTCGGCCGTTTTTCACTTTCCTGAACAATGTTGGCGATTCTTCTGTCAAAGATTGAAGAACTCTCGTTCCGTCTTATATTGGAGCCATTTTCGCTACTTTTGCTTACTGTTAGATTTCGTTCTATGATTATGAACACAAGAAATGGCGGCCGCTTAAATGCTAACATATTCAACAAACTGTTAGTGTTTTGCCCGTTACGTTTCAAAATTGCGTATAAGCAGAAACTAGGCTGTACTCGATGATGGTCATTCTGGCGGCCCACCCATAACGTATTCACAAATGCCAGGACCATATCGACACCCTTTAAATAAAGGATTGCCGGTCGGCGTTATTACCGTACTTTAGGGCATGAAATCATTCAGATTTGCGTATCGGACTTTTAAAAGTCTATAAAACGTCGGATTTTACTTAAAAACGTGTTTGTTCGCTACCTGCTTCCCACGATTATTCTCACAAAAAATCGATTTTCAAGTTCGGCGAGTTCTGTTTGGCAAAACTTTGGGAAGCTAAATTGCCCTTGTCTCAGAGAAAACCTACCCGGATGCGTAAACTAAGTCTGCGCCTACTACCAGCATAGGTAATTACCCGAATATATATTGGTAATTTCGTAAACATTTTGCCTGATAAAATAACTTATACACCTATTCTGGAGACTGGACGAATGAGCAAAGTGCGCGACGTTTTAGGTGCCTAAAAATTGTCATATCAGTTCCCGTCATCACGTTTTATGAGGTAAGGTCGCAAACTGTACCTCGCGCCCTCTCTCCCCTCCATCCGCTGTATTTAAATAGCAAGGGAATGCCAGGACGACTGGTGATGGGCGTGGGTGCAGTGTGGTTGACGTGGCAGAATCCGCGTCTGTATCTCTTCTAGGCATGCTGGTGTTCTTAATCAGCATCATGCTTTTTGGCTCACTTGCCTCAGAATTCTGTTAAAAGTAGCCACCCCCACTTGACGTCACCTCACGCGCCGTGTGTGATGTCCTGTCTCTCACACGCGCGGGTTTTGCGTGTACACAACCAGCTCTAATTGCCACCTCCCGGTACTGAATAAGGTGCCAAAACTCGGAACATTAAGTTGAATTCTCAGATGTACTTTCGGTTGTACATGTTCTAAGGGTTTCGGTGTACTATATAGATAGTGCACCTTGCCACTAAATGCCTGGCCTAGCTGGCCTGTTTTGTAGGCAAAATCGAAGAATCCGGGGATTAGATTGCACACACACACGTATATTTAGGAATCCGCCTCAAAAAGCGTTAAAGTTGCGATTTTTTCATATTGGAGTGTCCGTTTTTTCAAGTACTCAGTATCAAGAAGACACGATTTTATGCATCATGTATTTCTTATTTTTCTCTACGCAAACTAATAAACTTTGTATATGCTTGTTGAAGACCCAAATCTAAGAATGCGAGGAGGTTTTTTTCAGGATGTTTTGGGTGACTAGGGTAATTCTCAGTGGAAAGTCAGTAAGCCACGGCACATGACCGGCTCAGATTTAAATTACAGGATTATTAGCGTTTTACCCGCACACCATTAATCAACCATTTAGCAGCATACGCGTGGGTGTCAGTCGAGTCGCTCATCCACTTTAGGTGATCGTTTTGCCGTTGTGTCAGTGCCTCTTGTAATTTTTTTCTATTTGTAAATCTTTTCAGTATTATGAGCATCGTGAGAGCATTAACCATCGTAGGCAGTTGAATGTCAAAAGACAAAGACTCGGCCGGTATGTTTAGTGAAAAATAAAATTAAAAAAGAGCCCACTTCGGTCCAGATAGGCAGGTTTTGTTTGTTAGCCTGCCGGCTATCCGACGCACCCACCTCTAAAGGGTCGTCAGCAAGGACTGGCTGCGGAATGGGCGAGCAAACGGTGCTAACAGGATGCGGAATTCAGACGTATCGCACAGTAACCACCGCAGAGCATGTCATGATGTTCAATGACGGTACTGTGACATGACGACGACGACGATGACTGACCGCTAATTAGGGTCGCTTTCCACTGCTTCCTTGCGGTTAAGTCCTAGCCAGCTAATACGCCGAAGGGAACAACTTCAACCAAACAGACCACTGTGGACCCGTTTCTACCGAAAATCTCTGTAATCTTGTAGCGGCTTTGGTAAGGGGTTACCCTGACCATCACAATTGTGGGTCAAGTCCTGGTTAACAGGAAACGATACAACATCAGCATGAGAGCTTTATTCTGTACGGAACTGAATTGCTGTCAGAGGCATCAGCGACTGCTAGTGAGACCCAAACGAGTGCCGATGGTGTTAAGGCCTATTTCAGGATTTCCCTGTCGTCGGTTACCTTTATGGGTTTGTAGGAGCGAGGACCAGTGCCTTGTCTATGTGCGCCTGTCGCGTCACCTCAGCTGTTGTTAATCCTTACCGAAGGCGCGTGCGAGTCGTGTCAGACTCCCAGGAAAGTGCGCCCGGCAATGATTAGTATAGGGGGTGGGGGGAGGGGGGGTCCGGCGTCCCTTTATCCTGTCACCTAAAGTTGCTGCCGACATCTGCTGACCTAGTACTCAAAGAGTGTATTTGCGAGCAGCCGGATTGACCGCCTGATCTGCCAATGAGTGCATGAAATGAGTTCCATATGAGTATGCTGGCACTGGTTATTCCTCTTCCTCTACACGTCCGAAGGCGCACTTCTAAACCGCGTCCAGAAAGCCATGAGTTATGACGCTCAAACATATCCGAGATTCTGTAAACTAAGTTTTTGTCTTGCTTCGCGGTCCGAACCGAAAGGGAAGGTGACAGCAAGTGCTCATCGTTACGAGTTAAGAGAATTCTCGGATTCATCAAGTGCCGCTACGATAAATGAATCTGTTTAAAAACCCAGCAGTTGGCGGGAGTCTCCTTCCTCGCGGTGTCGAGTTGTGCAGTTATGCCTTGCACTGTCAGGTACTGTTGTAGGTGTTCAAGAAGACCATTCTGTCGAGATCGGGACAGGGACATAAGGATGATCATCTCTGGTTTATTTACCGTCATCAGCTTGTGGTATTCCAATCTCGGGCTGCATACCCCAGGTTCTAAACCCGAGGTAGTTGGTCACCAGCAGCGTCTTCACCATTGCACTACGATCTCCATCCTGTTGACTGTATTTGCCGGTGAAAACCTCTCACCACGTAGCCCTCTGTGTGGACTGTGGACCCCCCAGCCTCAAGACGGACCGGGAGTACTAATTTTTGTTTTTTATTCAGAATAAATCGGTCCATGCCACGCCCATTCGATTTATCTACCTGGCGTGCCAATCACACGATTTTTAGGCTCGAGCTGATTTTTTCTAGTCCTTCGCTGTCGTCACATTTTCCATGCCTTCGTTTGCTCATTTAAACACCACTTGTCGTACTTAACGGAAATCTTATTAGCATATATGGCCCAGTTGCAGGACAGTATGGGCCGTTCGGCCTTGCTTTGGAGTTCCAGCATGGAGGCTTGGCAGGTTGTCCTATAGTAATCAGGAATCGGTGATCAAAAAGTTCAACTGACAAAGACTGGATTTGTTGGCTCAAATTCCACCTGATGTAGGATGTTCCCGATCGCAGTCTACTGAGCGTGGGTCCCAGACCCAAAAAGTGGAATTAATCACGATCGCAAACCGCGGGATGAGCTCAACCGCGACTTGACTGTGTGTTTGTTTATAGTGAGACAGACCGAAACCGCATCTATCCCACCATCTATCCCATCTATGCGAAGTTACGGGGCTTATAAGTGATTCAGGGGCTATTAACACTCATCGTTCCCACGCCACTCGCATGGCGAGGCGTGCTATGGCGTGGTCGGCGTGTCGTGGTCATTGGGTCAGGGGGGCGGGGGGGAGGAGGGGACATAGGCTGTGAGTAATGTTTGTGCGTCGCATACGTTGTGCACACACCACTACCATTAGGAGGTTGGGGCAATGTGCAATCATCATCTGGGGCCGGCGTTGGCCACGAAAGACAGAGCGCCTGTGTCAGCGTCTTCTGACAACATATCACTGGATTGGCTAACCGTATAGCCACTACCTCGGCTGTAGCTAGCACCCGTTGGCGTAGGCCTCTGGAGAAGCTTGCTGCTGTCCGGTAGTCAACCTGAAAGGCTTCTTTGGCACCGACTAGGTGATTCGTATCGACAAGATGTGCGAGAATAGAACTCGAAATCGACATCTTTTCACCTCTGCCCAGCCAGGCCGGTATGTGTTCACGTACTCTCTTTTCCAGGCGCCCCGTTGTACGGCCAGTGTATCCCGCTCCACAGGAGCAAGTGAATGAGTAAATACACATCGATGTGGCCTGCTACGGGAGTTGGTCTTTACCTCCCAAGCGTAGGAGGAAGAGTTCATGAAACATGCACGTAGATTCGCCGGGGGAAAGCGTTGGTGATCGCTGCCTTCAGACATCTTCTTACTAGGTCACTTGCTGCGTCGCCTTGAAAAGACGGTCTTATAAATAAGTCTTTTCTGCAGTTGCCATGGTGGACTTTGCAGTGCGCTCCCCCATATTTCGGAGGATAAATCTTTCTGGGTATCCGTTTTCGTGGAGTATATCCCGCAGCTGTTGGAGTTCTGTCTCAACAATCTCACGAGAGCAGAAACGTCGCACTCTAGCTGCCAATCCCAGAAGCAAATTGCGTTTAATATTTAGGGGAACAAAACTGTAAAAATTAATGTATTGTCCCGTCCAGGTTTTCTTTCGGAATACCCTACGCTGGATAGATCCATCCTCTTGTCTGTGCAGAAGGACATCGAGGAACGCGATTTCGTTGTCTGCCTCAAACTCTGCAGAGAACTTGGTCGAGGGGTGTGCATTGTTGAATTTTTGAACCAGGGGGCCTGTGTCGGTGTTAATATCCGTCAGGCAGAAAATATCTTCCACACACCGACCGTAGAAGTTGAGGTCATTAATTGTGTCTTGTAAACTTGTCATCTCGACTTTGCCCATGAAGACATTTGCGAGGAACAGACCAAGCGGTGAGCCCATCGCTACGCCGTCTATTTGCCTGTACAGCTGACCATTGCAGAGAAACTGGACGTTTTGCTTGCAACGTGTCGGTAGTTCTTTTAACGTCTCCACCGGCATGCCTCGTAGTTTGTTTATAGTGAGACAGACCTAAACCGCATCTATCCCACTCCTCCCACATCCATCTCCGGCGTTGGCGCGGTGGCTTGGTCCCTGCTCCGATTGTATCATTCTTCATTCGGATTGTGGGGACCGATTCCCATATACAGTAGGTGGGCTAACTCGTGAAATGTCAACCGAAATTCTGAAATGCGTTTTCGTTTCGAAAAGACCAATTAAGTAGGGTAGTAAAATTTATCATCATGCAGTATAATTCTATAATAATTCAGTTACATCGAGATGTCGCCTTTCGAATGAATTTCTTTCTGACTGCATTCAAAATCTTTACACGGTAAAAAATGACTACTTAATTGGCATTCAATTTTCTTATTGATTTTCGATGCCCTTGACAATTCAACTATATTTCATGGAAAACATACATACAAATATTCATTATTTTGCTCGTTCGGTAGAAAGTGGCGTCTTCTTCCAATTTTATACCCGAAAGAAGGGTATAATTCGGTTTTAGAAAGCTTCCAATACCCGAATAATTTTGAACCCTGGTCTGCCGTTACACTTGCATCCAGGCTTTTAAAACTACAAGCCGTATATCTTCTGCGTACGGTAAACCATACATTTTTCTACGGTGTTAAGAGAGGACCGTATGGGGTTCATATAATTTGACAGTGGATTTGGGCCATATTGTTAACTTTACAAGCCACATTGGTAAATGCAGAGACATGGCCATTTCACGGTATTAAAAAATCTCACATCTTTTTTAAAACCGAATTTATACCCTTCCTTCGAGTATAAACTTGGAAAAAGACTTAATTTTCCACTGAATGAGCAAAGGAATGAATATTTTTGTGCACGTTTTCCATGAAATATAATTGAATTTTTAAGGACGTCGAAAGTCAATGAGAAAAATGCATGCTACTAAAGTATTCATTTTTTACAGAGTATAGTTTTTGCATGCATCCGGAAAATAGTTCATGCAAAAGTCGGCATCCTGAGGTAACTGAATTATTATAGGATTATGCTGCATGATGACTAATTTGGCAACTCTATTTAATTAATCTTTTCGAAAAGAAAACGTATTTCAGAATTTCGGTTGACATTTCACGAGTTAGCCGCCTACTGTAAGTTAGTGCGCCATAAAGGCCACCTTAAGAGGGATATATTCAGTCCTGAATTGGTCCGAGTCACTACGCCTCGGTTGAGGGCCTTCCGAGTGATGACATTTCGCGCGTCCTAGTATAATCAAGCACGTTAGATTTGTTGTGGTGAGGGATGCGCCAATTTGCCAATTTGAGGATGGATTCCCCAGCAGCGGCCTGTTCAGCTGACAGCGAACGAGATGTAGTGCAGTGCATAGTGCGACATGAAAGCCCTGATCTATACATGCCCGCGTATGCTGTGATAATCCACCCGACATGTCCAGACTTCAACAAAGAGCACAGTTTTCGTAGAAGTGGAGTGTGCACCTTCTCACATACGACGTTCCTCCTGTCATAACTACGCTAGCAGGTTACTTAATGAGTGGTGTGCGCAGTTATGCTGGTAGTTGACGTGCCTAATCGTGTGATCATGCATAGCCTACGTGCTTTTGTGTACGTGCAGAGAAAGGTGGTCTAAGGGAGATAAGAACTGTGTAGTTTTGCCTGAATGTTCTCATGTATGCGCACATTAAATAGTTTTATTCGATGGCTGAATGTTTTGGGACCACGTAGGCAGGGTATGCTTACGTAACGCTTACTAACCGGAGTTCCGGGCACTGGTTCTCCAATCACAGACCCAGTCGTGGTTGAACTATGCAGCCGCGATGTGGGCAAGCTGGTACTGTGACTACATCAGACTGGTAATGGTGGTAGCGCCTGTCTCATTTGTCCTGGCGGCGTCCTGCCCGTCCCGATGCCTGTTTACCTTGATCGGACACCTTGATGCATATCACAGCGAATACGCTTTAGGATCCGGAAGGCAGCCATCGGCGGTGTCGAAACAGTGCTGACGTGTGCCTACTGTGCTTACGCATTTCTGTCGTAGTCCAATAGAAGCGAAGAGACGAGTCCCAGGAAGCAGTCTTGAAGAAGGAGACACGATCGCTGCGACAAGAGCTTTATTGGCCTGACGTTTCGGATTCCCGCTCGAGCCCATCATCAGAGACAAAAGCGGATACGAGTGGTTCATGCATATGGGGCTGCAGTATTTATAGGATGCAGTAGCCATGCTACTGCATACCTATGAATATTCACGGCTCTCCCCCCCCCCCCCTCCCCCTTCATCAGGGATCGTTGCACGTGGTGTGATGGCCGACATTCGCGTCGTTAATTGCTGCAATTTCATCACGGACGTTGAGTGTTGGTGTGATGATTGCTCGACCATCTGACGCGCTGACCTTGGTGTTGGGAAAAGTGTTCACCTGTGCGCTCCCCGCGTGGCCAATTACTCCGCCCAGACAAAGTCTCAGCACAGAGTATGGAGGGCGAAGTTCATTGCACTGGTTAATAGACTGGGCGCCAGTAAACCGATGCCAGTGGCCTCTGAGCAACAACCGTCAAGTCACTTTTACATACCTCATCGTCCTTCAACGTGCAGCATCGCACGGACCTATGGGGTTGTTTGCGCGTACACTTCGGGAATGAATAAATAACCACTCATCGCTTATCTCAACACTATGATGACTGACGAACCATCTTATGAGCACGTGCGACACGCGTTGGACGCAGACTTCAGACAGCGTGGCTACTGTGTCCGATTTTCAATCACTTTGGCCGTCTTCCTGTTGAAACCTGTTGGGTATGGAGAGAAAGAGGGTGGTGAGAGGCTGCGCGTAGTTATCTCGGTTTGATTCCTTTTTTCGTAAGTTGGCACTGTCTTTGAGACGGTGTTGGTCCTTGTCGCTGACAATTAGTGTTAAACCAAGCGCCCAACTGCATCGAGGTTCACAGATCTGGCCTCTCCGACATTTCGTTGGGTTTCAGTTGACCGACTTCGATAAATAAACCAGGATTGATCAGTCCAGTCTCCTTGTCTTGGGCAGTTCGACCTCTTTAGGCAGGAAAACTGGCATACGCTGGCAACCGCACTGGTTCTATTGACCGGCAGAAAGCCCTTTTCTCCAGTCCACAAGTGTAGTTTCCGTTTCAAAATTAGTATACCATCCACAACTGTCGAGTATGTGCAACAGACAGGTTTCGGCCAGTACTCGCGTTGGCGATTGACTTCCATCACAGTTTTATTCAGGCGTTGAAGCGTCGTAGGAGTACACTGCAGCCAAGAAAACCGGATGCCCCACCTATCGGGAGCCATTACCTATCCTAGGCTTCCTCTGATCGTTGAGGTTGACGGACATCTTGGTTGGATCACTTCCTTGGTCTAATACGTCCTCTTAATATCTCTGTTAACTACAGTATAGCCGACATTTCAAGATCTGTTGTGGTCAGAGCGTGCCGGGCACACCACAAGTGTTAATTGTCAGGGTCATTCTTGTGATGAACAGCTCATTGGAGTGTTTCACAGCGAAGAGTGTTCCCGTCTGTTCCGCTTACCGTTTAATGGAACGTCTCTTTAAAACGTTAATTCTGGTTAGGTTCCAGGTTGGATCTCGTAACAGCGGCAAAATCATAATCCTTATAGTGCTTGGCGTCACATTTGCCTGCATGTTGTACTCTCCCGTCGTCTAAAGACGATCCAAGCCCTCATAAGAGCTCGGTTGGAACCGTTTTTCTACCCGTGTCGACCTTATTGATTGTGCAGGAGTCTCCTATGAAGCCATCCTAACTGACGCGGTGATCTTCTGGCTCATGCAACGTAGGTATTTGTGACTATCCTGCGACTCTACTCGTCGAACATTGCAGGGTCCTCGCCCCGTAGACCCTTTCTGGTCTTGGGCTCCATAGCAGAAAAAGGCTCACACTTTGGCACGCACACACACACACTCATGACCATTGCTATGGTTTTGCACGGAAGACCTAATCTTGTTTGCCATCAGCGTCCCGCGTTTGAGTGTGAAGTGCACTACGAAGATTCACGTGTGTGATCTGCGTTTACGACAGCAGTTCACAGCCTACCACTGGCTTTGGCCTGATCACTTATGCCGATCACACACACACGTGCAGTATCACCCAGTGTTGTCATTAACCCCGTCTCGGCAGAGGTACTGGCCTTTTAAAAGCCTGACACCTTGGCACTGCACGAGCTATATGGCCTGGCAGGTTAATCTTAGGCAGTCAACCTCCGCGTTGTCTTTCACCAACTGTCGGTCTTGTGGGCTGTTTTTTGGATGAAAAGGTCCGTCTTCTCGGGGGGCTGCATTTCTACCACAGACAATCTTAACGTTCCCTCCCTTTGCACGTTGAAGAACCGTCTCCAGCGTGGTGCGTGTTCAAACGGTGGGTGGGGAAGGGTCTGATAAACCCACGGTGCCTTGAAAACCGCCGTCTCGTAGGCTTTTCCGTATGTGAACATCTGAATGGGTGCTATTCGGCCTTTAGCGCACTACAGCACACACACACACACACACACAGTAGGTGACCTAATTCATGAAAGGTGTCGAAATTTACGAATGATTGCCAATCACTCGCGCAAACCGACAGTAGTGCATGGATCCAGTATACATGTTAATCAAACACAACTTTAGAAGAATAAAAAACGTGAAAAAAATATTTAGGGCAGTGTTGCGTTGCCTCGAAATGCCGACTTTTTTAAGAAAGCGCAAAATCCCAAAAACTTCAAAAGTGGTCGTTATTTAGCAAACTTTGTTTTTAGATGTACAGAATGTCTTCTCACGTAAAAAACTAAGTATGGAAGCACAAATAGAATAACGTTTAAAAATAGTGCTTTAGTAGAGTTTGCATTTAGACATCCTTTAAGAATTAGTGTAATTGTAGGTATAGCGGTTTGCTAACATGGTATTCTTGACTCCCGTCAAGTGATTGAGATGCGGTCCAACAAGAGAAATTGGATTTTGCTTGATTTTACCTATGGGAACGTCGTAGGAACAAAAGTTTTCATAAGGCGACAGGCTGCAAGGCCGATCGGTGCCAAATTAAATAGAATCGACAGACGTAATCGTAAACATGGCATTTTGTGTTTGGAAAAAGGACTTTTCTTTCGTTAAATTAATTTGAATTTTACGTTTGTTCTGGCTTACGTTGAGTTTCAGATCGACCTTGAAATATCGCTGATTTTTAGTGTTTTTCCTATGATCGCCCACAAAGACAGGTTCTGTATCATAAATCCGTTAAAAACTTTAAAATAAGATACTTCTTGAAGCATTTACCGAAGTAACGAGTGTTTGAATGTTCTATTTATGTATAAGGTCGTTTGGATCACATTTGAAGACTCATTCAAACATTAAACTTCATTTTCGAGAAAAATGACCACGAATATGCCTTAGATCAATTGGAAAACTCTATGATAAGTTACCTCTTTAGGGAGGGCTTTAATACTGCACTCCGTTGACGGGTCACTGTGTACTTAACATTTTTGCACTGTGGGACCAAGAAAAAAATTTGGCACTTGGTCGTTTCTTTCACCCTCCTAAATACTACTAATATTTTCCTACCCTAAACGTAAGAGCATGCCTTTTTCTTTATATTGCGGCCATTTGCACTGTTTTTGCTCACCTTTATACTCCGCTCTACGATTATGAATGCATGACAGAGTAGCCATATGGATACTGGCATTTTTCTGAAACTGTTAATGTCTTGTTCGTTCCATTTCTGAATTAGGTATGCACAGAAGCTAGACTACACAAAAAGTAATGTCTCATATGTTCAAAACTGAAAATACCTATTCGGTGGTGGTCATTTCTGTGACAATAAGTAGTTTTCCAAACGGCAAAACAATTTCAGCCCATTTAAAGGTAGGATTGCCTGCAATTCAGGGCACCAAATCGCACAGATATGCTAATCTGACTTTTAGAATTCGATAAAGCATCTAGTTCTTCTAAAATAGCCTTTATGTTTGCGAACTGATTCCCACGGTTAACATCGGACAAAAAATTAGTTTTTAAGTCCGGCAACCTCTGCTTATTAAAACTCAAAAGTAGAGTACTCTCTTTTCAAAGAAAAACCTGCTCAGATGTACAACCGAAGTCTAGGACAGGTATTAGCATAGGAAATTGCCCGAGTATATCGCGACGTCCATTTTCGCCCAAATTCACGAACATTTTGCTTGATAAAATTGCGTGAACTCAATTTCTGCACAAAAAAGACATTTCCCTGAAATGGTTGGGTGAGCAAGCAAAATGCGCAACGTTTAGG
>CACRXP010000023.1:2207539-2221986 GCA_902702965.1 Spirometra erinaceieuropaei
TTTAGATGTACAGAATGTCTTCTCACGTAAAAAAAACTAAATATGGAAGCACAAATAGAATAACGTTTAAAAATAGTGCTTTAGTAGAGTTTGCATTTAGACATCCTTTAAGAATTAGTGTAATTGTAGGTATAGCGGTTTGCTAACATGGTATTCTTGACTCCCATCAAGTGATTGAGATGCGGTCCAACAAGAGAAATTGGATTTTGCTTGATTTTACCTATGGGAACGTCGTAGGAACAAAAGTTTTCATAAGGCGACAAGCTGCCAGGCCGATCGGTGCCAAATTAAATAGAATCGACAGACGCAATCGTAAACATGCCATTTTGTTTTTGTAAAGAGGACTTTTCTTTCGTTAAATTAATTTGAATTTTACGTTTGTTCTGGCTTACGTTGAGTTTCAGATCGACCTTGAAATATCGCTGAATACTTCATGATTTTTAGTGTTTTTCCTATGATCGCCCACAAAGACAGGTTCTGTATCATAAATCCGTTAAAAACTTTAAAATAAGATACTTCTTGAAGCATTTACCGAAGTAACGAGTGTTTGAATGTTCTATTTATGTATAAGGTCGTTTGGGTCACATTTGAAGACTCATTCAAACATCAAACTGCATTTTCGAGAAAAATGACCACGAATATGCCTTAGATCAATTAGAAAACTCTATGATAAGTTACCTCTTTAGGGAGGGCTTTAATACTGCACTCCGTTGGCGGATCTCTGTGTACTTTACATTTTCGCACTGTGGGACCAAGAAAAAATTTGACACATGGCCGTTTCTTTCACCCTCCTAAATACTACTAATATTTTCCTACCCTAAACGTAAGGGCATGCCTTTTTCTTTATATTGCGGCCATTTGCACTGCTTTTGCTCACCTTTATACTCCGCTCTACGATTATGAATGCACGACAGAGTAGCCATATGAATACTGGCATTTTGCTGAAACTGTTAATGTCTTGTTCGTTCCATTTCTGAATTAGGTATGCACAGAAGCTAGACTACACAATAAGTAATGTCTCATATGTTCAAAACTGAAAATACCCATTCGGCGGTGGTCATTTCTGTGACAATAAATAGAGTTTTCCAAACGGCAAAACAATTTCAGCCCATTTAAAGGTAGGATTGCCTGTGTGCGTTATTACTGCACTTCAGGGCACCGCATCGCACAGATATGCTAATCTGACTTTTAGAATTCGATAAAGCATCTGGTTCTTCTAAAATAGCCTTTATGTTAGCGAACTGATTCCCACGGTTAACATCGGACAAAAAAATAGTTTTTAAGTCCGGCAACCTCTGCTTATTAAAACTCAAAAGTAGAGTACTCTCCTTTCAAAGAAAAACCCGCTCAGATGCACAACCGAAGTCTAGGGCAGGTATTAGCATAGGAAATTGTCCGAGTATATCGCGACGTCCATTTTCGCCCAAATTCATGAACATTTTTCTTGATAAAATTGCGTGAACTCAATTTCTGCACAAAAAAGACATTTCCCTGAAATGGTTGGGTGAGCAAGCAAAATGCGCAGCGTTTAAGTCGTCCGAAAATTGCGGAGAAGCAGACACGATCGGTAGAACAAGTGCTCTATTATCCTGACGTTTCGGCTTCTCACTCGAATCCGTCATCAGAGACAGTCAGATAAGCGTAGTGGATTGCCCAGGTGTTGCAATATTACTAGGATGTACTTGCTAGGCCGCTACATGCCTATCACTGTTGGCAGCTCCCGAGTGCATCACAGCTCGACTGGCTAGGTATTGATGCCGTTGCCATGCAGTTGCTTTGTGCCTGTATGTCAGTCAAGACTATCAACTCAGACGCTCATTGCACACCGCCCAGTGGCTGACTACCGGACGCCGTCATCGGATGATTTATTTCGCCAAGATTGATACCAGGAGCTGGTTATCCGCACGTTCTCCTCGCGGCTAACTGCTTTGCCTAGGCTAAGTTTCAACGCTGAATATGGAGAAGGGAGGTTGTTGCGTTTGATTGATTGAGAACCGGAACACCATGACTCGAGCAGTTCACCGGTTCGTTTGAAATGTCTCATATCAGGTTTTATGAGATAGGCCACGTGCTGTAGATCGGATAAAATACCCGGTCAGCTATTGAGCCTGGTCTTGACTTCTCCCATCGCGACCGAATTTCCACACCATAAGAGGATGAGAATTAGAGGAAGAGCGTTAGAACGGGGCGCATGACTCCTCCTGGCCATGATAATATTGCTTCCCAAGTTGTCTATACTGAAGGTGGTCCGTGTCGAGGGTACTGCAAGAATTACCATACCTGCCTTGCTAACATAACTAATTACATATAATCTATCGTCTGTACCTCTGCTCCTTCTACTTGTTCACTCTTTTAATGCCATCCTCTTTTTCGCCCCCATTTCAAGCTCCTTGGCGAACTCCTCTTGGACCGACACAACAGCGAGGTCATGATTCGGTACATTTCAGACCCGGAGAACTTGAAGCTCATGATGAACCTTCTGAAGAGCAAAGAGAAACAGATAGCGTTTGAAACATTCCACTGCTTTAAGGTAGGCCCTAGTTATCTTGATGATGCCGTTAATTAAATTGAATTCTTATTTTGGCTACGTAACTACTGTGTCATCTCAGTAGACACACTTGCACAAAGAGTATACATCATTATGCATGTTAACCTAGTAGCCAAGCAAATGTATGCAAAATGCTGTGCCCTTTTAGAGCTCATAGTATATTAAAGCACAGGAAATGTTTCCATTATATGGGGTCGAGGAATGTTCCCCCTATTGCTTCAACTGCTCTGTAGTTCACCAAATTCGGTACACTCGTTCGTGTAACAAACCGTCTAATGATGGACTTAATTTTTGCATCAACATCGGCCTTCCAACAAAAACGTGCCAACTTTCCCACGTTAGACTTAGACGGAAACCCCAAGGACAGTAAGCATATTCACCAAACTTAGAAATTTGTAAATTAAAAGATTTATTAAGGGCGCTAACGCCCGCATACCTCCTTCATAACGAGCGGGAAAGCCGTTCTGATAATGAATAAGGCCTCTATTTTTCTCAGTGCCCAGGGAAAGCCGCATGCATAATTTATTAAAGGGACAATTAGGAACGTACTTTAAAATCTAAACTCAGCTTATTAGGGAGTGTTTAGCTTCAGCCAATCACCGCATAGCTTGAGGTGGCATTTTAAGTTAACGGGAAACTTTACGCAGGTTCCTGGAAGGTATGTCCCAAAAATGACTACGAGTCACTTCAATTTCGACAGAAAAAACTCCGGCTGCCTGCGTCCTCAGGAATGCCAGTCGATCCTGTCTCGTCTTTTCTGTTTTACTCAAGTGATGATTTAATCGAGAAGTACATTTCCCGAGGTGTATGAATGTGTGTTTTCAACAAATAACCCTCAGGCCAATAGTTAGCCAAAAAGATCTTGCGATGCACTCAGGCAGAGAACGGACAGCGATTTCGAGCAATTGGTTGCTCGTCTAACTGCCATTTCTCTTATTTCCTCAGTATATGGTCGTGTTTATTTGGGGGAAATTCCTTGACACATGTTCAACTTAACGAACTGCTATTTTGAGTATACAGTAATTTAGTGGGGGTATCTTCTCATTCAGACTCTTTTGCTCGGATGGACATGCGAAGAGTGGAGTTAGTCATTCGTTCTGCTCCTAGATGTTGCTCATTAATGCGATCTCTAATTTTTGAAAACTGCCAAAGTGTTTTGCTTCGCCTTTCATGAGACCCCCTTCTTAAGTCACCTAATTTGCATTTTTCGATACACTGTGTTGTGTAGTATAGCCACCGGTTGTCAAAAATTTCATAAATTGAGAGTCTTAGGTTAGTTACGTTCAGTCATAGTGTGACCCAGACACACTTTGCTACTTCAACGGAATGTACGTTCACCCGTTTCCCCTGATCCCCGACCGATTTAGGGCTTAAACCACATAGTTGAGAACAACGTACTACCATTTGAAACAGCTATTTGTCTATGATAGAGGACGCTCACCGATCGCGTTGCGGGGCCTGCTCGTCCCGTCGTGTTTTGGGGCTCGATCCAGAGCCCCGCAGGCAACGACTGTGAATATACGCAGAGAACGACTACTGACAAAGGCAAGGGAGCCTGGAGTGACCATTTTTGGCTTATCTGCCAGAGATACCCATTGCCAGGCTTGCAGCACTCAAGGGTCGATCCCGCGCTCTTTCAGTGATTAGGCCAGCACAGGCCATGGGCTCGTTCTGCCATTTGCCTTTTTGCAATAGGTGACCTGTCTGGCACAAATTGAGGTGCACAATGTCTGGTCATGTGTTCCTGTATCTTGTAGCGTCTAAAGATTATCATATCAGTTCTCCTCATCGTGTTTCATGAGTTAGGTCACATACTGTGTGTGCATGCCTGGTCTTTCATGTCAGTGTTAGTCACTAATTCGACCAGTCCTCTTTGTATCCCGTACTGCATTACACCGCTTCACAGCATTCCCCCGAGCCTGTAGGAAACCCCCATAAAACGAGGCCGGTCAACCTGACAGAAAAATTAGGCAGATCAGGGTGTGTACTATTCGACGCCGGAGGAAGCCAAAATTCCAAGTATTAGCATGCTGGCCGGCCACGTCGGGGTCACCACCTGTGGGTGATTGCTAGTTGGGCGTCAATAGCTGGCACTGCGAATTATGCCGTCATGGCACCTGCTTAGCACCAGTTTTACTGAATGAACGACCCTTAAACAATCACAAATACCCTAAGCGCCTTTGGCTCAGATCGTTCGGCCACTTCCTCCTTCCATTTTGGACAATTACGAACATCGGCCCCAGAGAACTATCACCCGACTTTTACTTCCCCTAGCATCACTCCCCTGTGTTCCCCATCCTTTGTCAGACCATTAGAATGTCAGTCATGTCAAAAGCACCAAAGAGCACTTCCCCTAAATTCACAAAACTCGGCTGGGTGGCTTGGTTGGGCTTTACAGACTGATTCTTCTTGTCGGGACTAGAGCAGTTTTCAACTTTCGTTTGCCCTCAAATCTCGCGTAATGGGCGTTCCTCTTAGTCCTCTGTCAAATCCACCTCTTACGGCTTACTCTCGGGGATATCCTCCCTAAGTAGGACCTACTATACAGCCTACCTGACCTCAACACGAACCCTGGTGCTAATGACGCCTTCACACCGCAATGACCCATTTCGTCCGCTGATTGGCTCTTTCTGGCGGCCGTATGCACGCCTTTTAGCTCTTCGTCCTGGGGCTGTTCGCCTGACCTCGCAAACAGCACGCGAGCAGTCCTTGTGCTCGCCTTTTCGTGATGCACTTCAGGGCGTAATAAATATTTATCATCTTAAAGAACGCGCGTCTCTCAGATTCGTGTTTTCAGTGGCTTAATAATGTTGGTTGGCCATCGTCCCTCCTACAGGACCCTTGTGACAAGTATCGGTAGCCAAAGGGCAAAGTCGACTGAACTGTTTTTTTGTTCACTCGTTTTTTTCTGAGATGACGGTGATCTCAGACTGCAAGCCTCTTAAGGCTGTCACAGGTCGTTTCGAGTGGAAAGGCCTCGTATGTTTTCCTTCGCAATGCTGTTCAAATGACGTCAAAATAAAAATCGTTATTAATAACCCTTAATAGGCTATCAGCTGAGGCCTTTGGGTTCAGGTAATTGGAGCGTTGACTGCACTCAAGCCTTGCACCTACTGTCGTGGGTTCGAGTCCCACTGAGGCCGCTGAAGTTTTTTTACAATTGACTGGGTCACATGAATTTTTACCTCTTTTGACCTCAGTGTCCGTTTCCATCTCTAGCCGGCTCGCTTTGCCTTCCCATTGGAATACAGTGGACTCTGGAAACGATAGAGTGTGATATATGCCATTGTTAACAAATTCACGCGCAAGTGACCGCTGCGGCCTCGTGACGGTGACGGTGCCGACAATGATCGAACTGCTGTATTTCAGAATGTGACTGCCCGTGGGGCGAGGCCGAACGGATTGGTGCCATGCCACGTCCACACGTGACTGGAATTTGCATCCTGTTTATGGGGTCATTTTGCTTGCGTACTCCGAGCCATGCCTAGTTGTTAGTTGATACCCTACCATTGTCCCTGTGTGTTTGTTTATCTGGGCGTGGTGGAAATATGCCGGTGTCCTAGCGACGGAAACATGTGTCCTTGCTGGCTTGTTTGTCTGAACTTGGCGGCATTTATGCCCCCAAAGCAATCCTCATCCCCTGCAATATGTGCGCCACCTTTTTGTGACCATGCCAAACGCCTTATTTTGGGCATTCTAATGAGGCGGATACGCCACCCTACTTATACTTAAGACACAGGGTTGGTCAACAGCTGTCCTCTACCGCCCCGCCATCCCCTTATTCATGCGTAGAACACAGAGACAAGTATGGCTTCGATAGCAAAGCAGTGTCTGTACTTCGGCTACTACCACATCTCCCGATTTCAAGCGGCAGTACAGGAGGCCTTTGCTGATTGGGTCTTACAGTTGACACCATCGATTCTCCACGGAGGCGTTCTCGTCGTCGGCGGCAGCGACTGCAAGGTTGTCTAGCCGTTGAGCTAGGTCATTTCTGAAATTGAGATGGTGAGCGGGCAAAGACAACAAGACAGTATTCAGCTTACCTGGGGGTCGCTTACCTTGTGGTCTCCTGCGAAGGTGTTCGTCATGATGAGGCGGTGTTCTGCGCAGGTGCGGAGGAGCAAGCCATTGTCGTTTGAGCCGTGGAGAACATGGGGACCTAGCAAACCGCTCCGGGCAGCATGGTCTGTGCCGAAGTGGGCGTTAAAGTCCCCAAGGACAATCAACTTGTCCGCTTTCAACACAGTCGCAGGAGGTCGTGCAGGTTCTCGTAGAATTTGTCTCCTGGGGCGTCGGGGCTGGTCGTCGGCAGAGCGTAGGCGCTGACGATGGTGGCGAATTTGCCCCCATCCCGGGGAGGCAGACGGCGGCTCATCAGGCGATCGTCGATGCCTTGCGGCAAACAGGGCAGTCGTCCCACGAGGCCTTTCCGGATAGCGAAGGCGGCACCCGCGTTTTGTCGCTCTGGCCTGGGGCGGCCACTCCAGAAGAGGGTGTAGCCGGCACCCACCTCCAGTTGGCCTTGTTCGTAGCATCGAGTCTCGCTGAGTGCGGCGATGTCCACCTTGTAGCGCGCCAGTTCCCGGGCCACTAGCGCTGTATTCCGTTCCGGTCGGTAGCTCCTCGGATTGTCCAAAAGGGAACGAACATTCCAGGCTGCCAGTGTTAGCGGACTCACCCCACCAGTCTGGCGATTGCGGTGGCGAAAAGGAGGAGGGGAAGAAGGAGAATAGGCAGGACGAGGAAGAGAGAGAGATGGGTGTTATTTCGGTTTTGACTGTTTCGACCGTGTGTTTCTTGTCTGTGGCCACGGTTAGCCTACAGACAGCGTGGTTCCCAGCAATTTTTAGGGCACCTTTTCTAGCCCCTTTCCCCTCGCGGGAACAGACAGCCCACCACCTAAATAGGGCTGCCCGGTTATCCCAGACGGCTGCCGAACTCCACTATGGGCCACGACTTTTTGTTAGTGAGAGAACGACCCGAATTAGTCTGGGACCTTGCTGTTCTACCAGCAGGTTTGTTTTCAGTGCGTCATAGTTGAAAATTACAGCTGTGAGGGGTCAGGTTTCCCTCGCGTTTCCCTCAGTCTCACGGTCTCCGTTTCAACCACCGCACCCACTGATGAGCCGAACCCCTCGCAGCTGTGTCTTGCAGCGGCAGAATATCGACAAAACACGCGTTTATGGGCCTTTGGCTAGTACCTGTGTTGTTAGTATGGTGTCCCCTTACCCTACAAAACTACTGGACCATTGATCGGGTTGCATGCGTTCGAGGGCAGTTAATAATCTTGTTGTGGGAGCCGATCATTTGTCGACGTTTTAGTCGTTTTCTATTTCAACTACAGTATGCACCGAAACTGGTTTGTCAGGATCTTTACATGTGCCTCAAACTACGAGAGCTTACTTTAGTATGGCTGTCACATTGAAGAACCTGCAGTATAACTACAAGTACGCCAGTTTAGTAAACAATTATTTTTTACTTTAAGATTTCCCGTCTACGCGTCGCAGAGAACTCACCACTTAGCATGTGTCGGTTGTCCCATAATTTATCACTTCAACTGCTTTAGCTGTAATTTTGGCCAACAAAAAAACTAACTAAACGGAAACTAGAGTCGGATTCAGTGATTTTAGATCGCTCCAAAGAAAAGTCAGACTGCAACTCTGACAACCGCCCTGATCGGTTTAAATCTAACTGTCTCGAGAGTGCGTGGTCTGTGGAAACTTTTCACGTTGCGTCAATTGTCCTAGGAGCTCTGCATGCCTTGCGCCTTCTGTTTTGCGTTCCGAACGGCCCATACACTCAGAAGTGCTCACCACTCATTGTTTATGCGTTTTCTCGCACATGTCCGAAGAAATATGGCATGGCGGTGTCACCCCTCACCAAACATGAACTCATCTGAAGTTCCCCTGGAGTTTTTCCCTCCCAAAACCGGTAATTTTGTTGAACAGACCACTCAGCCTAGGGTTAGTTCCATGCGGCCAATATTGTTGATCGGTGGACACTGCACTCACGTGATCTGGGCGTACTTGTCTGAAGACGTATTCAGAATTTGTAGAAAGCATAGACAGCAGAATTTATTGGGACCACTAAATTTCACGACGGCAAATCAACTGCAACCTGTTGCTGCATAACAGAGATAACGAATAATGATGTGGAGGTATATGAAGGAAGATATGGTGATTTAAACTTCCACAGAGAAAATCAATACAAAACGGCAAGGTCATCGTTTACCGCAAGCAGACCAACCTATAAAATGGAAAGAACACGGGGAGTTAGCACGCAGAGGAAGCGTGCAAATCAAAAGGGCTGAAATTTACCAGGACAAGCTGAGGTTGACCATTTGGCATAGGTCGGGTTACTCTCACCCAATGCAGGCTGCCTCCAAGTAGCGCAATATCCGAGTTTTTCGTGCCGGAAATAATACTTGGAAGGGCGTTTGAGGGTCAACGGAATGAACGCTCAGAAGATGAAGATGCGATCACTGGAACAAGAAATTTATTGGCCTGGCGTTTCAGATTCTCACTCGAATCCATCATCAGAGACATTCGCAGATAAAGGGTGATGGTGGCACCAGGAGTGCAGTATTTATAGCACGTGGCTGCCGTGGACCGTATGCGCACTGCAATTAACAGTTCTAGGTAGCGCAATATCCGAGTTCCTCGTGTCCAAACTAATACTTGGACGGATGTTTTGGGGTCAACGGAGTGACCGCTGTCTGGGAGGTGCTTTGTGATAGAAGATCGAGGAATTTTATTTTCCTGCTTTAGAAGCCATTTAGGGAGGTGCTTAACTGACCTGACTGTCAATTGCCTTTCGTTCACCCAATGTACTTGCATTCACAAGTGCATGTGAATTCGTAAACACAATTTGGGGTGACGTTGGCAAGGCATCCTTTGTCCGTTGAATTGTGATAGATTCAGTAGGACTGCTGAATTGTATGTTCTTTCAATGGCGCATCTCAATCATCGCTTAATGATATTTTAAATTTTGTCGCCCTTAAAGGGTAGAGATATTACAACGGTTTTTTTCAGAACTAATTTTCCCGTCAATTTTGACCGTAAGGTGTTACTGTACTTCTGGACGAGACGTGCTTGATCTCCACGTTTAAACAAGACTGTTTTGAGGCAAACAATTTCTTCATCCACTGTCTCAATAGAGCAAGTGTTTCTCGCTCTTTGGTCTGCGTACCAACTCTCCCGTGTTCTCATCCAAGTTTTTTTAAGTTACCATTTTTATTGATTAGTCTGCCTGCAGTAAACGATGACCTTGCTGTTTTGTATTGTTTTTCACTGTGGAAGGTCAAGTCTCGGTATCTTTATCATTCGGTATCTCCGTTATGCAGGGAGAGGTTGTAGTTGATAAGCCGTCGCGAAATTTGTTGGTTCCACTAAATTCTGCGCTCTGATGTGGTTATGTAGCCCCACCTGAAGTAAATAAACCCCAGTCACCTCTAATGCGGGAGCGGTGGTAACAGGGGTTTTTACAGGTGGGACCGGGGAACGCACAGGCGACGAGGCCAAGTAGTTGTATGCAAAATAAAAGCTATTGGAAACGCGCGGTTGTACTTTGATAAATAGTTGCCCTAATCCGCACCTCTAATCCCAAACAGTATTGTGTCCATCAGGTGGGGCTACATAACCACATCTTACCAATTCTGCTGTGTATGCTTGCTTCATATTCATACAGGGGAAATATTGCTTTAAGTATTTAAAGTTTGTGCGTTATGGCGCATATCGTCCTTGGAATTTTGTAGACCGCCTATAGCAAGTTAAGCAGTTTTAAACTGGAAGTGACGTTCTGATCCGAGTTCCTCTCCATCAGTCTCTTCCACATCGGATAACTCATGACTCCAACCTGCTACTGCTGCTGCACTGTCGCACTATTGACCGCTTCGTTCTGCCCCGACTTTCGTTATTGACAACTCCACATTGTTCTTTTGCTCAGGTCTTCGTGGCGAGTCCCACGAAATCACGTGCCGTTCACATGATTCTCTACCAGAACCAGGAGAAACTGATCACCTTCCTCTCCAACTTCCAAACGGATCGAACGGAGGATGCCCAATTCAACGACGAAAAACAGTATCTCATTAAACAAATTCGCGAACTGAAGCCTTTGCCCCCTCCGCCAACAGCAGCAGCAGCACCAACGGGCGCAGGTGCCGGTGGTGGCTACTAGACGCTGCGCCTCTCCCTCTCTGCTGCGCCAATTCCGCCGCCTCGTGCAACTCCTTGTTTTTCGTTTGCGAGTGCGTTCCTGATCCCCCCGCCCCGCCCCACCCCCAGCGTGTAAACTGTGTTTTCTGGTCCGCCGTGAGGAGAGGGCCGACCTGCCTGCTCTGTGGTGATGGCGTTCATTTCTTGATCTCTCCTCTAGGTCTGTCACCTACCGTGGTCCGCTCACCTAGAGACCACATTCCCTACACTCTTGCGCTGTCTCTTACGCTGTGCTGGTTCTGTACTCACCACACCAGCGATCCACCTGTTGGGGACGAAAGGGGTGCTAGCTGGCTTTCGTTTTACTCACTCGGCTTGCTGGACGTGTGTGTGTCTGTGTGTGTACTTTCGTGCCTAAAAAGGTCCCCATCCTTCAGCCCCAACCAAAGCGGCCGCCGTTGCTTATTAGTCCTTTTAACAGAGTGGGAAATCTAACTGATTCCTGTGCATATCGCTGGCTGTCACGGGCGCAGGCCTGCTGTGCTGTGCTGCGCCGTCACTCCCGCCTTCCGAGTTGCCTTCCTGTTGGCGTACTACTTTTGTACATAATTTTCCACCGTCCTATCCTCCCGTCCGTTCTCTTGGCTTTCACCTCCGAAAATATCCACGCAAATGTGTAAAGGGTGAGCTTCATTGGACGGTCTGATTCCTGCTCGCTCCGCTTTCTCACTGACGCTGACTCGCAGTAGTCTCTTCGCCTTCTCTCTCCTTCTGTCGATTTTGACCTTACTGCCCGTGCGAATACAGTCCCTTTACCCCCCTTGCTCCTGTTCGTCTTGCTTTCTGTGCTCTCCGACGCGTTGGTTGGCAAGGCCTCCGGTCCATGTACTACTCTTGTAAGTCCCATGTTTGTTGAGGTCGTGCTTCGCATCCCAACTCCGAGGAGGGTCCGTATCGTGTAAGCTAACCATTTCTCGATTGGGCAAAATTTAGGCCGTATTTATCTGTACTTATGCCATCAGCTGGCACCTGTGGTGGGAACGAGCTCGTGTGCGGCACGCGTAGACGAGATGTTTGACTTTGTCAGCCTTTGCTCCCGAGCCCGACTCTGATTGTCTCTCCATCGGAATAAGGTGGGAATGTGGTATGTGCTGCGCAACTCGGCCCTACTACAAACCAAAGCGCGCGCAAGTAAGTCGCCAGAACTGCTCCCACTACGTGGGATACGCGGTGGACGTTGGGGGTGGGGGGGGGCGGTCAACTCGTCGATCGGTACGGGCACCAGAAATAACAATGAGGATAAGAACTACCTACAACCTTATATTCTGCCTTAATTAAGCGAATACACCACCAGATAACTCACTGTGGAAGTACCTGACCCCATAGTGTGTCTCGGCCGGATGGGAAGAATCTACGGGATGTACATTTGCGGTGTCGGCGGTCTATGGAGGCCCCTTATTTAAGTGTGTAGCCACTGCATCCACGACCCTGCCGGAAACGCAGCTGGCTGTGACTCAACAGTGTTGTTTCAGGGAAGACATCCGCGCGTCCTAACTTGACTTCCTCTAGGATGGCCATCGACGGACACAAGGCAGACTGGAATGGCCATCCGACTTATTCCCAATTAGCAAAGTTGGGAGATCCTGGTTGACTATTTGAAGAAGAAGATGGGACTCGCCGGAACGGGTTTCTTTAAGTGCTGACGTCTCAAAGAGCTTAGTCAGCTCCCCACTGTCAAAGCGTAACATGTACTTGATCCGCCAGAAAGTTCAAGTGGCATGTCACGTTGGTCGGCCTCATGCTGATTGATTTTCCTCTTTTCTCGCCGTCTCGGCCTCTTGGGGGGTGGTTGGCGGGCGTTTCATCCGTGTGCTTTTTGGGTCACCGCTCCGTCAGTGGGGAGGTGATTGAATCTTCGTAGGGTGGTCGGTCTGGTGGTTCTTTCTCGCCGAGTAGACTTGCCGTCGGCCTGTCTATATATGGCCTTTTTAAGTATAGTGTGGATACTTGGTCCTGAGCTCTACGGGCCTGATGACGTTAAAGGGGTCCCAGATGCGATCTCTCGACTGGTACAACCCACCATAGTAGACCTAGCCCATCGACCCCAGGCAGCACCACGGCGCCGTCTGATGCAATCTAAGGACACACTGCCACCCACTGAAATCTCAGGAGTTGTCTACAAAATAATTTTCAGTGAGGGCGACTGCAACACTGTTGGGGAAATCGGATGGAAATTGCAGGCCCGCCCAGAAGAGCACAAATCGACGACTCGGAGGCTAGATCTCAACTGTCAACTGACGCATGTTGGAGAAACGACATGCTTTCGATCTCCAAGGAGCTACCATCTTAGGCTGAGAAAACACAAAAGCAGAACGGCTAGCACTCGAAGCCTAGTTCTCCGATGCCTACTCCACCAACAGGCATCTAGACATTCCTGCAGCCCACAAAGTCCTACGTCATCACAATCGTTGAGCTCAGGACCAAACAACCATACCGGACTTCGGAAGGCCGTACGGAGGCAGCCGGACGGCGAGTTTATTCGGCGAAGGAGAAGAACCACTAGGCTGACCACCCGACAAAGGTCCAATCACCTCCCCCGACAAAGCGGCGACTCACAAAGCACACAGATAAAACGCCCACTAATCATCTCCCAAGAGGCCGAGGCAGCGAGAGGAAAGTCGATCAGCATGAGGTCGACGAATGCGACATGCCACTTGAAATTTATGATCGATTAAATGTGCTTTACGCTTCGATAATGGGGAGCCGACCAAGCTCTTCGAAACCTCGGCATTTAAATGAACCCGTTCCGATGAGACTATCATTTTCTTCAAATCAGTCACCACTGTCAGCTAGCCGAGTCTACAGTACCAGGCTATCTGAGGACGTGGGCAGATCAAACCAAAAAATCGAAGTCTGGTAACCGGTCATTTGAGAAGCTGGGTCAAACGCTTTCGGCTGTCGTCGGTAGCATCCAGTCGCATGACGTCCTCACGTATCAGGCCTGATATGTGACCTTCCACGACGGCTGTCTATCCGAGCGTCCAGACAAGAGGATGTCCCTCACATTCCACCCTGTAGTCAGGATACGTCAACGAGCCCCGCATCTGGTCGTCCTTGGTTTCTTTGTTACGGACGTACACCCCCCCCCCCCAATTCATACGCAGCCCTTTTGTAAACCCCTGGTTTCTCACAACTTTTTAGACTTCTGGAGTCCACCAGGTTTGGGCTCACCAGTGTGTCTTTGATCGCCGTATCTATAAAAGTCTGGTTTCGGGGCAACTTGCTATGACCCGGCCTGGTACTTGAAAGTACGTGGGAGCTTACGCGTACCCGACTCTTGTCCCCCAGTACCAACGCGGCTGAGAAGGAGAACGCGACCGGCCACGAAAATGTGTCTTAGGAAATTTCAAGCCAAGATTAACTGGGAAGTAACGCATATTTATAACGCCCTACTGTGGTTCGCCGACATTCGGCCAAATGCCCTTCGGGAAGAACATTCCAGACGAGCTGGTCGATAATTCGGATACGCAGATCGATCAGCCCCGAGGGGAAAAGCCAATGGAGAGGCGCCACGATTAAGATGACAGCGCTGTAGAGAAAACGCACGTGGCCTCCAGTGATTGGCGGGCTCTTGTTTTTGGGAGTGCAGGCACTCCCAACACAGCTCGTGCACAGGAATTCACTAATCTGCCCGCCCCGACTGTGAGATAAAGCATTCGACCGAATTGTGGTAATTCTGCTCAACC
>CACRXP010000023.1:2232634-2243692 GCA_902702965.1 Spirometra erinaceieuropaei
AAACTTTGCTTTATTTCTTTGGCACATCGTTTATTTTCCGCTATCAGACTTTGGGAGCCGTAGTGTTTACCGATTTTGCGTTAAAGGCGTTAACCTGTGTTAATTCGTGACATTTCATGAGTTAGCACAGGTACTGTAATTATATTGCTTCTTCGAGTATAGAATATGAAGATGAGGTCTGTCCCTATCAGGCGAATGATCTCCGA
Organism: Spirometra erinaceieuropaei; assembly: GCA_902702965.1. NCBI lineage: Eukaryota > Metazoa > Platyhelminthes > Cestoda > Diphyllobothriidea > Diphyllobothriidae > Spirometra > Spirometra erinaceieuropaei. The sequence goes on from CACRXP010000023.1 coordinate 2,232,841, forward strand.
TGGAACAGTCTACCTTGTCCGTTTGCAGTTGAATAAGAAGTTACAAAATTTATGGCGTCATTGGTTCCTGCATGTTTCTTCGCCTTAGCATTGTTTAAATTTATTCCGGAAAAACAGTGCTTCAATTTACCGTCCGATATATCTGCCCATTAACCAGACCAGTGAAATCCTTTCTCTCACACCTTACTTCGATGACACTTACAGTGAGTGACCGATCTCATGAAATGTTGGCCGAAATTCTGAAAGGCGTTGTTGATTAGGAAGAATTGCTTAGGTGGAGTTGTAGAATTGACTATCCCGCCGCATTATCTTATAGTATTTCGGATCTGGCAGGATGTCGGCTTTTGAATGCACCTCCTTCCAGTCTCCTGTTGAAACCATACTCGGTAAAAAATGACTATATAAGTCACATGCATTTTTCGCACTGATTTTCGATGGTCTTATAAATTCAAATATATTTTGCAAAAGACGTGAGCAATAATATGCCTCCTTCCACTCGTTTGATAGAGAATTACGTCATCTTCATATTTTATACTCAAAGAAAGTACTAAGTTTGGTTTTAAAAATATTTTCTAATTCCCGAAAAAATTGCAGCCTGATCAGCCGTTGCATTTGAGCCTAATGATTTCAGTCTACAATGTGCATGCGTTCAACGTAAGGAAAATCAAATATTCTTCTACGCCTTTAAGAAATGCTATATTAAGTCTATAAAATTTTGCAAACCGCGTTGTAAATTTCATGAGGAGCAGGAGTAAACGGATAGATACGATGCTGTATGAATGGACACTACACGGTCTTAAAAAATCTCATAATTAATAACTTTTTTAAAAACAGGTTGTACTCTTTATTCGAGTATAAAATATAAAGTTGACCTGATCCTCTTTCAAACGAGTGGAAGGAGGCATATTTTTGTTCACGTCTTTTGCAAAATATATTTGAATTTATAAGACCATCGAAAATCAGTGCGAAAAATGCATGCTACTTATATGGTCATGGATTCTACAGGAGATTGAAAGGAGATGCATTCAAAAGCCAACATCCTGCCAAATCCGAAATACTATAGGATAATGCCGGGGGATAATCAGTATTACAATCCCACCTAAGTAATCCTTCCCAATCGAAAATGCCTTTCAGAATTGTGGCCAACGTTTCATGAGATCGGTCACTCATTGTGTTTACCCATACCCTCGCGGTTGCACCAGTGAAGGCATGTACCGCCTCCCGGTACCCTTGTTAGGACTAGCGGCGCTTTCTGATTTGCGAACATCTGTGCCTAACTAACCGAGATGCCCATTCCAACTGGGTGTGTTTCGCCGACATCCAACGGCACACCGTATGCCGTTAGCATACCTAATGGCTGGTGTATACAAAATAAAAAGAGGCAATTTGTACAATGCAGCAGAATGTTCATTCGAACTTCTTCCCCTACGTGAACTCCTCTAGGACGCTATGAGGGTACGTGCGTGATGGCATAGATGTAACTTTGGACTGGAGATTCGTTCAGGGCCTGGTCGGGACCGGAATGCGTTTGAGGTCATCGGTTTGGGGTATTCTGTGGTTTCTCACCATCGTCTAATCCTGAATGGACCTACAGTTTCGTGTTCATATCCGGGAAGAACGAAAACAAGTAAACTGCCAAGATCATTATTCACAGCTCTAGCTTGTTAGGTAGCATGCAATTTAAATAATTACCCATCACCCTGCACAGACGGAAATAAGTTTGAAAATTCAATTCTCTCAAAGTCGGGGGAGGCGCGTTTAAACAACAACTTTTTACGAAAAGACGAACTACGGTTGTGCAATTGACACATGCCGCATCACTCTGGCATTGTCAGCTCGATGTACTTGGATCAGGGGAAAGCCTTTAAAAATGTTATGCAGATGGACAAAAATACCGGGGGGAATTAACTTCTTCTCCACGGGTTGACGGGAATACAGTCAACGACGTCAAGTGACCTGTCGGTATGTGCTGCTGCGGCCTTCCCTCTGCTTGAGAGCACTGACCATTCCTGGCTTTTTGGCCATCATCAGCCAGCCATACCCAACTGCAGGTTTTGCAACCGACTGTTGGTTAGAAGTCTAACGCCCTAACCACTGAGCCACAGACTCGTCCTGTTGGTAGCGATCGGGTATATTAATAATGCTAGAGGAGCACTCATCGATCGCGTTGTAAGACCCACGCGTCTCGTTTTGCTTTTGGGTCCAATTGTGCGCCTCGACAGCAATCGCTCATCTATTAATAGTATTGTCCATCCAGTTTCCCTTTGATGTTTCTGTCATTGTGCCATATAACAATCCGACCGTCATTGTCGATTATGTCCACCAGATCCCAGAGAACTGCTAGCGCGCACTAGGCTGGGAGGGATAGGGTCTGCTGGAATGTGACATTGCATGCGCACACAATCCCTAAGGCCCACAAGGATGAGACGCTGCCCTGCATTTGGCCTACGCCATCACCCTTCAAGGCCAGTAACCAGTCAGTCGTCGAGTGAGAGGCACCACCCATATACTAATAAATAAATGAAATAAAACATTTGTATTTGCGAGCACCAGATTACTGGAGAATTCGAGCAGAAATGCTCAATGAGATAAAGTAGTTTTTTAAAAATTGTATGAATATCTGTCCAGCTTTTCTGAACACCCTCTGACGTACCAAGGATTAATTTGCTTTCTTCTCTTATGCGAAGCTTAAGCAGCCGTTTCGGTAACTACAGTGCGTGACCGATCTCATGAAATGTTGGCCAAAATTCTGAAATGCGTTTTCGATTGGGAAGGATTGTTATACTGATTATCATGCAGCATTACCCTATAACATTTCGGACTCGGCAGGATGTCGGCTTTTGAATGCACTTCTTTTTGACATCCTGCAGAAACCAAACTCGGAAAAAATGACTATTTAAGTACCATGCCTTTTCCTAGTGATTTTCGATAGTCCTGCAAATTCAAATATATTTTATAGAAACATGTAAAAAATATGGTTTTTTCAAACTTTTTTGGTAGAAAATCACATTTTCTTCATATATTATATCCGAAGGAAGTGTATGTTTAGGTTTTAAAGTTTCCCAATTCCCGAATAATTTTCAGTTTGATCTGCCATTGCATCAGCGATTAGCGATTTCATTATACAATGCGCATGTATTCCGCGTAAGGAAAATCCTATATTCCTCCATGCCTTTAAAAAGATAACATAAAGAGTTCATAAAATTTCTCAATAGATCCGGACTGTGTTGTAAATTACACTAGGAACATTTGTAAACGTATATGTGCGGCCCTGTATGCATGGACATCGCATGGCCTTAAAAATCTCATAATTAGAAACTTTTCAAACCTAAATAGACACTTTCTTCGGGTATAAAATATGAAGACAATGTGATGTTCTACTGAAGAAGTAGAAGGAAGCATATTTTTGTGCATGTTTTCTATAAAATTTATTTGAATTTATAGGAACATCGAAAAGCAAAAGAAAAAATGCATCATTCTTTAATAGTCATTTTTACCAAGTACGGTTTCTACAGGAGATTAAAAAGCCGACCTCCTGATGAGTCCGAAATGCTATGGGATTATGCTGCGTGCTAATCAGTATTACATTCCCACCTAAGTAATCCTTGCCTAATAGCAAACACATTTGAGAACTTTGGCCAACATTTCATGAGATCGGTCACGCACTGGAAGTCGCAAAAAAGATTCCCCATCAAATAAAGTCCTCTTTGCTCGTCTAAGATGAGACCATACGTCATTATGCTCGCACCTTCTGCCGTTTTTGTGGATTGCGCCGCATACTGCCGCACATGTTCTCAAATGTATCCTTTTCGGGCCAGCTAGCCAAACGCCCATTGATCCAATTTAGTCCACTGAGAAGAGTATGGTGAACATGCTGTTTAGTCAGTTTTAAGTCAGTTTATTAAGGGAATGAGTCTTTCACCCTTGAGCTCCCTATTCATATCGATAAACGGAAATAAAGTCATCAATTACATCAGCAAATGCGAAAAGTTTAAAAGTTAGCGGTAAGTGTGAGCCAGGCGCAAACTGCCGCCGCTAAAACAATCGTTATTGTATGTACAGTAGTTTCTTAACAAATGACCATGTAGTCTACATTTGAAGGAATCGATACTTTCGGAAAGAACCACTACATCAGGGAGTCCGTTCCATGCCCCAATGACCCTGTGAGAGAAGGCGTTCCGTCGGACGTCCGAATGGGCCAGCTTCCTCTGCAGCTTGAAGGGATGACCACGCAGGCGGTCAGTCCCGGCCAATTCGAAGAATTCATTAAAGTCTAGGGCACACTCACGACCTCTGACAATCCTGTAGGTTTGAATGAGATCGCCGCGCAGTTGCCTGTAATTTAGAGGAAACAGATTTAGTTCGGTCAGCCTGGTTTCGTAAGGCAGATGATGAAGATTCTTGACCATCTTCGTAGCCATCGCCTATACCCTTTCCAGTCGTTGATAATCTTTCTTCAACCACGGTCGCCAGGCCTGGACTGCGTACTCTAAGTGAGACCGGACGAATGCCCCATAGGTTTTCCCGAGGTTTCCGAGGTCGATAGCCAGATGCAGATTTATACCTAACGAAATCAATATTCAAGCATGTCAACATGGATGTTTTTGGTAGGGGAGGGTGGAAGGGGTTATATTTCAGTCTATCCAAAAAGACGTGGAAAGGCGTCGACAATCCTACTGAATCATATGACTCGGATTGCCGTCGTCACCGAGGAATGGACACAACCGACTGCATAAGCTGCTGAGGACAGTGCATAAAATTCGTTGGATTCTCTTTGGGGGAGGGGTTGTAGTTCACTCGACAAAGCAGTAGCAAAAAAGCGATGCTGCAGAATACCAGTCAATGACCGCCTTCAGTAAAGCCTTAACCTCAAGTAAGATCATGAGTAGGCGTCCTTTTCACTCTCTCGGACAGCCTTGGCTGGCTGACGAAATCTCACGGTTATGGCGTTGAGCGAAGAGTGGTTTGCGCTTGTCCCGCTCCAGACACATCCCGAAAAGTGCTGGAAAAGAGCACATTCGAATTGCGAGATACTTGCGCTTGTACTCGGTACGGCTGCGATCATGCCTGATCTAGCCGGCCTCGATGATGTCCAGAACTGTGCCGCTCCACGCGTGGAGATCCGCGGCAGCAGATGTGGACAGCTCAACCCATCCTCTTCGCCAGCGACGGATGCCGAGTGGTGAAGGTCCAAGAACCACCTCCATGTCTTGACGAACTGTATCGAGCCTGATTTTGAGCTTACCCCCTATTCGACGCCTCCAATGGGGCAACGGTGCTAGATCGAGGGCAGTAACACTGAGCTCCTGAGTTGGGCGACGAAGAACATGCCCGAACCACCTCAGTCGTCTTTCTTGGATGGCCTTAGTTATCCTTGCGATATTGTCGCAGCGAGCGTGGACGGTCTCATTTGAGACGAAGTCGGTGAACTTCACTCGAAGGATGGTCCTCAAGCAGTGGTGGTCAAATTCCTCCAGGTTACGCTCATCCTTCATGCGCAACGCCTAAATTTCACAACCGTGAAGAAGGACAGACCGGACAGATGCACGGTACACGCAAATCTATGTGGTGATGGAGATTTCGCTTTGGATCCATAGGCATTTCCGAAGGCTTGAATAACCCAGCGGGCAGCATCGATTCGGCAGACAATGTCGTCCTTACTCTGCCCATTCGTCAGCGGCCTCGGCCAGAGGCATTTAAAACTGTCTACTTCTTCAAGTTGACAGTCATCAATCCCGATATGTGCCCTCTCTTGGTCAGGGGTGCAGCTTGAAAACACTTTAGTCTTCCTAGCGTTTATGCATAAACCGACCGAGTTAGCGACCTCGTTCACTCGTGACACAATAGACTGCAGATCACCAAAACTTGTAGCAAGTAAGGCGATATCATCGGCATAGTCGAGATCAGTCAGTCGGTGTCCGGGTGCAAACTCAACACCGTCACCCTTGTGTGGGGCTCTCCCGAGAATCCAGTCAATAGCGTAGATGAACAGAATGGGCGACAGGATACAACCCTGTCGAACACCAGACCGAATACCGAACGGTTGGGAAAGATTGTTGCGGACCAGGACTCTCGCAGTAGTGGTGCGATAATAGGCCTTGACCATGGCGATTATTTTTGCTGGCACACTATCTAACGCCATTATCAGCCACAAGGACTCAAGATGGACGGAATCAAACGCGACGGTCACAAAAATGACGGTCCCAAAATTGAAGCGAGTACTCACTACGGCTCCGATCTCGGTATTCAGTGGGGGAGTCGCCTCCATCCACCGGGCTTGGCGGTCAACACAAGCGGGCAGGTCGTAGCGCTCTCATGGCGACGGAAGACATCCATCAATGCGCAGTGGGAGCTTTGTATTTCGAATCATTTTTGATTCCTGTCAGCTAATGCGGGCTTTCGTCGAATTCTGAATGTCTGGCTTGCCAAGCCGCGGACTCTGCGGAACGTGTGACATCACGCGGCGGATGCGGAGGATGCGGAGGCAGGAAATACCTTTCAGGTCCAAGCCAGTTCGGAAAAACAGATCCCTTGGATACTTTCAGCAAGCTGCTAAAAGGACGGAAAAGTACACGGCGCTGCCTCTTTTGGCCCGCCCTGTGTGTGTGACGAATATCGGCCGAAAGCCTAGATGCAGTGGTGCTGACTCACTTTGCGTGACTACTGCTCGTAAAAGTGAGAAAGAGGCGAATGAGCGGCATTTGGTTGGTCCAAATGGCAAATTCTACTCTGCCCTGTTTGATTTCCTCCGTAATAAATGCGCAAACCTGGAGTAAATCCTCTGGAATAAATGTTTGCACAACCGGTCCAAAAGTTGGTACAGATATTTGAGCTGAAATCCATCAGCCACAGTAGGGCACCGCGCACTGCTCGCAAGTCGCGAACAGGCAGTCAGTAGCATACAATCCCTGATTCATTTACCATTTTGGCAGCCGAGGTGCTAGCTAAAAGTCCAGACACGCGTACTTCTCCGATCTCGTGCCGCTGCATGACGCAGCTGCGAGGGGTTTGGCTCGTTTCTGGGTTCCCGCCAGTACTTCCTATGTGCTTCTCTGTAATTAATGCCACCCTTTTCACTTCCTCGTAGATTAATATGTAATCTTAGAGTAACTCCTTTGGGGCAGTATGATGAACTATTCGGCACACTTTGCCCCTTTCCAGAACGAAAGAATACACTAACGACTTTCTTGAGATGGCGACTGTGGTGGGAGAGTTGCGGGCAGTCACTGGCTTTGAAGGCCTGTCGGAGGTATTGTAGTTCGGCAGTTGTATGTATGGACATATAATTTACGATGGATGAGGAAGAGAACAACCAGCTGGCCTTCCTGGATGTTCTCATATGCCGGAAAGATTGTAATGGATTAAAGATCAAAGTGGTCAGGAAAGCGACAAATACGATGCAAGTACTAAACTTCAACAGCAACCACCAAATTAGCCACAAACGCAGTTGTGTAAGGACGCTCTATCGGCGTGTCGTAATGCACTGCAGTGAGCCAGCCGGAAGATAAGATTGCCGAACTACAATACCTCCGACAGGTCTCCAAGGCCAATGGCTACTCGCGAAACTTCGTCAACCGGGGCATACGCAAAAGGGACGAAAGGCCTAACCGCACAGACACCAGATTTTTGCGAGCGCTTCCGCATGTTAGGAACGTTTTGGGAGCTGTCGACCGCCTTTTCTCACAACTTGGGGTTGGAGTTGCGCACAGACCGGAGGCAAGCAATGGTTTACTGACCCCCAGTCCATCCACAAGTGCAATGATCTTCCCATTCCATACTCGGAGCTGAGACTTCGCCTAGGCGGAGTAATTAGCCACGCGGGAAGCGCACATGTAAACACTTTTCCCAACGCCAGGGTCGGTGGATCAGATGGTCCGGCAATCATTACACCGACATCCAACGCACGTGACGAGATTGCAGCAATTAACGACGCGAATGTCGGCCATCACACCACGTGCAACGATCCCTGATGAAGAGGGAGGGGGGGGGGAGCCGTGAACGTTCATAGGTATACGGTAGCATGGCTACTGCATCCTATAAATACTGCAGCCTCTTATGCATGAACTACCCGTATCGACTTTTGTCTCTGATGATTGGTTCGTGCAGGAATCCAAAACGTCAGGCTAATAAAGCTCTTGTCCCAGCGATAAAGATTGGGACGACTTTCGAGAGATGGAGAATCCGGTGGCAGAGGGGTTCAGGCGCGGTCAGCCCGTTGTCGCAGTTCGCGATTGAGAGCAAAGTTAGGCATGCCAATTATAAAAGTAGGGCTGGTATGCACAAGCAAGGAGACTGCGTTTGGCAGGGTTGATTGGCTGCGGTCAGATGTTTCGAGGGCATTGCCGGACGGCTCACGGGAAACCTTCACGGTTGTAGAGGCCGCTTGCATGTGGGTGCCGGGAAGTCCTAACTGCAACAAGCTGCCATTGAAAGCTACCTGCTGACCAAGGAATTGTACGCCAATGACGCCCTTAAACGTGCGGACCATAGCACCCAATTTGTCGGGACTCTGGAATGGGAGTTAAAGATGCACCGTGTGTTCGGGTTCATCAAGGCCGACCTACCAAAAAGCCATTGGTGTAGGCATGCACAAAGCCAAGACGATAAAACAATCCTGTAGAATTCCTTTCCAGACGAGTGACGCGTATAAGCCAAAACAAATTTCGGTACTATTGATTGAATAAGGTAATAATGAAAAAACGTACAAACCTCAACAATGGATACCCTAGATAAAGAATTCCTTTGTTACTGTTCGAGCAAATCGGTTTCCCAGCTCAAGGTCGGAATACAAAACTACAGTGCGTGACCTATCTCATGAAATGTTGGTTGAAATTCTGAAATACGTTTTCGATAAAAAAGGATTACTTAGTCGCGGTTGTGATACTGATTATTCTAAAGCATACTCTTATAACATTTTGGACTCGGCAGGATGTCGGCTTTTAAATGCACTTCTTTTCAATCTCCTGTAGAAAGCGTGCTTCGTAAAAAATGACTACTTAAGTAGCATGCATTTTTCCCATTGATTTTCGATGGTCTTGAAAATTCGAATATATTTTATAGAAACCACAAACAAAAATATGCTTTCTTTTAGTCAATCAACAGAGAATCACGTATTCTTTATATTTTATACTTAAGAAAGGAGTATAATTAGGTTTTAAAAAGTTTATTATTATAAGACTTTTTAAGACCGCGATATGTCCATTCACATAGCATCGTACCTGGCCGTTTACCACTGATCCTCATGAAATGTACAACATGGTCCGCATCCATTGCAAAATTTTATGGACTCTGTATGATATCTTTTTAATGACATAGAAAAATATGGGATTTTCTTTACGCGGAACGCATGCACCTTTTAGAGTGTAATCACTTAGCGCTGATCCAACGAATGATAAGGCTCCAAATTATTCGGCAATTAGAAAACTCTTTTAAAACCTAATTATACTCCTTTCTTAAGTATAAAATATAAAGAAGACGTGATTTTCTATTGATTGACTAAAAGAAAGCATATTTTTATTTATGGTTTCTATAACATATATTTGAATTTCCAAGACCATCGAAAATCAATGGGAAAAATGCATGCTACTTAAGTAGTCATTTTTTACTGAGCATGCTTTCCACAGGAAGCTGAAAAGAAATGCATTTAAAAGTCGACATCCTGCCGAGGCCAAAATGTTATAAGAGTATGCCTTATAATAATCAGTGTCACCACCGCGACCAAGTTATCCTTCCTAATCGAAAACGCATTTCAGAATTTCAGCCAACATTTCATGAGATATGTCACGCACTGTAGTTAATTAAAAGAACGCCGATCACGCTCAAAAAAGGGTTACAAAAAAGGGAAGGGGAATGTCAACAGGGGACCAAATTTGGAAGCACTTAAGAGGAGGGCTTGGAGAATTCCAAGCGTTGATCAGCTGAATACAACAAGCACAGTCAACCAGTTGCCTCATTGTGAATGCAGAGGGCCGTCCGAGAGAATTCATACAAGTCGACCACTAAAGCTTATTTGGATGCAAGCGGGATCTGCTGAAACTCCTAGGCGAGCTCTTCTTTGGCGAAATTTTACTCACGAAAGAGAGTTCAGATACCAATTTAACGAGTAGGGAATAATCCACATTGACCCAACAATAAAAAAACTCGGCACCTCGGTGGGATTTGATCCCACAACAGCAAGGGGAAGGCTTTAGTACAGCCAACGCCCTAGTCACCTGAACTACGAGGTCCCACTGGAAGACGTGAGTTCAATCACAGTTGGGTCAAGTTACCCGAGCAGGGCATAACTGATGGCCTGATCTCACGCCATAACTTGCAAGTCGTCTCTGACCGCCAGAAAGTTCATCATTTTCACCCGCGTCCGTGAAGGGAAAGAGCGTGAGGATCAATCGACCGAATTGTGTCGCTAAGGCCAAGAAACACGAAGTACACAAAAGTGAATAAGAGAAAACGGTTGGATGTGGCAATATGGACTCTCATTGTCCAAGGCGGTTAGGGTTGCGACCAAAGTTGAGACAGGGGAATAAGTACCTCCGTAGTTTCGGGGAGGGCGGTACGAATTCCGGTGTCCTACCTAGAAAAATTAGTAAAACAGGAGGTTCTTCTTGCCACGAGGGCCACATACTAGACAAGAACTGCTTCAAAGTGTCCACCAGGCAGCCTTAAAGGTAGTTTTTTCGAAGAGCGGTTGGGAATCCTTGCATTTTGAGAGTCCGGTACTCACCACGCGCTCACCAATCACCTGCAGATTACCTGATAACCTTAGGCAGCGGGGATTCACCCAGCGTTCCCTGATCTGCGAACACCGCCACAGTGGTCTTAGCGGAATGCGAACCAGGAGGCGGAGACGACTATG
>CACRXP010000023.1:2246109-2265080 GCA_902702965.1 Spirometra erinaceieuropaei
CCTTCTCTGCAGGACCTGGCGGGCCTTGGAGACCGCAGTTGCGATGCCGGGTGTGAAATAAGAACGACTTTCATATGCATGGTGCGAGGATAGGCGGTTTGGCAATGATCGACTGAAGGATCCCAAACACACGCACGACCAGCCAAACGTACTTGCCCTACGGGAAAGGTGGCAATAGGGGTTTTACGGGTGGGGCCTATGTATGCATAGAGGAATGGTAAAATAAGCATAAATAATTGGTAAATTCGTTTTTCGAGCGAAAGCGTTATAATGCATTGGTACATAGCAACTGAAAGTCAGCAGGACAATTTAAAAAATGAACATAAATTGTCTACAACGATCGCTTCTTAATGCTCTGAGCTAAGTTCATTGTAGATAATCCACCAGATTGTTTACAAGGACCACTTCTCAACTCTCTGAGCTGAGATCATCGTAGATAATCCACCAGACTGTCTACAGCGATCGCTTCTCAACTCTCTGAGCTGAGATAATTGTAGATAATCCAACAGACTGTCTACAACGATCGCTTCTCAACTCTCTGAGCTGAGGTCATTGTAGTTAATCCAGCAGGCTGTCTACAACGATAGCTTCTCAACTCTCTGAGCTGAGATCATTGTAGATCATCCATCAGACTGTCTATGGCGACCGCTTCTCAACTCTCTGAGATGAGGTCATCGTAGATAATCCACCGGACTGTCTACAACGATCGCTTCTCAACTCTCTGAGCTGAGGTCATCGTAGATAATCCACCAGACTGTCTACAGCGATCGCTTCTCAACTCTCTGAGCTGAGATAATTGTAGATAATCCAACAGACTGTCTACAACGATCGCTTCTCAACTCTCTGGGCTGAGGTCATTGTAGTTAATCCAGCAGGCTGTCTACAACGATAGCTTCTCAACTCTCTGAGCTGAGATCATTGTAGATAATCCACCAGACTGTCTACAGCGATCGCTTCTCAACTCTCTGAGCTGAGATAATTGTAGATAATCCAACAGATTGTCTATAGCGACCGCTTCTCAACTCTCTGAGCTGAGGTCATCGTAGATAATCCACCAGACTCTCTCCAACAGACGACCCAACTTTGTATGATGTATCACCAGACCGAAATAATCATGTCTGTCTAAAACGCATTTAAATGAGTATAGTATGCATTCTTTGTATGCCACAGATGCTTGGGGGCCTTCACTCGATCCGTACCGGCGATGTTTTTAATGGATGACTCTGGATGTTCTTGTAATTTAGCGGAGCTCGTGTGCGGCCATCCGAGTAGTCCACCTCAAGGACAGAATCAGAGCCAAGAACCGATCAGCGGACTACGAGCAACAATGAAAATCCGCGCAAACAAGCTGCGAGAGGTCACCAGCTGTAGGAGGAAGGAAAGATCACACTAGGTTGGGCTTCACAATCCACTTAAAATCGTCTGTGTGTTTGTAAATCACGGGCATAAAAAGTATGAACTAAGTAAGGTTTACCGGGGCTCACAATCACGTCTACTCCTTTCTACCTGAGCGTTCTCCCAAAGGCAAGCTCTTAAAACAACTAGTTCCAAGGTCCTTCGCCTTGCCTAGGTGTTTTCCGTTCGAAAGTCCAATAGTTACACTGCAGGCAGTGGTGATGGTTGAAGAATCAGAACAGAAATGGATGACCGCTAACACTTTGAGTCTCCACCATTACATCCTTCATGTGAACCAGTTCGATATCGGGCGGAGTTTCAGATGAGGATGCCAGAGGCCTCGAAATTTGCGCCGTAAGTTCTTTGTAAGGAATATATTTAATTTTCCTTTGGTATTTTCGTCACTGCGTAGGTGTTGGGTTCATTTCGGATAATTTTGATGGTTTGCGGCCGCCGGACATGTCTGCGTGAGTGATCCAACCTTAAACTGAGAGGGCCCAACTCCACTTGTAATATTTCCTCACAATCGCCAAACGAGATTGAACACGCAGGGGACACGAGTCCGACACCCGCATTGGGCTTAAGACCCAGTGGAGTAGCGGTGACAGTAGCAAAGTTGATACAGAAGTTGGGCGTAATTACGAAAGTCCGTAAACGAATCACAGTGCTCCGAGCGCTCTACTAATGCGAGCTAATGCCGGTTAGCATAACTAGGAAGCAGCTACCGATAAATCTGAAGGTTTCATACAAAATGAAACGAATCGGTCGTGACTTTCTAGTGGACGTTTCTTCATCTGAGTTTCAACAAGATCAATTTTCTGAAGTCTGGGGCAGTTGGATCGCCGGAATCGCCCTCGGTCTCTTTGTCTTGTTGAATATTGAACCCTCGGTTTTACCGACCGGTTCTTTGAAGCCCATGTTAAACTTATCGAAGTGTCGATCGATCGAAAACTAGAAGTTGGCCAAGTCAAAAGTCAGGGAGGCAGAGTTAACAGGTCAGTCTTTACTGCGACCGGGAGAGTACACGCGACTCAGAATGAAGTTACATCCATTTTCAATTAAATCATGAGCCAGCCGTTGATATGGTCAGCCGCGCCGTGAGGCACATGCATGCGCCTGGGTTTTTTCTTCCTGTGACCAATCAGAAAGTGGCAGGATGTCGTTTGGAGTCAAGCTGTCACCACACCGCGCTGTCACACGCGGCGCAGACATTCAGTTGGACCAAAGGCGATATGAGTAATCGACTGCACCGGCGACCACAAACACAGACCGTCACAGTACCCCCCGACCAAGCCGAAGGCGACATGATTTTTCATGTTTAGCATACACGAGCAACAAATGGGTCGGGAAATCGAACATAAAGTCTCATGCGTTTGATGCAGACAGAAGGTACAGGCGTGGAGATTCGGGTGTAGGCGGGAGAGCAGGGGACGGAGGAACGCAGAGTTCATTCAGTGCCGTATCCGGGACAGCAGCTAACGATCTCTCCGCGAGTACCGCGTTGAACTCGGAGAGTCTTTGTCCCCCGAAGGACGACCCGGAAGGGACCGTCGTAGGGCCAATTCAGTGGCCGGCGAGGTCGGTCATATCAGAGCAATACATAAATTGGTGCCGCCAAGTCACTTTCAGGGGAGAACACGACCGGCCACAAAAAGTGCATTAGGAACTGCAAGTCAAGTCTAACTGGGAAGGTAACGTGTATTTATAACATCCTGCTGTGGTTGGCCTGTATTTGACCCAATGCACTTCGGAAGAACATTCTAAACGAGCTGTTCGATAATTCGAATAAACTTATCGATCAAACTCGAGGGGAGCAGCCAATGGGGAGGCGCCACGAGTATACTGACAGCGCGGTAAAGAAATCGCACGTGTCCTCCAGTAATTGGCTGGCTTTTGTTTTTGGGAGTGTAGGCACTCCCAACAAAATCTCAAAGACAGTCGGCGGGACACAGGATGGCATCTGCACAAACTGATGGAGGCAGTGCAGGCGGTTAGTGTGATCCTCGTTCGCACCGCGATTCGGACAAAGACGCCGAACACTAGATCGACAGCGCGACAGTCAAAGTGCGACTTGAGAGTCCAACAGATACTTTCCTTCCAAGCTGACAGTAAACTACTATGGTCAACACAGTCTTCAACTATACCGTTCCTAAGATGGAAATGCGAGAGTTCTTGTTCATCTTCCTCCAGGCTTAGTTACCTCAGAACAGTGCTCTCTGTCGCGGTGCGGTGTGAATGACGATGTCGCCGGTGCGTCATCACTTGGCTGAGTCATCTGCGTAGGGGATCTCGGGTAGCTCATTTAGCCAGGCTTTGTTTTCGACCACTATGCGTTCCTTTGTTGGAGAGGCGGTTGGTGATATAAATTCGCTGCCAGGGACGCAAATAACACTGACCTACTACTTTAAATAGCATCTGGGTGCAGGGGCGACGTGCCATCTTTTCACTGGCCCGGTAATCCGAGGCTGTGCGCAAGAATTTGATCCGACATTAGGTTAACTGGTTACCCCACCCGTTTGATACAAAGTTCAAACCAAGATAGGAAAAGTTCCTACCTTGTTTAATTTTACCGGAACGCAGGGTGAAGACTGGGGTTCATATGCCAAAAAACACACGGGGAACGCTGGGGGATCCATTGATGAGTAGAACTCCTCGTAGCTCCGTCAAGCAGCGACACAAGATCGGCGAAACACGCGTGTCTTGGCTTTTAGTTCCTACTAATTCTGCCAGTATGATAGATAATCTCATAGCAGAAGTTGTCTGCAGCAAGTAATCGCGGCAAAAGATGTTAACGTCGCAGTTTCATTCCTAGCTACTGATCTAGATGTCAGACTCCCCTGTTCTTCGGAATGTTTGTTTTTAAGGAACTTCAGTCGGCGCTGTGCATACTAACGATGGACACAGTCTGGCTTCTTTTCCATACAACCTTCTAGGGCCAAGTTTTTTGCAGCGATTTCACCTAGCCCCATTACGCGGCACACTGTCGCCTGCGTCGCAATGGAGTCTGGGTGAGCGGATTATCGCGCACACTTGTGCAGGGCTCGCCACCGGCGTTCCGCGAACTGGGGGAATGACTCACTGCCACTTCGATTTGCTCACCCTTTATCCAGGACCAATCCAGGGTCTGCCAGGCGCCACTTGACCGGCATAAATAACCTAGCAATGTCTACAGCGACAACAATTCTGAAAGGTCAATAACGTACGCGGTAAAGCACGTCTGATGCAGAATGCCATCCAGGGCATAATTGATGACGGTGGTATTCTGGGAGAGTATTCGAACTGGATCCATCCAAAGAGGGGGCGACTCGTGACTAAGATCAGTGGTAAAGCTCCTTGAAATTCCAAGTCCGGTTACCTTCTGGCCAGTTCTTCCCGTGATAGAAAAGTTTATGGGAAAGCTGGCGACCGAAGAATTTTACAGTGAAGCGGAAAGCTCGCCTGTTCGCAGCACTAAAAGTAGTTTCCACCTTCTTTACGGACGGCTGATTCCACATTCATTGGCATGTTACCAGTTAGCACTTTTTGGAAAGGCCACCCTGTGAATGCCTGCAGGCGTGTCCTCAGGGCTAACTGGTCCTCCGGCCAGCATCACCTCCATCCAAAAACCCACTGATTGGTAGACGGCTAATAGGCCAGAAATGGCCATCCGAGTCTCCCTTATCTTTGTCGGTAAAACCATTCTGCCTATATCATGCGCTGCTGTGCGGTTGCTGGTTGGACCCGAGAGAGAGCCCGTAAGGCACAACGGAATAAGTGAGTTCCGTAGAAGCGATCGGTTAGCGCCCTTCTACCATAATGCTAGGTTGACTAATGGTGGCGCCTGCCTTGTGGTGCTCGATTGCCGAAAGGCATCAAGAATTCTGCCGAGTCCCGGCACCCTTATTTAGACTGGCCATTCGCTTTCCCAGTGAGCGGTTTAGGACCCTAAGCCCGGCCGTCTGCTCACACGCGTGCATTTGGGTGACCACGGTCATTCACGTCCAACTTGAACCTGCCACACATTGGTTACTGTGACGACACACGTCACTTGGACACAGGGACACTTGGACCTGTTCCCACAAGACACGAGTGATCTGCTAACAGTACTGTCTCAGTTCACCCTCACTCACTCAGGCATGAATTAGCACCACCAGTACACTCTCTGGCTGCCAGCCGAGGCAGAAGGGTGTGATTCTGTACCCGTCAGTCTTTTCCTGCTAACCGAGGTCTGGCCTGACGTTTGCAGCAGGCTGCAGGAGGTCAACTTGAATTTGGGACCCCCACCTAACGACGGTTCGACTGTCGATTCAGACGATGTCCCCCGTGTGCTACATATCAGGGTGCAGCAGGTACGGTGAATTGCACGTGAATTAGTCCATAGTGATGGTAGACTTGTGCAACATCTACCGCACACTCCCTTCTTCCCCCACCTGGACCCGGTGTCAAGACAGAGACCCCACCTATCAAGCACGGTTCCGACGACTAAACACCTGGAAGCAAATCTATTTGTTGCAACGCTCATTAGCACACCCCTTCCTCCAGAACTGTTTCAAGTTAGAATTTCAGTGAGGTTTAACCTTCGACTCAGTTCTGGACTGATTGTGCAACTGAAAACGAATTTTCTGTTTTCCCTGAAGACCTCAAACGTGATGTCGGATCCCATCGCTCGTTTGATGTCTGTCCCTCCTTTCATTTAAAAAATCACATTTTTCACACAGCCTGTTATGAGTTTCGAGTGCTAGGAGCTTCAACCAGCTCGTCGTTGAGTCGCAACTATCATGTGACTAGCCCCGACTTGGACCTGGCTCATTCCCTTCAAAGATGTCTGGACCACATGCATCCCCTACATACCTAATGTCATTTTGGCAGCAAGAGAACATATGGTATTTCAACAGAGTCTGCGAACCCGTCGAAAATTGTCATCTCCGATCAAAGGTAGCGCCTGCGAATCGTCGAAACACGAAATTGCTCGTCACACCTCACTGCATTTAGATGGCTATCAACATCGACCTTTTCGGGACTAGAGATACGTGTGAACAGAGCTAAAGACCCAAGGGCAAGTTTTAAAATACGAAAAACCGTTCAGACCTCAGGGACAGAACAGATGTTGGTGCACATATAGCCCTTTAAGGCTAGGTCAAATGCCCCTCGACGTTAATCCAGTTTAAACAAGACCGATGCTGATCCCGTCGTCGTAATTTCTTCCACTATTGCAGCAACCGGAGTAATTTTTTCGATGTGTCACGTGTACTGAAGGCTGTTTCTACATGCAAGGCAGTGTTTATTTTACTGATGTTGCTTCGTCTAAGAGAAGAGGTCTTGGGCGATGATCGAATACATAAGCTCTTAGCGTTTATTTGTGTAAGGTGCCTACTTATTTGATTTATGTAGGCGTGTTACAAAAGTTCTGATTTTGGGAAAAGCTTAAGAAAATGATCAAATTTATGGTTTGCGTCGGAATCAAGTTTGAGGTCAGAGTTAGGCTAAATATTAGGGTCAGGGTAAGGGTTAAGTTAAATCTGTTTGTCGTCATACTCAACCCGGCCTTCTTTGATCAGCAGCCTTGGATTACCTGTTTCCCACCTACTTACACATCCTTCTCATATTCTCAACTGTGTGGTTGGAGCAATTAAATAGACATGTAAAGGAAATGTGAGTTTGCCAAGCATTCTCCGCAAACCCCGTCAATAGTTGCGTTCGTTTGCCCTACTGGTAATATTAACATCCTTCCCGTATTACACTAGCCCCTGGACTTTTTTCTCAGTACACTTACTTATCTAATACCCCAGATTTTGTCTGATTTCCTGCTCATGGGATTGGCGGAAGTAAAGACTGTTAGATTTCGAGTGTTGAGAGGCCAGTCGTCAGCCAACTTTACTGATATAAAAGGCATGCCCTTTCAGATCTAAGAGGAGTCATTTTTTGAAAAAAGACCATTTTTCTCTAGACCAGTGGAACCGGATGAGTCCGACGCTCTCCTTGAATCGCCACTGAAAACTGGTGAACACTCTTCCCAACACCCGGGTCAACGCGTCAGACGGTCGAGCAATCATCACGCCAACATCCAACGCACGTGATGAAATTGCAGCAATTATCGACTCGAATGTCGGCCATCAAGCAATGATCACACCAAGCGTGACAACCCCGGATGAAGGGGGAAGCCGTGAACGGTCATAGGTATGCGGTAGCATGGCTGCTGCATCCTCTAAATGCCGCAGCCCCTTGTGCAACAACCACCCGTTTCTGCTCTTTTGTCTCTGATGATGGATTCGAGTAGGAATCCGAAACGTCAGGCTAATAAAGCTCTTGTCCCGGCGATCGTGTCTCCTTCTTCAAGACTACTTCCTGGGACTCGGCTCTTCGCTTCTATTGGCAAACCTGACTATGTTGAAGTTCTCCTCTGGCTGTAAGAAGGGACCCTACCCGTATCTGACACTTGTAGGGACAATCATTCCAAGGTGGACACCAAAAGCGTCTCCTGATCTAGTTCGCCCTTCGAAACAGCCTCGTAAATGGTGAACTCTATGGGATGGTACAAAAACATACATGTATGGCCGAGGAAAATGGACTCCCGCAGCCAGATGTTAAACCTTCTCTGATAGGGTTTATACCTAAAAAAAACCTTCTGTGGGTTTTTTCTTGAACAGAAGCCGACCTCCTCCATCTTTCCCCGACGTGGAGGCAGAGATAGAGAGAATGAAGGGACGGCGAGGAGAATGAGAGGCATCGTACCGCTTACTGAAGGGTCATTGTTACTGCCCCTACTTAATTCCACACCCCCCTTCGGCAGATCTCAAAAGGACTCACGCGAAAACCGTTTTATTCGTAAATTATGCATGAGTTAGAACTGAGTTAGTCATAAAAGCTCCGATCGTGTGCCTTCAAGAGACTGTGCACGCTACTTCACGGTTGGTTTAGTTTTTGTTCGAGGATGAAAAAAACTTCGTCTTAGGGCATACAACTTCACAGTTTAGAAGGTGGAATTTTCTATACCGAAAACGCTGCTGTTTCTTTAAAGAGAAAGGAGTTTTTTGTTATGACCCGTCCTGGTACTTGAAATCACGTGAAGCGTATGCGTACTCGACTCTTGTCCCCAATACCAACTCGGCAGAGAAGGAGAGCACGACCGGCCACAAAAATGTGTATTAGGAAACTGCAAGTCACCACTAACTGGCAGTAACGCGTATTTATAACATCTTTCTGTGGTTCGCCTGCATTCGGCCCAGTGGTCTTTGGGAAGAACATTCTAGACGAGCTGGTCGATAATTCAGATATACAGATCGATCAGGCTCGAGGGGAGCAGCCAATGGAGGGGCACCACGATTAAGCTGACAGCGCTGTAGAGAAAACGCACGTGGCCTCCAGTGTTTGGTTGACTCTTGTTTTTGGGAGTGTAGGCACTCCCAACACCTCCCCTTCCCGCATCTACCTTGGCCAAAGATCGGTGAAATGCATGTTTGTCGCCGCGCTCCCGTCCCCCTTTCATCACCATGTGGCACTGCCCTTCCTAACCTTCACTGCCACTTACTACTTCCTCGCCCTTTCCCTCTCACTCACACACCCCGCTTGTATAAAAGACGAACTGTAATAAATCGCTCTTATCGTTCACACGTTTCAGATTGTGCCTCGTTCCCATATAAACGCACAGGCCCGATGAGAATTTACCGAAAGCACGCGTATGCACACCAAATACTTTCCTGGATATATATATTTTTATGGAATCCATAAAACAAACCAACCATGTTTCCTTCTTAACCTTAGTTGCAAACACTTTCCAGAATGCATCTCATATGACCCGGAAACGAATAATGTAGCCATGGCGACATTTTTAAGTAATAAAAACAGTAAATGCTTAAATAAGTTCCACGTAGAAACTCTAGGTCAGCAAACAACTGGTCTTTTGTTACAGAATTGTGCAACACGAAAATTATATTCGATTTTTTCACGATCAACCCCACATAATTATTGTTCTACTGTGAGACCGCCTCATTAAATTCTGGCCACTTCCGTCGTTAATATGGATATGTACATTTATCTTGCGGACGATGATGTGATAAAACCCTAAATTAGTATCCTTACGACGATGATATTACCGACTCTGGGCAGGAGAATCAGTCAAGTGGGGAGGGCGCGGGCGAGCAATTATCGCAGTGACAGTGAGCCAGTTTGCCGAGCAATCGTCACACCAGCATCTAGCACGCATGACGAAATCACGGCCATTAACGACTCGGACTCGGACCGACAAGCCACCAGCGCATCAGCTACGGCCCCAGCGGTGATTACGAGAACTGTTAATTGCAGTGCAAATGCGGTCCATGGCAGCCACGGGCTATTAAAACTGCACTTCTGGTGCCACTATCGACTTTATCTGCGAATGTCGCTGATGATGGATTCGAGTGAGAATACGAAACGTCAGGCAAATAAATTTCTTGTTCCAGTGATCGCATCTTCGTTTTCGGAGCTGCTACCTGGAACTCGCCTGTTCGCTTCTATCAGCAATTACCGACTCTCCCTGCGAATACTCCTCTGTCTAGGCTCGTAGGCAATTCTTCCCCGGCATAGAAGCCAATAACCGATTCCGTCAATGGTACACACGCACTCATTTTGGTTGTTGCGAAAAGAGAAAAAGGTTCGTTGCCGCGAACTCTCGCAACTCACTGATATGCCATCATTTGTGAAGTGCACTAATTTGTTCTGTACTTTAGCCATCGGTACATAATTGCAGTGGCTCCACCGAGCAACTTATCGTCCTGTTAAATCTCTAAAATTATTGGCAACGTGGTGAGATACTCTAGAACTTGAAAAATCTCTTATACCTAGCATAAGTGCAGGCGCGTTTAGAGACACCATTATATTGGACACGTTAAAAGCAAGACTGATATAAGTCAAATCTATGAATTCTGCCAAATTAATGCTTTAAAATTCGTATCAACTGCTCAGATTAATTGGGCAGTCTTCCGTTGTATAATATCTAACACCGATTATAATTCATTATTGTCTCTTCCTGCTGGCAGTGACTACACTTCCAAAAACAAGATCCAGCCAATCACTGGAGGCCACGTGCGTTTTCTCTACTGCGCTGTCCTCTTAATCGTGGCGCTTCTTCATTGGCTTTTCCCTCGGGCGTGATCGATCTGCATATTCCAATTATCGATCTGCTCGTCTGGAATGTTTTTCACAAAGGTCATTGGGCTGAATTCCGGCGAGCCACAGTAGGGCGTTATAAATATGCGTTACTTCCAGTTAATTTTGACTTGCAATTTCCTAAAGAACATTTTCGTGGCCGGTCGCGTTCTCCTTCTCTGCCGCGTTGGTATTGGGAACAAGATTCGGGTACGCATTCGCTCCCACGTGCTTTCGAGTACCAGGCCGGGTCATAACACTTCCGTTCGAAAAACCTGCTATGACCGGCCTGGTACTTAGAATTCATGTGAAACGTATGCGCACTCGACTTTTGTCCACAATACCAACGCGGCAGAGAAGGAGGACGCGACTGACCACGAAAATGTTTATTAGGAAATTGCAAGTCAGGATTAACTGGAAGAAACGCATATTTATAACGCCCTACTGTGGCTAGCCGGCATTCGGCCCAATGCCCATCGGGAAGAACATTCCAGACGAGCTGGTCGATAATTCGAATAGCAGATCGATCAGGCCAGAGGGGGAAAGCCAATGGAGAGGCGCCACGATTAAGATGACAACGCTGTAGAAAAGACGCACATGTCCTCCAGTGATTGTCGGACTCTTATTTTGGGAGTGTAGGCACTCCCAACACCTCCCCTCCAAGTGGGTCAGTACCGCTTTTGGCGTGGATTGACCTGCATCGGCAGTGTTGATCGGCGTACGCGATTTGTCCGGCGTCTTAGTAGTGGTTTTTTGTCTGGAGACACGGGGCAGTGACTGATACCGAAGGCCGTACATCCGAAGGGGCGCAGCAGTGGGTCCGGGAACCGACCGATCTGCGGGAATGGCGAAGATATCTAATAGGATGTCAGGGTAGGCATCCCAAGAAATATTATATAAAAATAGAAGATTATTTGGGAATAGTAAGGACTTTGATCAGAAGAAGAAGCGATCGCTGGAACAAGGTCTTTATTCACCTGATGTTTCGGATTCCCACTTGAATCCATCATCAGAGGCAGTAGCAGAAAAGGGTGACTCGTGCACAGGAAGTGGCAGCATTTATAGGATGCAGTCGCTATGCTACCTCTAGTAAGTAACCGCGCTCCCCTTCATGAAGGATCGTTGCCCGCTGGTGCGTTAATTGCTTGCTGGCCGGCATGTAAGTTGTTAATTACCGAAATGTCATCACACGTGTTGGATGCTGGAGTGAAGATTGCTCGGCCATCTGGCTCACCGGCTTGCGCGCGCCCCGAGTGGTCAAGTAACTTAGCCAGCCTATGCCTCAGAGCGGAGTATGGAGTGGGCATGTCGTTGCAATTGTTGATAGATTGAGGTTCCGTGAACCATGACTCAAGAAACTCGCAGCTCACGCGATTATCCCCTCTAGCGAGAATTTCGGCCTCAACGAACTTGAATGTGTGGCCGGGTATCTTCGAATGGGTTGTGACCTGAGAGTTGGCGTCAGTTCGCCATACCGCTGCCACTTGTTCGACAATTCGCGTTCGGAGCAGTCTTCCGGTTTCTCCGACGTAGTTGCTTTGTCCGAAACTACACCAGATCCGGTAAACGACTCCAGATGTTTCATGCCGTGGCCATGGGTCTTTTGGTCTCATCACCTGACGCCTCATGGTAGCCTCCGGGCTGTGTGCAACTCCAACACCAAGAGGTGCAAGAAGACGACTAACGGCCTTGGAGACGTAAGGACTTTATTAGTAACATTACAAGTAACTTCTTGACGACGATCCACGGGTCATCTTCAGACTCGAGTAAGCGGGCAAAAACAGTCAAAATATAAAACGCGGCCAAACTGGAATGTCCGCCTCCACACGCATCCACGAACACCAGTTGGCTGTTAGGAGGAGAGACCACCTATCTCAAATGGGCATGCACAAACTAGATATGGGGCCTGCTTTTGCATCGGACAAGACACACATCGTCGGCATCTACCCTAAAAAAGGCCGAGAATTTCTTGAAGTTATGCGTTAATCGGCGCCTTGAGATAGACGCCATATACAAAATCTCAAGGAGAAGTAGAAAGGGCTGGAATCAATTGAAACACAATAAGTTATGCGGTGGACGTCACCATCTATTTCATGGGGTCACCATCACACTCGCCGTACGCTTGCCCGTCGTCAAGCAAGGCATTGGCTTTCTGGAGGTACTCAGCCTTGTCAAGTATAACTGACGATCGCCCTTTGTCTGTCGGTAGGATTACGATACTCTTGTCCGCCTTCAGCGCCCTGAGGACATCCATCTGCGCTTTCGAGAGGACCAATCGCGGTTTGTGCGTCATAACCAGGGAGGTGAGTTGTCGCCGAATGAGGTGCTGTGGCTCGGCTGGCCCTTGGGAGTGTTTTAGAATCGACTCAATCGTGCCCAAGAGGCTCATTGGGTCGGCGTCGGAGATGTTGAATTCGGCAGTATGCTCCAGCACCTGAATCTGCTCTGGCTTAAATTCTTTGGAGGATAGATTGTGAACCAGTACATCCACTACCTATCACGTCTGGATGTTAGTTCTCTGGCTCGTCGACCGATCACTTGGCTGAGGAGTGTTGTCTCTACAAAGACAACGGAGACTTCCTATATCATGGGCCGCTGTGCAGCTGCTGGTTGGGCTCGAGAGAGAGCCCGTAAGGCACAACGGAACGAGTGAGTTCCGTAAGCGCGTGGTGTGAACTTCTAAACCAACAGGTCGCGAGTTCGAGGCTCGGGTGTTCCACGCTTCGGGCTTGGGTATGGCTGGCTGACGACGTCTAATAGGCCAGAAATGGCCACTCCAGTAACACTTGTCTTTGTCGGTAATATCATTCTGCCTATATATCATGGGCCGCTGTGCGGCTGCTGGTTGGGCTCGACCGAGAGCCCTTAAGGCACAACGGAACGAATGAGTTCCGTATAAACGATCGGTGAACACCCCTACCGTTATATATATGTATATACATTAGACAGTATTTTATTACCGACAATGACAAGGGAGACTGCAGTGGCCATTTATGGCCTATTAGCCGTCGTCGGCCAGTCATACCCAATCCCGAAGTGTGCAACACCCGAGGCCCGAACTCACGATCTGTTAGTTAGAGGTCCACGCCTCTAACCACTGGGCCACGTGCCCGTTGCACTGTCGGTTTCGATATGAAATATGCAATGGCAGGGGACGCTTACCGATCGCTATTACGGAACTCACTGGTTAAGTTGTGCCCTATGGGCTCTCTCTCGAGCCTAACCAGCAGCCGCATAGCGGGAAAAGCGATCGAAAACCGACAGGGCAACGGGCTCATGGCCCGGTGGGTTGAGGCGTGGACTTTTAAACCAACAGGTCGTGGCTGCTTTGATTGTGGCGGATAATGAGAGGCACATAACATAACCGTAACATTGTTTCATTGTGTAACTAGTTGTTGTCGATACTGCTACAATGTCGACAAAAATTGAAAAGTCACTAGATCACTAGCGCTTTCTCCGCGGCGAACTTACGTGTATGCTTTACGAACTCTCTCCTCCTACGCTTGGGCGGTAAAGACCGACTCCCGTTGCAGACCACATTGATGTGTATTTATTCATTCACATGCTCCTGCGGAGCGGGGGACATCGGCCGTACAATGAGGCTCCTGGAAAAGAGAGTTCGTGAACAAATACCGGCCTGGCTAGGCAAAGTTGAAAAGAAATCGATACCGAGTTCTATTTTCGCACATCTTTTCGATACGAATCACCGAGTCAATGCAAAGAAGCCTTTCAGGTTGTCTATCGGACACCAGCAAGCTTCTCCAGAGGCCTACGCCAACGGGTGCTAGATGTTGGTATCCAAACGCTCAGTGATGGCGGTCTTGCAACGAGCGTCTACCGAAAAAACTCCAGTGCTGACGTCATTCTTATTTATGAGAGCAACCATCCTGCGGCTCATAAAAGGAGCTGTGTCCGAATCCTTTTCCACTGGGCCTATCGTTATTGCAATAGCGATGATTTGTTTAAGAATAAATTCGCTGTCTTGTATCGGTTAATCCGGCTCAATCGATACAAGGTCAGCTTGTGAAAAAATGTCTCAGATATCCCAGGACGCCGGCTTTTGAACGAAACTTCTTTCAGGCCGCACCGAAAAACCATACTCTGTAAAAATGACTACTTAATTAACATGTATTTTTTGATTGATTTTCGATGCCCTTAAAACTTCAATAATATTTCATGGAAAACATGCATAAAACTATTCATTTTTTGCTGATTCAGTAGAAAATTACGTCTTCTTTCAATTTTATACTTGAAGAATTGGTTTACGTCGGTTTTAAAAAAAGTTTCTAATTGTGATATTTTTGATACCGTGAAATGATCCTTCATAAAACGTCATGTCTCTGATTTACCAATGCGGCTTCTACAGTTAACAACGCGGCTCAAATCCACTGTTTTATTTTATGAACCCCATATGGTCGCCTAATAATACGGTGGAGAAATGTATGGTTTTTCGTACGCGGAAATTATACGGCTTGTAGTTTGGGAACCCTGAATCCAAGTTTAACGGCAGGTCGGATTCAAAATTATTCGGGAATTAGAAAAGTTTATAAAACCGAATTACACCTTCTTTCAAGAATTAAATTGAAAGAAGACGTGATTTTCTACCGAATAAGTAAAATAATGAATATTTTTATGCATGTTTTCCATAAAATATAATTGAATTTTCAAGGGCATCGAAAATCAATGAAGATATACATGCTAAATAAGTAGTCATTTTTTACGGAGTATGGTTTTTGGATGCGGCCGGAAAAAAAGTTCTTTTGAAAGCCAACATCCTGAGGTAACTGGATCATTATAGAATCAGGCTGCCATATAATAAGTTTTACAACCCTACTTAACTAATCTTTTTGGAACGGAAACGCACTTCGTGATTTCTGTTGACATTTTGTGAGTTAGCCCACTTACTGTAGGTGCTTTTGCTTGACACCATTCATTCTCCGTGATCACATTTTTGCACCGTGACTCTCTAAGTAGTTTTATTCAGCTTATCTGCTACGGCTCTGGTTTATGAATTCTGTAGTGGTATGTACCTGAGTTCTTAACGTAACTGCTATTTTAAAAGACGGTAATTTGTATATTTCTGGAACGTGTTCTGTTTTTTAAAAGCCCATAAAGCTCCCAAACTGCTGTAAACTTTATATTTCTCCTGCTGAACATGAAAATGACACATTAATTCGACTTCTTAATATTTGGGAAAACTCTGTTCCGTTGAGGCTCTCAAAACGTCCCTTGAGTACGCACTTTTTCCAGGTCGAAGTATTTCCCTGTTTCAAACACTAAACGGTAACAATAAGTGAGTATTTTTCCCTAGACAGCTAAAGAAGTTCGACATATTTACAAACTTATTGGTTCTAGCGACAGTCAAAATGCAAAAACTAGGATTTTTTTTCACGGAGCATAATAATACACCTTATTTTTCACCAATAAGGTTGCCAAAAGTCATCATTGTTAAAATGCCTGTCAAAAGACTTAATTCGCACTTGTACTGTTTTCTGTTTCAAACAAACCCCTCAAACGCCCTTTTTTAAATACGTCATGCAATCATTGACGCAGGGAACTCACTCAAAACGTTACGGTTCCTTCCAATATATACGTTTTATTTTATTGGTGCAGTAAAAAGCAACTTATTTGCTAGAATTGGTACAAGGTTTTGGGGCACAAAATGTCGCAGATTCGAAAGCTTAAATTTTTGGAGTCGAAAACGCTTACGCGAACGGTACAGTCGATTTTGAAGTCTGTAGTGGCTACTTCTGGAGACTTTTCTCGCCTACGTTAATGTTCTCGCATAAAAGAATGCGTGCAGTGAGAAAATGCCGATTTTCGATTAGCTCACTAATAGTTATCGGTAGTGCGAATAGTAATAATATAAGTTCGAAAAGTTTCCGCATGTGAATAAGGCTCTTTTGGCTTCCCGTTAGACAATTCATTAAAGTTCATAACGTTTAATGCATCCCAAGGGTCATCGTAACTTCGTTCATTGGCTCATCCATATGCTATATGTGCAGGTAAAGGTCCAAAAGTGCTGTTGTTTCCCTAGAGACCGATATATTGCCCCTTAAGTGGTGGGGAGTTGAACTTAACATCCAAATGGCTAAATAATTATTTTATTTTCAAATCCTGTGACGGTTAAAAAGTCAGGGCGGGTTACCCCAGTTTTTTTACCTTTGTTGAAATTGTTTCTGTGGTAGAGTATTGGATTTCAAAATATGTGGTGAGTTGTTGGTTCGCATTTAAATCCAAGGCGTTCTGTCCGGGTTTGTAGTACGGCTAGCTGGTAAGGGCTAGCAATCCGGTAGTTAACCTTACAGCCCTCTCGGTCACCCTCTCAAAAATCAGACATTTCGTCCGTCGCAGAAGGATGACCGTGCCCATATCTTAGTATGGTGCTAGGAAAATTTTATCTTATTGAATACTCGGAAATCCGTCCAGTATACCTTCCGACTGCGATCCTCTCATTGTCCTGAACCCTTGGACATCCTTTCCAACGAGGTATCCCCTTTCAGGTACCTTGTTGTTGCTTTTTCATCAAATCTATTATTTTCCTTCCGTATTGAGACCCTTTTCATTAAAGTGCGGAAATTTCTTTATTAAATTCGCCGTTTACGTTCATATCACACACCTCAGCCATTAATCGGACGATTCATAGACGCATGCATTCTTTCCCTCATTCTTTATGGTTTTTTGTCCCTTTTCCTTGTCATTCTTTCTCCTCTAGCTTTTAAAACTCATCCAACGAATGGTCTCTTCTGCTGCCGGTGTTTTTCAAGTCTGTTTTGTCGATTTCATCATACAACGACATTTCAAATCGCTCAAACAATTTGCTGGTCAAATTCTGGATGACGTTATCCATCCCCACACTCTGAACTAGTCTCTACAAAGTCCTCCCGCCCCATGCACAGTGGCTTTCGACATAGCTCTTGGCGTATATCGGCATATCGACATTCTCTATTGCCATTCCTGGCACGCTATCTTCCATGCGAAGAGACAGCAATGCAGAAACTTGGGCTTGAACTGTCCACATAATAGTTGTTCCTTTCTGTGTTAATGTTTCTGACTCCTGAGTAGTTCGTTAACTTATCTTCTGTCCACAGTAAATTGAGCCCCTTATTGTTGAAAAGGCAAGACCTCACTTCGTATCCGTACCTGTACGAGGTTAGGATTAGGGGTTAGGGGTTGAACTGAAGGGTTAGTGGTTGGGGTTAGGGGTTAAAATAGGGGTTAGAAGTTGGGATTAGGGGTTACGAATAGGGGTTGAGGTTTAGGGGCTGGGTTTAGGGGTTAGGGTTTGTGGTTAGGCTGAGTCTTTTCAACTGCAGGTACGGCTACGAATTGAGATCCGACCGTTGGAAATTTTGAACACATACTTTTAAAATAAGACGAATTCATCTCTCTCTCTCGCGCTGTTGAATACTTTTCATCTAGTTCTTGGCGAGTATAATGGCGGGCGTACCTTAGTCTCTACAAACATGGCTAAATCCGCAGCAGCCATTGAAGGCGGAAGACCGTAAAGTGAGAAACTTAGCATACATCAAACACCGAGTCGCCGATTCTGGCAGGAGTGCCTGCTTGCGGTGGCCAGGGAGCGTGCCAAGCTATGCTTGTGAGAGTCTTCTCAATCAGCTGATTTCACGGGTTCGTAGAAGCCTGCTTCAATGTCCTGCAGCCAGTTCTGCGGATATGTTGTCACATGCGGCGTTGGCAGCTGTTATCTTTTGTACGCGCGCGTGCACCTACCAGCCGGTGAGATCGCTCGGCCGATCGATGCTGGTTCCCCAGCTCGTCGTCAGACGTGTAGTAAGTGTGAATAAACAGTCAAAATTTAAACATGTCCAAAAAATCGATATTGCTTTCTTAGGCCCGAGGTGTGCTGATGTCACGTCTTGATTGACTATTACCTTTTCCATTTTTCTTTGAGATTTGTGTACATGGCGTCTGCGTTGATGCGCCGGTTGATGCATGAATCATCAAATGCATCAATCGGCGCATCGATTTCACGGGCTCGTAGAAGCCTGATTTAATGTCCTGTAGCCATTTTTGCGGGTGTGTTGTCACGTGCGGCGTGGGCAGCTGTTATCGTTGGTACGCGCGCGTGCTCCTATCAGCCGGTGAGATCGTTCGGCCAATCGGATGTGAATGACCTTGCCAATAGAAGCGAAGAGCCGAGTCCCAGGAAGTAGTCTTGAAGAAGGAGACACGATCGCCGGGACAAGAGCTTTATTAGCCTGACGTTTCGGATTCCTACTCGAATCCATCATCAGAGACAAAAGAGCAGAAACGGGTGGCTGTTGCACAAGGGGCTGCGGTATTTATAGGATGCAGCAGCCATGCTACCGAAGGTGCACAAAGACGGCGCTCCTCTCCGACCCATCGTGTCGCTCAAAGGGACTCCAACGTACGGACTGGCGAAGTGGCTGTTCCGGCGTCTCAAGTTCCTGACCGCTGAGTCAGACACCACGGTCTCTTCGTCAGCACAA
>CACRXP010000023.1:2269382-2313605 GCA_902702965.1 Spirometra erinaceieuropaei
GGGCCAGATAGAGTCGTGTCATATGGGGTGGGGGAGGGGAGGACGCGGAGATATGCATGCAGTCAACCGACCTCTGGCCATGGAGGGCCTAGAGTTTGCCTGAGGTTCTTCTGCGCGAACAAGATCGTCTTTCGCAAACTGATGGCAGTCGCCCTTGCCGTTGCTGGCAGGGGGAGATCCATAAGTGGCTTAGGGTAATTCTGTGGAACCTTGTAACTAACACGGAAAGCTTCGTTGGAGCTCATACGATGTCCGAAATCAACAATATGTGAGAGAATTTCGCTGCTTTATGACTTTAAATATTGATACAGTGGCCAGAAACTGTTGTATTTGAATGCCAACTTTTGACAGGGAAACAAGCTAATATCCTGTCCAGTGCTCTAGAGCGTAGCCTCTATCTGTAGCAAACCCTGATCGCTGAGAGGAGTCAAGGCGCCCCTTGCCAGATTTTTAACTTGTGGGTCAAACTGACCCATAAGTCGAATGTGAATAAAGATCGAATATCCATTGGCAATTTAGCTCGGTACTTCCTATCTCGGATAGATTCAACGAAAATCAAGATGACAAGAAGATGGTTTGCATTTCCGGCAATCACACCTTGAAATTGGCATTCGAGAGTCCGCGCACTTTTCGTGAGCACTCCTCAATCTTCTACAGTCCCTCCTGAAATAGGTTTTTTTGAGCTCTGATGGTGGGATGGACCCTCCCTCTGAATGCACATAGTCTGGTGTTAGCGCATTATTGTCCATACTGGAGCTTGTTATGCAACTCCATATCTGCGCACTACTTAATATCTATTAGTAGTTGTTAATTACACGCCGTTATTCTGCTGAAACCAATGCAGTCCTGTTAAGATGTTCGGACACAACCCGTGAAGGTGTTGACAATAGAACTTCTGTTAAATCCGCACATCAGTTTTTCAGAAAATAAAACACCTTACACACTGTTGGAAAATGAAAATTTTGGCTGAAAAACTTGCTGAAGTTAAAATAGCAGAACGACCTTTGCGATACAGAGCTTAACCTGAAC
This sequence comes from Spirometra erinaceieuropaei, assembly GCA_902702965.1. Classification (NCBI taxonomy): domain Eukaryota; kingdom Metazoa; phylum Platyhelminthes; class Cestoda; order Diphyllobothriidea; family Diphyllobothriidae; genus Spirometra; species Spirometra erinaceieuropaei. The sequence goes on from CACRXP010000023.1 coordinate 2,270,412, forward strand.
ACAGCGACGAGATGAAAATAATCAATCGAACGCTCTGGCTACCAGAACAAACTCCTTTTCCGTACAAGGTACACCATATGTACACAGTTCAGGGCCATTCAGTAATGCCTCCCGTCGGGAATAGCTATTAACACAGAAGATCAAACTAGGAATATCACAGGTAAATGGTCTCCTCGACGTCTTCCTTGATATCATTATGCACCTCCTGATAGTCCTCCTCCAGCGCAGCCAAATTCTCCCTCGCGTCTGCAAACTCATCAAAATCAAGACCCTCATTAAGGTACCAGTGCAGAAATGCCCTCTTGGAGAAGAGGAGATCAAAGTTGGCAGTGAGTTTCATCCAGGCAGTTCGAATGGCTGTCGTGTTTGCCGCCACACAGACAGCCCTCTGCAGCTTGGCCAAATCGCCCCCAGGCAGGACTGCCGGCGGTTGAGCCGAGAGGCTGCTTTTGAAGCCCGTAGGACACCACTCCACGAAGTCCATACTCCGCTTCTTCTTTATGGCGGACAGGGTCCTGTTGATTTCCGTGGGACTCACGTCGCCGCGGTAGAAGAGGCAACAGGACATGTATCTGCCAGCTCTGAGGTCGACATTCACCAGTTGGTTGTTGCGATGGAAGGCGGCGGCAGTGATTTTGCCTGTTGAGAGGTCCTCGTGGTAGGCCTTCTCTGGCGTGATCAGCGGAGCATAGCTGACCACAGGGAAGTGGATGCGCGGATAGGGCACGAGATTGGTCTGCAGATCGTTAAGATTCATGCCCTGGTTGCCGGGAAACCGAATTGGACAGGTGAGGGCGCACAGCACCTGTGCGATGATGTGGTTTATGTTGGAGTAAGTTGGCCATGAAATGCCCATATTCTTCCTGCATAAAAGGGGGGAGGGGAGGCAAGTAAACTTCGATCATTCGCATTTTTCTAGAAGAGGTTTCCGAGAAGGCAAAAGACAACCACGCTCTACCCGGTCTTGCTCAGATCTCAAAAACACTACTAGTTAAGATGATAGTTGGCAGCCGTGCCCACAGACTCCACAATGGCACCTACTGGATCGATTTGAGTAGCTGTGATTTCGTTCTCATTATGCTTCTAAATTCACGCGCACGCTGTATTACCTGTATCAGATTCATTTTAGAGGTACTATCCTGGGCAGATTTGTACCGGTAAAAATGGCAATGAGGCTTACCCTATGTCAAATCGCCATTTACTCGTCCACTCAATTGTCCCACCCGTAAAGCCCTATTACCACCGGTCCCAATTGACAGGCAGTTTGGAGTTTGCGGTGTCAGGAGGGCTACCAACTATCATCTAACCCACTACTAATGTGGCTGTACAATATGCCATAGCAGAAAACACAGGCTCCAGCTAAAAGCCCAGACACGTGTCTCACTGATATTTTTTTCAATGCATGACACAGCTGCGAAGGGGTTCCACCCACCAGTGGGTCCCCTAGCGTTGCCTGTGGCTTTCTGGTAGATACTGCCGTTTTTAAATTGCAGATTTTTAATGCTCTCAGAAACAAATGGCCAATTTGGAGGTAAATCGGTCTATCTGAGGTTTATAAGTGCGTGACCAATCTCATGAAATGTTGGCCGAAATTCTGAAATGCATTTTCGAATAGAAAGGATTAATAAGGTGGCGTCGTAAGTTAAATCATCATGTAGCGTCATCCTATAGTATTTCGAAATCGCCAGGATATTGCCTTTTGAATGCACTTCCTTCGGACCTCCCGCAGAAACCGTACTTGGTAAAAAATGACTACTTAAGTGGCATGCATTTTTCCTACTGATTTTCGATGGTCTTAGAAATCCGAACATAGTTTATAAAAAAACATGAACAAAAAGTGCTTTCTTTTACTCGTTTGGTAGGAAATTGCATTGTCTTCACATTTTATACACAAAAAGTGTATATTTAGGTTTTGAAAAAGTTTCCCAATTTTGAGCCTGATCAGCCGTTGCATTAGCGTTTAGGGATTTCAGTTTGTAAGCTGCATGCGTTCCGCGTAAGGAAAATCATATATTCCTCTATGCTTTAAGAAGATACTGTATAGAGTTCATCAAATTTCGCAATGGATAGGGCTGTGTTGTACACTTAACGAGAAACATTGCTAAACGGACACGTGCGATGCTGTATAAATGGACACCGCACGTTCTTAAAAAAAACTCATAACAAGAAACTCTGCTACAATCGAAAAACAACCTTCCTTAGGGCATAAAATATGATGAAAATATGGTTTTCTATCAAACAAGTAAAAGAAAGCATATTTTTCTGCATGTTTTCTATGAAATATATTTGAATTTACATGACCACCGAAAATTATTAGGAAAAATGCATGCCACTTAAGTAGTCATTTTTTACCAAGTACGGTTTCAGCGGAGGTCAGAAAGAAGTGCATTCAAAAGACGATGTCCTGGCGATTTCGAACTTCTATAGGAATACTCTAAGTGATGACTAATATTACAACGCCACCTTACTAATCCTTCCCAGTCGAAAACGCATTTCAGAATTTCGGCCAACATTTCCTGAGATCAGTCACGCACGGTAGGCCCAGATTGGAATTCAGTATGAATATTTGGGTCGAAGTCCATCCCCCACGGCCGAATAACCACTTAACATTCATAAACTGCGAACAGGCAACCAGTAGTATATCCGTTAAGCCCTTTACCATAATTGACAGCATAGGTACTAGCTAAAAGCCCAGACATGTGTTTCGCCGATATTCCATCGCTACACAACGCAGCCTGTATCGCTAAGTATTTCGTTTTTACAGTTCGAAAGGCGAGACCGAAGGTGTCCTTGCTCCAGATTACAAGAAGGGTTCCTATTCCCGTCTCCTAACCTTGCTTTTAAACCTTACACCATCCCTAGTGTAGCCTCAGCCTCAACCTTTATCCTGACCCTAACTCCCGGGAATTTGCCGCAAAACCACCTGTAAAACAGGGGGGTCCATATTCCCCTGTCACACCCTCCCGATGGAACAAAGACAAATGATTGTTCTGAACCTTGTAAATCCGCGGAGTTTTCGGAAGCCATGTTCATGTTCTAATTAATGGTTCGCCGCGAATTTATAAAACAGGCCGTTTCGAAGTCTTGCTACTTCTGCGTTAATAACTAGCGAATAAATGCACCTGATGGCTCTGAAGGCCCGGAGACAATTTCCTTTTTTTCGTAGAGATAACCCTTAACAAGGTAGAAATCCGAAAAGTCGGACGAATAAAGGCCTTATTCCAGCGATCGTGTCACCTTCACGACTGCGTCCGGGAATTTACCTGTTCACTTCTATAAACAACTGATCAGTCCGCCGACAGGCACATAAAAAACCGCATTGCAAAGAACTTTCCTACAAGTTTCTCCAGCACTTACTGAGGAGGTGATAAGTTTACACCTTCAAGATACACATCCTAGTGTCTCCGTCCATAGTTAATCTAGCTGAAAGGCAGAAACCGGGCACAGGATTGCTGACCGCTACCACGACCTGGCCCAAACAAATCGGCATAACAACAGTTTAGCATGTTGCCTTGTTTAATTCCCGAGGAAATTAATGCGCAAACTTGGAGTAGATGCTTCTGAACAGACCTTTTCTTGCACGGTCCGAAAGTTCATATGAATATTTGAGCTGAAATCCATGAGCTTATGCCTGTGTTGTCAGTACGGTAAGTAATTACGCAGTCTAGCATCGTTAACGTGCACATAGCTTCATCGTAAGTGGTAGCGGCCGCCATTTCTGTAACCGTATTCTTCCCCCAAGGACGGCTCACGCTGTGAATTCCCTGGACCACCAGAGGGCTAGATCAGAGGCCGACAGGCGTTATTGGGAATGCGCAGCATTGGCTTGGCACTTTATGCACAAAGAGAGTGTATATTTAGATTTCCGATTTCCGAATATTTTGGAGCCGAATCTGCCATTGCATCAATGTTCACCGATTTCAGTCAATAAGGTGCAAGCTTTCCGCGTAAGGAAAATCATATATTCCTCTATGTCCTTAAGAAGATACCACATAGAGTTCATGAAACTTTGCAATGGATCCGGACTGTGTTGTAATTTCATGAGGAACATTAGTAAACGGACATGTACGGTCTTGCAGGCACGGTCATCGCACGGTCTACAAAATATCACAATTAGAAATTTTCTAAAACTTAAAATACATTTCGTTTATGCATACAATTCAAAGTCAATGTTATTTTCCACAAAATGAGTAAAAGAAAGCATATTTTGTGCATGTGTTCTATAAAATATATTTGAATTTATAAGACCATCGAAAATCCATAGGAAATATGCATGCTACTTAAGTAGCCATTTTTTACCGAATACGGTATCTGCAGGAGGTCAGGAGGGAATTAATCCAAAAGCCGAGATTCTGGCGAGTCCGAAATGTTATAGGATTATGCCGCATGTTAATCAATATTACAACCCAACCTAAGAAGTCCTTCCTAATCGAAAACGAATTTCAGAATTTCAGCCAACATTTCACGAGATCGGTCACGCACTGTACCTGACATGCATTTCGCCGTCTCTGCTCTCAACCTGCTTTGAAGCAACGGCCGAACCGCTGCTACGCCAACCTCTACCTACCTCGTTTTATTGATTTAGGAAACGGTATGTTACTACCGACAAATACAAGGAAGACTGGAATGGCCATTTCTGGCTTATTAGCCGTCGTCAGCCAGTCATACCCAACCCCGAAAGGTGCAACACCCGAGGCTCGAACTCGCGACCTGTTAGTTAGAAGTCCATGCCTCTAACCACTGGTCCACGAGCCCGTTGCCCTGTCGGTTTCGATCGGGAATATACAATGGTAGGGGGCGCTCACCGATCGTTCTTACGGAACTCAGTCGTTCCGTTGTGCCTTACGGGCTCTCTCTCGGATTACTGCATTCATGCATCCAATTTTTTACGCTTCTTATTCAATTTTAACTAATTCTACTAATTTATACCAATGACCTTGAATCATACAATATATCCCCCTACTCTTAAAGTCTTGGAGATTCTCAATACATTGGCAGCCATCCTTAAACAATTACCTAATTAAATAGGAACCCACTCCATTAAGACGCTAAAGCGCTTGCTATACTTAGGGCTTCGAAGCCTAGGTCTATTTGAATAGGTAACATATATGCCACTATGATTACCCGGTGTAAAACAGATCGAACGGCGTTCTTAGTGGCAGTAATTTCTTCGGAAGAAACCTAATTCAGTCGGAAGAGCAACGCTATGTCAGAAATCTAACGGTGGCAAACATGGTGTAGTAGACCACTTTTTAATCTAAAAGGCTTTTTCCAAGGCCAAAATCATGTCATGTGATTTGTAGATTCAATAGGATTTGTGACAGTTCGCGCCTACTTGTCCTCCGCCGCTTTGTCCGCCTCACACTCCTTGTCGATCCGCAGCTGGGACGCGCGAGGCTGGTCACTAGCCTCGCGAATGCCCGAAGCCAATCGACGCTGTCCCTCCTCTGATTGGCTGGCGGACGCGGAGACAACGAAAGGTGCACATACGCGCTGGGTCTCAGCACCTCGAAGGCGGACACAGACAACAACTTGCCTGGAGAGCGCGCTCGCGGCGACTGCTTGCGGAGATTTGTGTACGCACTTCCAAAACAGCAAAGGTTGTCTAACCTACTCCGTCTTCTCTGACTTTTGATTTGGGAACCTCTCTTTTGTCGACACATCCAGCATTCGACAACTGGTGACCCCGACCTGATACGAACTGGCAACCTTCTGACATTCGACAGCTTCATGGAGGAGAGCGGGCTTCATTTTGTCACAGTAAAGCGCACAGTCTTGACTTCGCTTTGCCATTAACAATAACGAAGTTGCCTGTTGGACAACATTAACAGCATCAGTAGAGGGAACGCTCACCGATCGTGTTACAGAACTCACTCGTACCGCGTTGTGCCTTAGGGCTCTCTCTCTCGAGCCCAACCAGTAGCCGCACAGTGGCGCGTAATATAGACAGAATAAAATTATCGGCAAAGACAAGGGGGACTGGAATGGCTGGTTGGGCTCGAAAGAGAGCCCAAGACACTACGCGGAACGAGTGACTTTCGTAACACGATCTGTGAGCGTCCCCTCTACCATTGGATATACGCGGTCGAAACCGACAGGACAACGAGCCCGTGGCTTAGTGGTTAGAGGCGTTAGACTTCTAACCAACTGGTCACTGGATCGATCGCCAAGTGTTCCACACTTCGGATTTGGGTATGCCTGGCTGCCGACGGCTAATAAGCCGGAAATGGCCATTCCAGTCTCCCTTGTCTTTGCCATTAATGTTATTCTGCCTATATTAGCAGCATCGAAGTGACGCTAAGGATTCTCCGACCCACTTGCCCACTTTTTGTACAGGGGCTGGCATTGGACGTTCCCATCACCTCAATTCATTCTGCCCCATCCAAAAGTAAGGGGAGGTTTGTGACGTCATAGTTTTTGATCCCTTTTTATACATGCCCTCAAGGCGTCATCGAAGCTCACAAGTACTCAAGGACATAAAGTGTTTGAACAAAATAATGCGTACTGACAAATGTGTAAGTAGCATACCAAATTACTCACTCATAGAGATTAAAGAGCGCTTCGTTGTCCATGAGGAGGGAACAGTTAGAGAGATCGAGGGTGGCATGAGTCATTAGTATTGAGTTGTAGGGCTCCACAACGGCGGTTGAGACTCTCGGCGACGGGTAGACGCTGAATTGGAAAGTTGATTGTTTGACGTACTCTGCCGCCATGCACTCTGTCAGCAGTGCCGTAAACCCCGACCCTGTTCCACCGGCGAATGAGTGAAATACGATGAAGTTTGCCACCGAGTCGCAGTTTTCCACAATGTGCCGGATCCTACTAAGAGTGAGGTCGATGATTTCACTACCGATGGTGTAGAAACCACGAGCATAGTTGCTTGCTGCATCTTCCTTACCATTGAGTAAGCAGTCTGGATGGAAGAGATGTCGATACTTTCCAGTCCGTATGACATCTGTGCGGGAGCAAATATAATAAGTGTTTCGGCGTATGTTATAAAACTCTGCTTTATGTTGTTACTACGGGCTTAACCTCAAAAATAAAAACGTTATGTGAAGCCTTTCAAAATGGCTTTAAATGGCTGGAAGCAATACCAGAAAAACATTTATCAGTCTTATCTTAGGGCTTTGTAATTTGCAGACTGTCCATGTGACTGAGGGGGTGACGGTGACCGACCACTATATACATAACATATCTGATAACAACATTTAGCGTTTTTTCACTGAGAAGTCGTATGGTTTTTTGGGAATTTCTGGCAAAAATTATCCAAAGAGGTGAAAGAATTTTTCGGGTGGAGTTGGGAAAATGTTTGCACGGACCACCTTGCCGACAGATGACGACGTCCGTCGACTGGTGTTTGAACAAAATAATGCGTACTGACAAATGTGTAAGTAGCATGTCATATTACTCACTCATAGAGATTAAAGAGCGCTTCGTTGTCCATGATTCCAAGGTCAGGCATTCTGGATATACATGTAAGTCCTCCGATCCCCATCTCAGCCGGAAACTCAGGATCTCAAATTCAGTACTGCAGCTCGATAATCGAATTCTGCCTTAAAATCCGCCCCCTCACAAGGTTAAAATTGACCTGCCAAAGTGTTCAGGCCAAAATTTTCTATCAAAAAGACGGGTGTTTGCACTCAAAGTCTTGGCGCAGCTCAACAGCCAGTCACTCAACACATTCGTTGGGTGTAAATAAATACTTTTCCTTCTCTTCAAACGGATCCAAACTCATTGCGGCAAACCGGAGGACTGAGCACGTGGGACCCGTTATCTACGCGATCAGTTTGTGCAAAATGGCTATTCGAGGGCATTCATAAGTCGCTGCCTACGCGGTCGCCACCAGAGAACTCGAACATCAACGCCACCGACGATATGGCATTCTCTGCCATATATCAAGGGTGTTTCAGAAGCGACCGAGCGCATTGCTGCGGAGCTAGGTGTTGGAATTGCACACCACCCCAAAGCCACCATGCGCAACAAAGTCATGAAAATCAAAGACCGGTTAAAGCCTGAAGAGCAATCTGGAGTAGCGTATAGCATTCCGTGTCAAAATTGTCACTGTAACTACACAGGCAGACTGGGCGCATGCTTGGATTACGCATACACGCGCAGAATCAGGCAGTGCGACGAGGCGACGCATTATCACAAGTGGCCGCCCACACCTACGAAATGGGCGGTCGCGAGTCCAACCTAGCAGACACCAAAATATTCGCCCACGCCGGAAACAAAACAGGCCGATAGTTGATTTAAGCCTGGGCCTCGGATGAGAACTCGGTCAATCAATATATCGATCTGGCGCCGGCGTACAGAGTTCTGCGTAGCCACCTCCAGTCTTGCGCCGTCGGTCGATGATTAGCCCACATGCCCTATAACTGTCGCTTGTTCTGTTGCTGCTACTACCTCTGACGATGGACTCCTGCACGAGTCTGAAAACTGGGGACAATAAACGAGTGTTCCGGTGTTCGACCCTTCTTCACTTATAAATGTTTTTCCTGTTTGCTCATATTTTAGAGACCAGTTGGGTTCAGACTCCTTAGAGGAGTATGTGGACCGTTGGTCTCTATAGCCGAAACAAACGAAGCCCCTCTTGGATAATCTGTGCTAATGTCACATGCTAACCACGCGCGCCAAACTGTCCTGATTGTAGGACGGAAATAATCGATTTTCCCTGGCCTTAGAGCCCTTACAGGGAATCGCATGGTGCTTAGCAGTCAATAACTGAAAAGCGTTCACCGATAAAAGCAGGAACGAGACCGGAGAGGCTATTTCTGGCCTATATGGTGTAATTAGACACCTTAGGTCTACAGCCTGAGACTGGGATCTCACTTGCTGAGGACACGAAGTAAGAGGACGAAGATGCGATCACTGGAACGAGGAATTTATTGGCCTGGCGTTTCGGGTTCTCAATCGAATCCATCATCAAAGACATTCGCAGATAAAGGTAAGTAAGTCAGAAATAGTCATTCTACCGACACCAGTCTTCCTCGGCATCAACCCTCGAGTATTGTTGTAGCGCTGGTAGCGGAATCATGGGACCCACTGGCATGATCGCACTCTAACCCTGCATAACGAGGCCCATACAACATGTCCCAGCTGCGGACACCGATGAGCATCAAATGTGAGCCCACTAGACGGACACTTTTACAAGCATAGTATGCAGGATAACCGGAGGTATCTTCTTCGTTTTCCGTGGTAAATGATGTCTTTTAGAGATGAACTCCCATGGGAATGAGTTTATTTCAGTTTATTTTGATAAGGATGATAGGCAAAGCCTTTGAAAACCCTATTGATTAAATGTCAGCTCGTTAGAAATAACTGTACAGTAACAATGAAAATATTCGCTATATAAATAGTACTTGATTCATTTGAGTAGCATTGTCGAAGAGAAAAAAATATGCGGGGAACCGGGGTATTTGAGTAAAACCAGGGTGGAAGCGAGCTCGCACAGCCAGGACGTCGACCAGCAATAAAAAATGCATTTGGGCCACGGTATAGAGAAGGACCCCACTTAAATTTCAGTAGGCTGTGGATCGGACCATACTTGATTTACGGTAAAGGGAGTTTTAAGGGGTTTGGCAGCACGCTAGACATTAAGCTGAAAAAATAAAAGAAAACACCGAAATTGCCTGGATTTATGCCGAAAGTCTTATCCTACGCTACTGTGCAACGACGGAAATGAGAGCAGTAATTGAACGATAAACAAAAGGTAAATTTCACAAAGTAACGGATTTTGACTTAAGGTGTGAGGTCGTGGGAAGTAATCATTGTTGGCAGCGTAATTTCTGCAACAGCCTGCAAAAGTATGCCAAGATAAAACCCCATATGAGACGGTCCACGGTCTACTGACAGTTAAGTGGGGTCCTTCTCTTTACCTTTGCCTGCATTAGGCTACACTCTAGTGACTTGAGGAAGAACGCATGGGTCAAAGACGGGTATTCCCCATACAGTTAAATACATGCTGCAAACGGCGGACCTGTCCTTCCGAACATAGTAGGGAAGTTTGTTAGCATGAGATCATTTTACTAATGAAGTCCTCCAAGCAAAATTCAATCGAACTGTCTCGGCTGTTCATTTACAAAAAGTCACGGCATATTCGCCCACACTCGTCACTCTGATATGCGGCTAAACCGATTCAGCTACTTACACTGACCCTGTGACTTCGACTTCGCATGCTCTTACCTTGAATCATTTCAGTTTTCCCACACACAACGAGCGCAATTGGGACGGCTTACCAACGACTGTCGGCTCAAGGTCAACAAAGATCGATCGTGGAACAAATTTGGAGGCCGAAGATTCACTGAAGAGGGTATCTATGGCAGGGTTGGATGCAGCCTGCTTGGAGAGACCGGCAGGATCGATGCCGTGCTCTAGAGTGAGCAACTGCCAACAAGATGAACCCATCTGTACTCCTGCCTGGCCGAGGTGTATGGTAAGACATTGTGGCTGGAGACAGAAAGCAAGACACAGCGCAGTTAGGCGGATGTAAGCGTGGTTAGAGGGAGATAAAGATATGCAAGAGCTCGAACGCCTACCTCCGGCGTTTGCTAAAACTGTGCATCTGGCTGGCGCATACTTGCACCTGCGCACCGGTGGTGGCAATCGCTCACATGACATTCTGAGGCTCTGTATGGTGCATTCATCGCGTCTGGCCAATCGGTGAAACCGAGAGGCTCTGTCAGACATTCGGCCAATCACGGCTATCCAAACTGGCCAATCCACTCCGAGGTCGACGCGGACTTGTATTCACTCAAGACACACACACGCGATGGCAGAGTGCTTCTCTCCGGCGGCAAACTTGCTCCAACATATTCATTCCCCGTTCAGTACAGAATACAAGTTTCCCCCCCCCCGACTGGTGTTCATCTTCTCCCACTCGGGGCCTGGCCTTAGGATCGGAGCGCTAAGTGTCTCCCCTATTCCGAACTCGTCACCGGAAAACTAAGAATGCAACGTTGCCGTCTGTCGATTGGCTGACCAGCCTCATTAGGTCTATCAGATGCCGTTAGTAGTGTGATAGTGTGGCGTATCCGCAGATCAGATGCCGAGAAAACCGAGTTGGAAGCGCACCCGGGAGTTACATGTGGAGGATGGCTGTGTAACCCCCCGAAACGGGTCAGGTGGTAGATGCGTTGGACCAACACGGGGGCCAGGCGTTACCGGAATGCGCACCATAACAAATGCCAACACCTCGGGGTGCGGTAGCAGACTCAGTTGTCGGCAGACGTCGCGCACACACGCATTTGCGCGTGTGAAATGTAGATGCTGCAAAGCTCTCCTTTTGATTTTGAATTCATTCAAATTGGGCAGGTTTCCTTGGAAAAAATGGTAACTTCATAGGCACAACACCGTCAATAGCCTCTTTGACAGCGGATGAGATCGAACTTGGGCGTAATAACTGACCGGGAACTTCGTTCACCGTTTCCCGTCTGTCGCACACGGCCTACTCAAGGCAGGACCTTACTCACTCGGCAATCACATCTGCAGGGGTCGCCAAAGGGTCACGTTCAGAAGAAGAAGAAATTTGGACCTGAATCGAGGCCTGAGGTGTCCCACCAGTTGATGACCTTCCATGCGACGAGTTTTGATCCAGCGCACCAGCTCAGAGGCGGGTCAGACTGAGTGTGCTAGGAAGAAGTCACAGGAGGTAGAGCACACTCTCGCTCCCGCAGTCATCATCACCAGCAACACTATGTCATCAACAACACCGCCATCACCAGCTCCTCCTCCTCCTCCTTCACCACCGCCACCACCACCGAAAGCCCCAAAAGCGCCACACAACAGGAAGGCAAAAGTGTTGTTACTGTACCGGACCGGGCATGTTAATTAGTCAGCATGTAGTAGCATAGTCAGATTTCCACAAGTTATTTTTCTGGTCGCATACAGCGATGACGCGCGGGTGGTGGGGTGGGGGGGGCAAGAAAAAACTACACAAACTCTGGTAAAGGCAGTTTTGACTGTGGCTCCACCCCACTTCCAACATCAGTACTACCTTAACCTCCAGACGCCTGTTTCGCGGCTGTTAGGGATCCGGTCCTTCACTGAATCCCCCAGCGTCCTCTGTGTGGTTTCTACAGCATGAACTCCAGCAGTAGATGGTGAACTAACAAGTTCATAAATTATCTAGCAAGGGACTCGGAGGTAAGCGACCGGGACACTACTTTTCAGATCAGGCTCAAAATTCTAGTGAAGCTCTGGTTCACGACGGTCAACTTCGTCGTATTCTACAAACCAGTAATATTATTAGTCTTATACTTTTCTATGGAGAATCATGTAAACGTCCAAGCGGGTGCTACATTTGTTCTCTTCGAATCAGATCTTCATTATAATTTCATGACTTTCACTAAAGGTTGTCATTAGGAGGTTAAAAATGCGAGTGGTTCGAAATGCTAATCAGGATGCATGAGTTCCAAAAGTGAATGAACAACTGGTTATCACTTTGAGCCTACCAACAAACGCAAGCGGTTTCACAGGTCACATGAAGACGACATCCAAATCAAAAGTGCTTGAAATGTTCATGTACAGAGAAGTAAGGTCACGAAATTTGTTTTTGCGAAAAGCAACGTGGGGGAGGGGTAGAAAGTGCGTCGGGAAATGAACGTCTGTTGGCCTGTAGCGAGCAGCCATCATGACCGTCATGGTTCAAGAACTCGCTGCCTCAGGGTCATTCACCCTTTGCAGTGAGCCGCTCCAGACGTGCTGACCTGAAGTTACACGACCAGCAGCTCGGGCATACCTGCGTCCGCACAGCTGCAGCTGCCCATGAGGCCACTTGGACGCACTTCCCCCCTGCAACCACAACCTAAGCCACTGGGACACCACCCCTCGGCAAATGTAACACACGCTGACTGGACACCACTTAAGCTTGGCCCATGAGCCTGCAAAAGCGTCTGCTACCACTCTCCCAAGGGCTCTCATGCATGACTGGACGCAGTCAACACCAGCCATGGCTTCGCCAGTGACCACTGCCGCCTGAGAGGACAACTCCGGCTTTTAGATACATCAAACCCCTCATTCTGGTGCCTTCCGTCTTCTCCTTCCAACATAGGATTTGCCCTGATTATGGTGACGCTCAGACTGCACACATTCACACCGCTTGACCACAACAGGCCTTACGTCTCCAAAGTAGGCAGTCTTCATTCACCGGATAAAAGAGCGTTTACGTTCGCGCTGACAGGTCGTTGATCCAATGTGACTGTGTCCTCGCGGGAGGCGTCTGCTACAAAAAGATAACTGGGTCCGATGAAGGGAGGGTGCTGCAGATTTATTCGACGCACTTATTGCTAACGTTTGCACTGACGTCCATTGTTATAACACAGCTTTTCTCGTCTTCTGAACTTGTTAAAAGGACCTGGGCATTTGTCTCCACCCAAATACTTTAACCATTCTAAAACATCTACTGATAGCATATCAGTAGCGTGCTTATTTAACTGTCCAGTTTCGGTTAGATTTACAGTAGCAGCTATTACCCTCGAATATGCGGAAATATACTGAAATTTCTAGCAGTTCTCAATGCCACCTGGTCTACGATCCAAAGTGCTGTCAGTTTGACAGTATTCGTAGACTCATTACGCGACTGGGAGTGGAGCGTCACGACTGGAGGATGGCGTGTTTGTGTAGCAGGCCTACGGATTATTCCCGGTTATGCAGCTGCTCCATCGACCATCCTGAGAGGCGACAATGCGTCCGTTTGCGCCAAAACGCATGGCCATCAGCGACGACAGGCTCATCTTGTTTCTCATCCTCGTGCGTGCTTGTGCCGCTGAGCAGTTTTTCTGACATACTTTACTTGACAAACACCACTTTTGACCCAACAGACAAAGCGTGATGCTTCAATTTGTGGTACTTTGTCCATCAGGTCGGTAGGCAATACTAATCCCCCAGTTTGACGACGAGTTCAGACACTCTGACAGTATGCGGCAGATGTTGGCCCGTTAAGTGCCCCAAGTCGTCCAATCCGTTGGTCGTGGACAGAGAATTCGTTGTGGCATGCTTTCACTCTCATGTAGAATGCTCCTAAATGGTGGGGATGATTTTACAAACATAAGATTTGGTGTCTGCTATAAACGCTCGTGTATACCGTTGTCTGCAGGGTCCCGTCGCCCTTTTAGCGGACAAGGACATTGATGTAAACCTGGCTGCTCCCAAAAGGTCAGGGCAATAAACATTCATTTCCGGAGGTCCTTTCTTCCTTTCGTACGTGTCCGGGAACGCTCATGCTTGCCGCTTTCGATAGTAACGTGAGCTTCATTACACTTCCGATGAGATGATAGGCACAAAGGAGAGAAATAGACGACGAGGCATATCTTAAGGACAGATGGAACATAAATTCTCAATTTGCGGCCCAGCCCGCATGACTGAGACGAACGCTCGTCCTTCCTTAAAGTGTTTTTGACAAAACCAGGGGGCTGGAATGCCAATTTTAGACTTGTTTGGCAGTATCAACAAGCCACAGCCCAGTCCCTGGGCTTAAATCTGGTTCCCTTGAGTCGAACGCTCTTACCACCTGAATTAACGGACCCACGCTTCAACCTCCGCGATAGGGCTCCGGGCCCGAAGCTTCAAGGCGAAACGGAGTCGTCTCGTGTTCTTTCTTTAAATCTGAGCTACCCGATGAGCGTAGTGCTAGGGCGTCCCCCAACTCGTCCGACTGTCACGTACAGCGGCGAAGCACCCCGTCGCGCGCGCGTGAGTTAGGAATCAGCACATCACGGGGTCACGGGCGACCTCTCGGCGCCGGCAATCATCGAGGGTTTGCACTTGCTGGCGCCAAGAGCTCAACGCCGTGGATAGGAGGTTTGAGAGTCGATGTGCACACAGAGAGTGTCATATGTCTGGCTTACGTAGACAGAGAAATCGGTCCTGGCTTTCGCAGCCTCCCTTGTTTCCACGACCGAGCTGTAAATCCGAGGTTCCAAGGCACCTTGTGTTCCACAGCAGATCGCTGAAGATCATTTCCGCATGACATGCTCATTTGATCTGACTGAGAGTCGCAGAGGTTGACTCATTTTCCTCCGACTCGGAATCGAGGAATCTTTGAATCAATCATTTGGCTCTTCAGGCGTCACATGTCAAGTTCAGGGTTCCGCCAACAGAGTGGATGACGAGATAAACGGTGTCTGGTGAACGCAGATTCCGAATCCTTCCTTTCCTCACTACCAACACAGTCGGTTAAAGCTCGGCAATTGCTGATGGGGACTGGAAGATAGCCAGTTGGCCAGTGAGAAATTGAATTCCAACTTCTTCATCAGTTCTCTCGTCGTACCAGGAGATGGATTAGATATCCAGCGAGGATCGTCAGGACAGTAGTGAGAGTTCTATGTCTTAGCTATCTCGAAAGGCTGCCGAAGTGGACGTATTTACAACAACTCCAGGACGACGAGGCTGATTGCCTTATGTTGCGCGGTTGGACGAATCTGCTGGATCGCAGTAGACAGTAAATATCTGGTTAACTGGACATATTCTGACATCTTGGGCCGAAATTCCTGTCAAAGAAAGATCCGGCATACTGCCTTCGTCTGTAAAGCCAGTCTGATGATCAAGCTTACCCCAAAACGATGCCTCTATAGAGATATAAGACATTATCCATGTGCTCAGAGCTTATGCACTGCGCTGGCGTTTAGATGGAATCTCCGAGACATCGTCCCTCCCGAATGCGGCTCTAACTAGTGACAGCATCGGGGCGGACAGATGAAGATTTGTGTGGAAGTGATGAAAGCTTTCGTCGAGGATATGTCCCTCTCTGGTATTACCGACAAAGACAAGGGAGACTGGAGTGGCCATTTCTGGTTTATCAGCCGTCGTCAGTCAGTCATGCCCAACCCCGAAGTGTGCGACACCCGAGGCTCGAACTCCCGACCAGT
Source organism: Spirometra erinaceieuropaei (assembly GCA_902702965.1). Classification (NCBI taxonomy): domain Eukaryota; kingdom Metazoa; phylum Platyhelminthes; class Cestoda; order Diphyllobothriidea; family Diphyllobothriidae; genus Spirometra; species Spirometra erinaceieuropaei. The sequence continues at coordinate 2,286,275 of CACRXP010000023.1, forward strand.
TAGTTAGAAGTCCACGTCTCTAACCACTAGGCCACGAGCCCGTTGCCTTATCGGTTTTCGATCGGGAATATACAATGGTAGGGGGCGCTCAAAGATCATTCTTACGGAACTCACTCGTTCCGTTGTGCCGCACGGGCTCTCTCTCAAGCCCAACCAGCGGCGCATGATATAGGCAGTATGGCAAACTAACAGATCGCGAGTTCGAGCCTCGGGTGTTCCACACTTCGGGGTTGGGTATGACTGGCTGACGACGGCTTATAAGCCAGAAATGGCCACTCCAGTCTCTCTTGTCTTTGTCGGTAATTCCATACTGCCTATATCATGTGCCGTTGTGCGGCTGCTGGTTGGGCTCGAGAGAGCGCCCGTAAGGCACAACGGAACGAGTGAGTTCCGTAAGAACGATCGGTAAGTCCCCTCCCCCTACTGTGTCCCACTCTGTTGTCTCCGGTCTGTGAGGATGACGTGAGAGGGAATTCAGTTTTGTCTGACAGTCTGCCTTTAATCGATGTGCCCATTTGGGTTGCCCTGGACTCCCAGTATACAGCCAACAGAATCAGTCATTATTAAGGACGGTAAAAGCACAAATATGGAAGGAAGATGAACAAGTGGATCCATGCAGCTGCCATTAACATGGTCAGGATCAAGGGAATCACAACCTGTTTGAACATTAGTTAGCATTATCAGTTTTTTGTCTGCAAGTTCAAATTCAAGGAGCAGTTTGGGTCAGCAGGATGACACCGGCAGCGCTAGTTTGTGTTCTTACATCAAACAGCACAGTATTCTGGTGGTCCGACTCCTGCGATTTCAAGAGCAGTTTCGGCGTGTAGTCTGATAAAACTCATCAGATCCTCCACCTGCGCTCATTTGCTGCTTGTTCGTATGACTGATTTGCGAGGGGCAGATTATTGGCTTTGGGAGGCTCAAATCACGGTTCTTTGCAAGTATAGCTTCTCAGAATCGATAAAACGTCAGATTTTCCAAAAATAACTCCCTTACCTGATGATTCATCTGATTTATCTGAAAAAAATCGATTTTCAAATGCGGCAAGTTCCGTTTGGTAAGACGCGCGATTTGGCTTATCCTCCTCCGATGGGAAAACAGGCACCGATGTGCAAACTTAGTCGACAACAACTATTAGCATTGAAGAATGCCCGACTGCATGACGACGTAGATTTTCGCTCATATACGTGAAAATTTTGATCGATAAATCAAGGTATAATTGGAAACTGAAACTTATTGATAATTTATCTGCCATAAACGGTAAAAGCTACTTTTCTTTTTATATTGGTGTCATTTTCGCTGCATTAGCTTGCTTAAAGGCACGACAGGTTGCAATATATATTCTAAGATATTTTTTAAACTACCAGTCTCCCGTCCTTTCCATTTCTCAATTATGTATTAGCGGTAACTACAAAATATCTCAAATATATTACCCTATGCTCAGAGGTTAACAAAGCTACTTATTAGTGGACATTTTCGTGGCAATCTATTGAGTGTTCGCAAAAGACAGAAAAGCGTGGAAACTTTTAAACAAAGGATTGTCTGTAGGTGTTATTACTGCGTTTTGGAGCAAGGAATCAAACATATTTGCCAACCTGACTTTCTGAAACCTGTACTATACCTAATTCTCTAAAAAATTAACCTGCTTGCCTACACTGCTGGCAAGACACGATGAGTCGAATTATTTCCGTAGCACAAACGGTCAGTGACCCTCTGCGTAGTACCTACCTGATCTCGACCGACAGGAAAACGAGCCCGTGGGTCGATGGTTAAGGGTCGTTAGACTTCTAATCAACAGGTCGCGCGATCGAACGGCATGTGCTCCACAACCCGGGGTTGGGTACGATTGGCCCTATACAGGGTGGTCGATAAGTCAGCTAACAATCAAAAATAACTGCTGTTTTTGGCAGACTTGAACGCCCCCTACCATTAAATATTCTCGTTCAAAAACTGACAGGGCAACAGGCTCGTGGCCCAGTGGTTAGAGGCGTGGACATTTAACTAACAGGTCGCGAGTTCGAGCCTCGGGTGTTCCACAATTCGCGGTTAGGTATGACTGGCTGACGACGCCTAGTAAGCCAGAAATGGCCATTCCAGTCTCCCTTGTCTTTGTTGGTGATGCTATCAACTCTACTTACTTTTTGCAACTTCATGATGCAACGAATGATCCTACTTCCAATTGACAATTGTAAGTGACGCGAATATATGGTATTGCATCGGATTATTATGTGAGGTTTTGTAAACTCTCATCTGGGACCGTCGATGTCGGAAATTTAAGAATTTACTTCCGACTGGAAGGTGTCTCGGTGTGTAATTGTTCCAAAATAGCTGTGCTGTTGCGAGCGACCAAAAAGAGGCCCTATACAGGGTGGTCGATAAGTCAGCTAACAATCAAAAATAACTGGTGTTTTTGGTAGACTTGAACGCCCCCTACCATTACATATTCTCGTTCAAAAACTGACAGGGCAGCAGGCTCGTGGCCCAGTGGTTAGAGGCGTGGACATTTAACTAACAGGTCGCGAGTTCGAGCCTCGGGTGTTCCACAATTCGCGGTTAGGTATGACTGGCTGACGACGCCTAATAAGCCAGAAATGGCCATTTCAGTCTCCCTTGTCTTTGTCAGTAATAGCATTCTGCCTATTGTGCTTAATCTTCCATTATCATGTGCTTTGCGGCCACATGGATGCGGACAAACGATCTGGAACGATCTGGAACTCAGCGTACGCGTAAAAAAATTGAACGAATGGAAGGACCTCTTAATATACGCAGAAGGGTATGCACACGATTGCATCTGCCAATCCAATTCAGATTTATTTGCCACTAACCCGCCTGTCAGCATGTGACCTGAGAAATTTTATTCCTACGACATCCCTATCGGGGACATCAAACGAAGTCCTGTTTGCTTTAGTCAGCCGCATTTTAGACAATGAACAAACGGAAAAAATCTGGTCAATTCTCGTTAAACCACTTTAGAAGCTATACTGTAGGCTTTTGGTTAGCCGTCCTAGTCCGCAGTAAGTGCAGACTTAATTAAAGAAGTATTTTCAAACGTCATTCTACCTGAACTGCTTTACTTACAGATTTTTTGCATAGGCAGTCTTTCTGCACACCAAAAACTTAATTTTGCTCAAGATTTGAACATTTTTGGAGTTTCCGCTTTTCTAAAAAATTGTATCCAAATACTTTGTTACTACTTCTTGTATTTCCTGCGCATTTTCAATTCGTTTAGAATCTCTCATTTGTAATTCGGGGCTTTGCTCTATCCCTTTGCGCCGATTTGTAATTAATGAGAAAAATGTCATCAATCTCGACACTTGTAATAAATTTGTGAATCTACTGCACTTAAATATCATATTACCTATGTCCGCAGTACGCGACTGTAAGGCAAAGAGTAAGGTCTAAAAATCCAGGTCTTCACCTGGCCGCTGGTCGGGCTAAATCAAAGCAAGTAAATCCCTGTTGCAATGCACAAAGAAATCACTCAAATGAATTCAAGACCGTACAGGCAACTAGGAAGGCAATAAAGGGTCGGTTTCGTTGACACTAGGGCTTGGCCCAAATAATCTGAACGTACAGTGTGTTCCCGTTACTAAAAGATTAATTACGTAGGGTTGTAAAAATAATCGTCATACGACATAATTTTATAAAAATCCAGTTACCTCAGGGTGAAGGCTTTCGAATGAACGTCTTTCCAACTGCATGCAAGGACTATACTCTTCAAAAATGACTACTTAATTAGAGGGTAATTTTCTCATTGACTTTCAATGCCCTTAAATATTCAATTATACTTCATGGAAAACATACATAAAAATATTCATTCTTTCACTTTTTCGATAGAGAAGTACGTCTTCTTCCAATGTTATACTCGAAGAAAGGGTATGATTCGGTTTTAAAAAAGTTTCTAATTGTGCGATTTTGTTATACCGCGAAATGGCCATTCATAAAACTTCATGTCTGTGCATTTACTTATGTGGCTAGAAAAGCTAACAATATGGCTTAAATCCACTGCTAAATTTTATGAACCCCACATGGTCTTCTCTTAATACCGTAGAGAAATGCATGGTTTTCCATACGCATAAAATATACGGCTTGTAGTTTGGAAACCCTGAACGCAAGTGTAACGGCAGGTTGGATTCAAAATGATTCGGGAATCGGAAAAGTTTTTGAAAACCGAATCACACCCTTCCCTTGAGTATAAAATTGGAAGAAGACGTAATTTTCTACCGGAAGGATGAAAGAGTGAATATTTTACGCATGTTTTCCATGAAATATAATTGAATATTTAAGGGCATTGAAAATCGATGAGAAAGTTACATGCTACATAAGTAGCCCTTTTTTGCAGAGTATGGTCCTTTCATGCAGTCGGAACGAAGTTCATTCGAAAGCCTACACCCTTAGGTAACTGGATTATTGTATAATTATGCTGCCCGATTATTAGTTTTACAACCCTACTTAATTAACCTTTTCAAAACGGGAACGAATTTCGAAATTTCGGTTGACATTTCATGAGCTAACCCCCCCTACTGTACGTTCTCAGCGTTCTTCGTTTCACCGTAAATCACTTCTTTCATGAGTACACCAGCAGCAATCCACGAAGGCATCTTCCAGTTAAATAGAAAACCAGTAGCTTTCTTATTAATTTCGTTCGCCTTCAATAGACTTAGGATCAGTCCAAGTTTCTTGGGTAAAATTTGCCTAAATATTTATCGGAATTTGTGCTGCATTAATTGTGCAGTGCGGTACATCTTCTTTCGATCTTCATCAATTGCGTTAAAATTGATGTCCTTTCAGCTATTAACTAGTAGCTCTCCTTCATTTCTCAGTTTTATTTTTAAGGACGACTGCTTATTTGCAGAAATTCAGACCCGAAAATTGGACTTGGATGGCCTCTCATCTGAAAATATTGAAAATATTTTGCTGTTGCATGCCCTTCCGCGCGCACATCATCTGCTGTATTAGATCTTTTGCCTGACAAATTTGCCCAGCAGTCTTTGTTAAATACATGATAATCGAGGCAACTTCGTGGACAGTTAATCATGTGACTTACCATTGTCTGTCAGGATGTCAAAGCGAAAAGCACAGTGCTGTTTCTGACAGCATATATATAGGTGCATTTGTGTATCGTGATCACATGCCAGCTCTTGGACCGCTCCCTTTTATCAGGTGAGTCGACCCTAAGAGTACGCCCCTGCTTCCACACAAACTGGAGGAAAGTGCAGTTATTTAACGTAACAGAAACGTTTTGAACGAGCAGCAAAGGCTGGAAGTTGTTTGCACACTGTTCACGTGTTGGGCCACCAAAATGCCTCGATCTCATAAGAGACAAACACCACACTTTCCCTCACTGACTCAATACTCATGAAGGGGACGTTCCAACCAGCCGATCGACATTTCTGCAAATACGATGATTTGCTGAAGTGGGGTGTTCATTCCATGCGTTTCACGCCTGTGGTTTCCGATGTCACAATCAGTTCATACGTATCACGGATTGGCGGCGTATCAAATTCAGACTGTGGTCTAGGGGGTTATATGGGCTCTGACTGTGAGCGTCGGCAACTGTCTGCCACATTAACCGAGGCAATTGTCCGTTCGTTACCTGAGGCGCGTCTGAACAAAAGGCTATTGACAGGGATGCGTGAACATGAAGCGAGAAAAAAAAGAGCAGGATGAGTGTTCACACTTGCTGGATTTGTTTCCACCAGTGTGAATGTGGCCGTGCCCTTCAAAAAGGCATAACAGGACCAGCACATTACCGGGAACCGCACCCATAACAAGTGCGGAAATTCTGAATGTGGTGGAACTCCCAGTCTCAGGCTCGCGCCCCACCAACTGGGACCCCAGTCGCCACCCCATTTTCGTGTCGTAGAAAATCCTGGTCAGTGTACGGTGCGTGCCAGAGGGTTTTGTGATACACCTAGATGCGGTTTTTTGCCGTGGCAGTCACCTGCGCCATCTCCCGCCTCCGGTCTTCTGGACTCTGTTCTGACACCGGCTTCAATTGGGAAAGGAGGAGAAAGTGCAGTAGGTGCTGCGTAAGTCTGCCATCAGTAAAGACTAATCCACGCTCGAATCGCTGTCCTGCTCACATCCTGCTGTGAGGCATACGGTGGACATCTTCGGCCCCGACGATCGAGCAAATGATCGTGGAGGCGACATCCCTGCAACTCTTCAAGAAACGCTTGGATGATTATTTGTGTCCCCTGTTTTCCCTCGACAGTCTGAATCTGAGCTAAATACCCCGGTTCCCCACATAGTTTTTTCTCTGTGACAATGCTACTCAAATGAACCAAGTACTGTTTATATAGCAAATATTTTCGTTGTTACAGTACAGTTATTTCTAACGAGCTGACATGTAATCGATAGGGTTTTCAAAGGCTTTGCCTATCATCTTTATCAAATAAACTAAAAGTCTAACATTGCGGCGGATGACTGAGGTCTGACGGTCTAACGCCAAATTAAGTAGTCGCCCAGTACACCGGTCCTCAGGCTAAGACCGGATTCACCCTCCTCCTCCTCCTCCTCCTCCTCCTCTTTCTCCTCCTCTTTCTCCTCCTCTTTCTCCTCCTCCTCCTCCTCCTCCTCCTCACTGGCGAGGGACGATTAATATGACGACTGTCAGTGAGCTCTGTGAGAACTCTTGTCTCATTACCCTTCAATCCCGATGTTGTTTGTAGTTAAGCGCGTAGCGTTGGGTGAGTACGTAGCGCCTCGGTAATGTATAAGCCTTTGCCTTCTGGCACTTATGCAGTGCTGAATGGCTCCCAGATGACGCTAATTCATTCATCACCACGGCGGATCCGGAACCGGTCGCGCGTCGGGGGCTCTGACCAACTCTGTGTGTCCGCACAGAATACATGACTTTTACCGGTGTTTGGCCCCTTCTCCTCCAAGGCCGGACCTGACTGTGAGGATCGTGGCGCTGTGAGTACACTCACTACGTAGACGCCACAAACACTCAATTCTCCCCAGATATAGACTTCATTCTAGCATCTTTCCGTGAAACGTGGGCTGTGCGATACACCATAATTGTCGGCAGATGTACTAGCTAAAAGCCCCGTCACATGTTTCGCCGATATTCTACCACTGCACATTGCAAGGCGTTCGGCCCATCAGTGGATCCCCTGGCGTTCCCTGTGTGTTTCCTCCAGCTTTGAGGTGGCATAATTTTTATTTCTCCAGAAATTTATCGCTAACTTGGAGTAAATCCTTCTCTTTGAGACTTATAAGCTCAAACTGAGTTTTTATATAAATTTTTGGACCAGAGTCCATCAACTACTGCGGAATAACCGCGAGGTATTCATAAACTGCCAAAAGGCAGCCAGTAGCATATACAGAGATAGCACTTCATACCATACTTAACAGCACAAGTACTAGCCGAAAGTCTAGACACCTGTTTTACCGATATTCTGTCGCTACACAGCTGTGAGGGGTTCGGCTCATCAGTGAGTCCCCCGGCGTTCCCTGTGTGCTTTCTGAGAGGTACTCCAGTTCTGAAATTGCAGCTTTTTAATTTACACAGAAATTAGTGGCTAATTCGGAGTATATCGGTTTATTTGCGACTTATAGACTCGAGCCGAAATTTGGATCGAACTCCATCAGCCACCGCAGGATTACCGTGTAATACCCCATAAACTGCCAAAAGGCAGCCAGTAGTATACACATAGGTTGTACAATGTGCCATAATCTTTAGCACAGTCATGTGTTTCGTGAACCCATTAATCAGAATCCGAATGCTTAATAAAATTGTTTGCCAAGAAGTGCAGCTTTTGTCTTAGCCTCACTTGATGCGTATAACGCCTTTTCTCCCCAGATTATATTAATAACTTGTTAAGGTAAGAAAAAGATGATGTTTAGAAGTTGAAAATCGACGTTTCTTCGTGTCTGGGCGATATTATCTATTAATTAACAGCATAGACGACGCGCGCGTGATTGCGCAGTTTAAGTGCGACAGAAATATAAACAATAAAAAATTTACAGAACAAGTCAGGGTATTCAAAAAGGGTGACTTCGATTTAAAAAAATTTGCGAGGTTTGGTTCTGCAGCACCACCTGATTGATGCTATATGGTTAGCTTACTGGAACGAATTTTAGGTAATATACCTAACTCTGCCACTCGCTGGATTAGGAAGGGAAAGAGCGGGCAAGCAGAGTTCGAAGCACGCGCAGGGAAGCGAGTGAAGATGGCCTGTACACACCTCCCCGACACAGCCACTCGCTGGATTAAGAGGGGGGGGGGTGCAATCACAACTGGAGGGTCACGTGATAATTCGCAGCGCATGACCACTGCAGTGGGACCAACGGCGCTCCACACCGTCCGAACAATTTCATTGCCAAGTTTACTTGGCCACTCACTGGATTAGGATAATGAAGAGAGCGCAAGCGGGGCTCAAAGCACGCGCAGGGGTTGATAGCGATTGACTAAATAACGACTTCGCGGTATGAGCAAACCGCAACGGTTGTTTTGTAATACTGGTATTTTATCGGCTGTTTCGTGTCTCACACATGTTAAACCTAACAGCAAGGCAAAGATAAAGACTTTTCTGCAGGAAAATAAAGAAATCCATCTCCAAAAACTAGCCAAAACCCCAACACAAATAGGCAGGTTGTAAGTCTAAGTCGTATTGTAATCTTTCCATAGATAATCAGAAAACGAACACTATAGTAACAAATAATCGAAAAAAATAACTGACAGGGTGATTAATGTCTCCCTGGAAGCACCCAGATATGTGCATTAGATTTTTTCTTCGATTTTGTTGTTTTGGTGGAAACCCGCAACCAGGCAGAGTCTGTGATTTATGGACGGAAAAGCCCTGGCCCCACCCTAATTTAGCGCAAAAGCAAAAGGAAACGCTAAAAATAAAGAAAAAAATCTCCTAGAGAAAAATTGAAACACCAGGTTTCCAAACGAGCGTTGCGGGGCGTCCATACCGTGAATCCGTTTTCTACTCACTCCCGGGTTGATATCTGAAGCAACCGAGGCTGGCACATAAGCCCTCCTCGCTGGATTTAAGTAGTAAGGAAGATGTAAATAGGTGATATTCGTAAAGTCAGCGTATTCGCCTCTCTGAAAAATTTTTTTAGAAAGTTAACCACATAATATCACACACTCTCCCCGCGACATAGCCACCCGTCGGATTAGTGGAGTAAGGAGGGCGCAATCACAACTGGAAAGCCACAGCGGGAACCGCGTGTTAATTCACAGTGTATGGCCACCCTAGTGGAACCGAAAGAGTTCCATTCCGTCCTAACAATGTCATTAAATGTAAATGGGGATGGCGTACAGGCGCTCCTCCACCCATGGCACAGCTATTTGCCGGATTAAAATAGTAAGGAAGGAGCAAACACGTGATATTTGTAAAGTCAGCGTACTCACCTATACTAAGATTTTTTCGAAATCTAACCATATGGTATCAATCAAGTAGGGCTGCAGAATGAAACCACGCCAAAAATTTAAATTTGTAAAGGTATGCCCTATAAAACAACAACATCGTCAGCAGGTAATCGATTTTTTAGAGAATTAAAGCCGATCGCCAGGATAAATACCGGCGATCATTGGATACGAAAGTCCACCGAGAAAATAAAGCCAAAGGACTCCTGTAGTGCGTGGGTGATTTTCATATTAGTTTCGCCAGTAGGGCGGATGGACGGAGCAATTAACGGAATCTGCGAAAGGCATTGCGAAAATTCTCACACCATATGTTTTTTATTACCTCAATGAGGTCACGGAACAGACTGTACAACTCGACATATGCGAATTAGGGGCGTGGAAATGGGCGAAAAGTTTATCGGTCAAAGAAGGCCGGATTCGGTAAGGCAGTATGTGGTAGGCAGACCTAACTCTAGCACTTCCCCTAGCCTTCAACCTAACCCCAGTCCTAACCATAAATTTAATCTTCCTAAGCTTAGCCGGAAACGCAAACTTTATATAACATGCCTACCCGAATCAACTAAGCAAACATGTTACGGTAGTAAAAACTAGAGGCCTTTATATTCGATCGCCAGCCAATTGTTTTGCCTCTCTGATGTGTCGACTCATTCGCAGCGTTGTTTTAGTCGCTTGAAAAATGTCTTAGTTTAACTAACGCAATCGAATCCGTCGGAGTTCCAATCCGTTACAGAAAGAGTAAGAAATTGATGAAATAAGCAAGAACTTGAGTCTTTCGACCAGAAACAGCCGGTTGAAACGCTAGTCACACTAAAGCCCCGCCCCTTCAGTCGAGGGTTCGAATCCCACTGCGATCGTCAAGTTTTTCACAACCGGGTCACTTAAATTAATAAAATCTGTCAAAACACCGAGTAAATGTTCTAGTTTTTGCAGGCCCGTTCCGCCACACGTTGAAGGGTGTAAAACGAACAAGAGCAATCGTTACGCCCTCCCGTTCTTATTCAGGCTACCGTTGAGAAATTTACTCGTCAGGCAGATATACTGTATTCGCATTCACTTTAAAACGCAGCATTGGATATGCCCGCCACATCGAACTTATGCATTTCATCTATGGAGATTTACTGCTCAGAATACCGCGGATCAGCCTTCCTTAGGACTTTTGGAGGGTTGATGCTTGGCTGAGTTCTTTTAGTCATCACGCGCGTCTACTGTTGAGTTTTAACACTTTTCGATTAGTTTGCATGCAAATAAACCACATTCGGGAGACTAAACGAAGCTTCAAGTTAGACAGCAATGCTTATGCCTTACCCCGCTCTCCGACGTCAGAATTAATGGGAAACATACACAACTACCCAAATAAAATAAGTAGCAGCAATACATGCCTAAATTTTTGGAGACGGTTGAGTTTTAGTCTTACCAGATTCTGTGAAAGTTCAATCCGATCAGGTTTCACCAGAAAAATCCACCAGGTTACGACCTTTTTATTTATACTTATTTATTATCCTAACTGACTAATATGAACAATTTTTACGGAATGAGGTTTCATTTATAGAAGAATCCAAGAATGCCAAGAAAAAAACGATAGGTCTGATAAGGAAGTCAAGAACACAGATAAAATTTCAGTTGGGTCTTTTTACTGAAATGGAGCTATGGGCTTATGCAGGTTATTCGTTTATCACTATTTTGTGATAAGATCCATGAGGGAACAGTAGTAGCAATACTTTAGGGTAAGGTGATACCATACTAAGAGCACAGGTACTAGTCAAAAGCCCATACACACGTGTTTCGCCGATGTTTTGCCGCTGTATGGCGCAGCTGTGAGGGATTCGGCCCATCAGTGGGTCCCCCAGCATTCCCCTTGTGTTTTCTGGTAGATAATCCACTTTAAAAATTGTCGCTTTTTAATTTCCTCAGAAATTACCTACGAAAATGGAGTAGAAGAGTTTATTCGAGGTCTATAGGAACAGACCGAGAATTTTACACATGAATATTTGGGCCAAAGTCCATCAGCTATAGCAGTAGCAATGAAAACGCGATCCCCAGGTTACATAATTAAAAAGGATTGAAATACACCGGGGGGCATATTTGGCTTTTCGAAAATGCTGTAAACTTCAAAGGAATAGTATACACTTCTCGTTGGATGTCTCACATTCTATAGACATTAGTACTAACTCAGTTTAAAGCTTGAGTGCAAAAATACAGGTGCAATGGAGCGTGATCTTCAAAAACCTGAGAAACTTATCTCTGCATCCGTCCTTTTCAATGAAAAGTCAACTACAGCTCGTCAGCCCTGACAAAATCGTGTTATTGCGCTAAAAAGGCGCATGATAGCGTCGTTTTAGTCATCGCAGCCCCAAAAGGTGAAACGTACCATTCCAGTAATAACAACGTCGCCTTCACCTCGTTCGTTCGCAGCGGTACGCGGGAAACCCCGTGAGAAGGTAAAAAAGGAAGATGCTTCCCTTATTTAGTTCTCAAATTGCACACAAATAACAACTCTACTACCAGTGAGCTAGTAGCACGCTGGTGTTGAATTGAAACAATCGGTTTTGGAGATTAGGACGGCGGCCACAGCCCTGAGGCTGTCGCGATGGTGCTTCAGTGTATTGATTGCATCGGCTGGTTGAAAATGACCGTCGCCTATGCCTCACCAATGCAGTTTAATCTGAAACGGTTTCAAGCTTTAAAAGTCGACAGTTAATTTGCGAACTCCATAAGAAACGCAGTGGTTCATAGGGGAACGGTTATTGATGTGGCTATGCGAACAAACCCACAGTTGTAGCTGAGTAAAAAAACATTAACGTGCCTCTAGACAGAACCTACCTTTTCAAGGATGAAGTCGAAGTTCGAAAATAAATAATTGTCTTTCCTGATTCGGCCAACCGAGCAAACTTATTTTAACAATACGAAGTTCAGGCGTTCGAAATGTAACATGATAACTTTGGAAATAGTTTACATGATAACCCATGGCTTAACTAGCTAGAACATGTGCTGTCAAGTATGGTGTAGCATGTAACCTATGTATATGCTATGCGGTTATTCTGCTCTGTCTGAAGGATTTAGACCCAAGTGTTCATAGCAACTTTCGGTCTGAGTCCAGAAGGTTCAATTCAGACCAACTTATTCTTACTTGGCAATCAATTCCTGAGGAAATTAAAAATCCGAAATTCGGAAATGGTCTAAAATAAAATGTGGGTCATAAAGCGTTTGGCAGGATGGTAGTTGGTAGCCCTGCCCACTGATTCTACAATTGTACCTACTGGCTCGATTTCGGTATCTGTGATAACGTTCTCATTATGTCTGGGGGGTGCACGCACAGAGGCCCTGTCAGGATGACATTCTTCTTCACTTTAACCGCCCCGAGAACGAGGAGCTGCACGAATGTCTATATAGACTCATTGTATTGCACGAAAATCTTTAGTAAAAAGCGAAAAATTTATCCTAAACGGATTATGATTCATCATGCTTCCCATTATGCTTCTAATTGCATGTGCGCAAAGTATTACCTGCATCAGATTAATTGCATAGGTACTATCCTAGGCGGATTGGCGCGGGTCTCTGTTTCGTCAGTTTGCCTGCATCCTTGGGTCTTTTTACTCCAGACCTCCAGTAGAGTCCGGTGCGATCGTGTACGAAAGGACAACCGACTCTCAGTTAGGATGTCTATCGATACTCCATCCACTGCATCAGTCATATTGATAGAGTGTTGCCCTCCACCCCCCGCCTTTACGAACAGCCCGATTGTATTTGGTCGCAGGGGTTTGGCTGAAAACTGTGACGCCTTGTAAACACCGCCATGGCCAGTTAGCGATCCTTTCCTGCACTGCCAGTTTAAGGCACTACGGCACCCCCCCCTGGCGCTTCGACATTGCTGGGTTTGAACTGGGCGCACTTTACCTAACACATCGCGCACTTACTACCTCTTGGGTTCAGACTGCAACAGCAAGGCGTCTCATACGTCAGTCAGACCCGAAGTGTTCACCTTACTCGCATTTTTCACCATATTTAAATTAGGTTTCCACTTTATCAGGATCGTCAATTCCAGGCATTCCCTACAAGCGCCACTTACGCCTCCCCTCATTTGCCCCACCCGTACAGCCCCTATTACCACCGGTCCCGTAAGTCAGGTAGCTGGGAGTTTTCGGTACCGGGAGGGCTACCAACTACCATCTAACCAAGAGTTTACACCGGCGCCATGCAGTACAAAACTCTTAGGCTAAAATATTTGATTTGGGCGGATGGACTGTCTCTCCGGCCAATGGAACTGACACCGCGCATTTATTTCTGATTGGCGGAGATGAACATTCCTGCCTTTGGCCCAACATAACTGTAAGCGGGAACGCAGCAAACTTTGCCATCACAGCAGGGATATAAATATACATTTTTTGTCACTGCACACGCAAATGAGAGAACTCAGCAGAAACACTTTCGAAATTTACGCTTTCAGAGGCTGCATCCTCGTAGTCCTGAATGACAGACGCCATGGTCTCTCTGGCCTCCAGGAAGACATTTGGTTCCAGTCCTTCTAAAAGAAACCAATGAAGAAAGGCTCGCTTAGCAAACATGACATCGAAAGGGGCAGTAATGGCTGTGAGGAGACTGTGGATGGCGCAGCTATTTCTCAGCAGACACACATCGTGTCGTTTCTGGGGTCGCTGAGGGCCGTTTCCGCGCACGAGGCCAATCTTGAACTGACAGGGACTCCAGTCTACAAATCGTAAGTCCTGAGTCGCCTGGACCCGGACACCCAGGTCGTTCACGTCACTGGCCTGAAGGTCACCGCGGTAGGTAAGGCAGCATGATAGTAGGGGCGCTGTCTCCAATGCACACCGGACCACCTGATTGGTTGGTCGGAAGCACTCGAGTGTCCCCTCCCAGGGTTCTGTCGGCGATTTGACGGACAGGGGTGCCAACCCACCGACAATGAAGTGGAGTCGAGGAAAGGGGACCAGATTTGCTCGAAGTTCGTCTGTAGTTCTGTTCAAGGAGCTTTCCTGACGCATCGTCGAGGTTATCAGATCAAGCAGTCGGGCGATAATAAGGTTCATCGCAGTGTTGGTGGGCCAATCAGCGCTGCATGTTTTCCTTCAGAAAAGGAAGATTAGTTGAATACACAACAATTCATTTATTAAAGCAGGAATTAATAAAAAAATGCTATTTTTCTCAAGATCTCATCAGTCTGCCTTCAGTAAGTTTCTCAAAGTTGTTCTTAACTGTTATTCTAGCTTCTCAGCGTTGTGCCAATTTTCTTTCTGTTCTTTAGAAGTGTTATTTACTAATTTTAGCGGGATCCAAAGTACCTAGATTTTCCCATAGATTTGAAACCATCTATGTTCTAACTGCGGAGATCTGCACGAAAAACAATTCTATGAACAGTTGAGATGAACTTTTTAGACTTTGGTCATTTAATCATGCAGCGGTTAGGATATAAGGCCTACAGCTGCTGTCTGAAATTCCTTGGGTTCAAAATTGCATAGCTTGTCTGGGAAGGGACATCCTAAAATTTTTGAAATTATAACTTCTTCCAAACTCATTTGAGTGGTGCTGCATTAACTCCTATAACAATCGGCTGGCATCGACGCCAGAAATGTGGGTCCTTCACTATCACTTTGGTTCCAAACGCGAGCGTCCCTTCTTTCAATCTCATGTTAATAGTAAACGGAAATTTTTGCTACTGAAATTGATACACACCCCTTTTTATTAGTATTACGCAACTACTCGCTGAGCTCACACATCTCGCTGAACTAATCTGAAACTGTTCCACAGAGTACTGGTCTCTCCAATTAATGGTGGAAATTTTCCCAAGGTCATCTTCTCCAGAATTAATTCTGCAATCGGCAGGCGTCGTCTATTGGCTACGATTAAGACCGACCTTGAACCCAAACGAGACACTCGCCAACGACCAACTGAAGGACTCTGAAAGGAGGCCGTTTGTACCGTGCAACATGGCTTACATACATTTGTGAGCGACTTTTTCGGGCCCTGCATGACCTCGTGGGGTCGTTACTCATGCTTAAAACTGAATTCTGTCCTCCCAAACCACTACGTAGCACTCAGCACGCTGACAGTCTCAGCAACGCCCCGTAGCCACCTTACGTCAGAAGATAATGGAATGCTGCTCAAAAAGTATATCAGTCTCTTTTAAATCCTGCTAAAACCGTAACGGGCCTGAAAGTGGCCTTGGCTTAGCCTCTTATCCACTATTTCATACTGACCCAACTGTGAAAAGCACGGCGCCTCGTTGGGATTCGGACCCGCGAAAGCAAGGGAAAGGCTTTAGTACAGCCAACGCTCTAACCATCTGAGCTACGAGGTCCCATCGGAAGACGTGATTTTAACCACATTTGGGCCCATTTACCCGCCCAGCCTATTTCAACGTCTGGAATCCACCAAATCTGATACAGTAAGTTGACCGCCCAAGCAGGGTTTCCTAAATAATCCACCCAGAATCCACAAGATGACTACCAGGCTCACGTAATTCACGGATGTTTTTACTCGTGACTATGCGATCACGATCCACTGAGCGAAATGTGTCGCCCGTACTCACTAATTAATCAATTCATGTGGATGAACACCGGCTTCACACGGACATTTTAACGTTCTTGGTTACAGGGTGAGTTTCGGCTACAAGAAAACGCGAACTAGAGTCTGAATCTCACTTTCTCCCTGCTTGAGTAAATGGGCATGGTTAGCTGACGGGGGCACATAGCTCAAATGTCGCTAACGTTTCTAGATAGTGTACGCTGTCGGATAAAACCGTCCTGCCTCTCGAAGGCAGACAGTAACACAGGATTGTGACCGATCGCCACATCCCAGAGACCTTAGAGCCGGTGTAATTAATGCCAAGGTTGCTGAACTGTGTTCGGACTCGTAATGGACAATCTTTGACGTTCATTCAAACTGAAACTCAGTTTTCATATGATTTTTGGGAGTAAAAAAAAGGACCAAGGTAATCCTTTCACACTGTCAACGAGCAAACTGGCACTAAGAAACAGGGCTGAGTAGTTAAAAAAACGGAATTTCTCGAAATTATAGTGTTTTGTTCTTTATGTCATAAGTACTGGGAAGATTTGCGATAGAAGAGGCCGAGGGCCCTTCGGCCACACATGTCATCAAAAGGGAGCTTGTTGTAAATTAAGCATACATGTTAACGTTACCAGAACTCATCAGGGATAACACCAAAAACATACTGACATGGACAGGTCAACAGCATCGGAAATCTTTCAAGTGTGCTCCCGCTTAATTGGTCAAGCAGTTTATCGTTCAGAGCAAATGCACACTGCCGGCTTTTTTGCCGCTTTCAGTCAGTCGTCTCCCAAAGGCAGGCAGGAAGGAGTTTACAGCCTACACACTCTACCGTTGCAGTAATTGTGGAACGGTCTTACGCCCAGGAGGTCGAGATCGAGGATGTTGAAAGGCGCCTGTGAGTGCTATTTACTGATCTTGTCTGATTGCCGAGTGGAATGGGTATTTTGCCATGTAGTTCCAAAGCAGAGCTATCCCGGGCAACCGCATGGCTACGTGCAAGTGGCGCCTACGAAGTATTAGCATGAAGGCGAAGGAACGCTATGGAGGTTTGGAATAAAATGCCACGACAAAACGGAACACCCCTATATATTTTTTAATCAGAACCTGAAATAATTACTTCAACCATCAACGTTTGGGCCGCAAGACCCCGGGAGTGTGAGGGGGACGCAGATAGTCATTTCAGGCTCCAATAGGTCATGGCTGATATACCTGAATACAAAGCTCGAGACGGAGGGAGGCTTGGAGAAGAGGCACCAAACGCTTGCTTACGCCACCCAGACATGCTAAAGGTGGTTCTAGCCTGCCAAGGCAATTCAAAATCTCCGCAAGTCTCCTGCAAAATCTGCATAATAAAACTTCAGTATATGGTCTTCATCGATTAGCCTCCTATCGTCTGTGTTACTCAGAAGTCCTATTGTACGTGGGACGACAGACTCTCCGCTGACTCAGCCCTTCTCCCCAATCTCGTCTTTGCTGGCTGAAGGCCCTAGTGCGATAGTTCGGTCGTCACGAACGATTACGTCCGCTGCATGTCCCATGGCATTGGCGCAGGACGGTGATTTGCAAGTGAATGGATTTGTAGCGGGGTAGACTTGCACAGTATCTACCGCATCCCCTCCTTCCTCACTTGCCTTGCCCTGATGGCGAACCAGAGTCAGGACGACCGGAGGTTGTCACTAGCACAGTGACCCGAAAGGTTAAAGCACCCGTCTACGCGAGCCACGCACGTGCCGGGCGTCTCGGGTCGCCCTTAGGGGACAACTCCATAAATGCCACAGGAAGAACGAGTCAGTCCTGGGAAGGACCGAGTTTCCCCGTTGGTTGACAGCCCGCGAAGGCGGAACTCTTGGCGCTTCAAATTGACTATAGAGAGGAAGGTGCGGATGTGCCGTCAGGATGGATCCGCCATTGTTAGCATCGCCTATCTCTTTCGCCATCCCTTGCATAAGTCGATTGTCCAAGCCTGTCAGTCACCTGATGCTGGAATTAGGCGGACGGGCTGATACGGAGAGAAGGCCTACGCCTAGAGCATGCCAAACGCCTGCACGACAGCAATTGTTGGCTCGCCCAGACTGAAAAACGTGTGCCATTCTGACCACTGTTTTGCTCCAGACTATCTACAGCCCAGTTCATTGCTGAAGAGGGAGGGAGGAGGACGAGGTACGTCATAGCCATCATGATTATGTCTGGTGTCCTTGTCCATGGCCTCACTACCTCAAGGTCATTCACGTCTTGCAGTGAGCCTTTCCAGACACGCTGACCTGGGGCCACTCGACAGACTTCAGCTAGGATACACCTGCGTCCACACAGTCGCAGCTGTCCATGCGGCCTCTTGAACGAGCCTCCCCCCTGCAATCACAGCATAAACCACTTAAACATCACCCCTAGGCGAATGCAACTCACCAATTGGACACCCCTTCAGATTGCCCCAAACATCTACCAAAGCAGCTGCCAGCACTGTCCAGAGGACTCTCAGTCATGACTGGACGCAGTCAACACGCATTTCTGGCTCTGAAAGCCGCCACTGCTACCTGAGAGGAATACTCACGTTTCTGTTTTTTTTTCCACAACTTGTAACGCACAGACTAAACGCACACTCCGCTTAGTCGCTACAGTACTTCTAGGCCAGATGTCTGGCTTTCGGTGGGGAATACGACTCACGAAACCATATCCCGAAGAGCCAGATTGTCGAGGATGAAGGAGCAGGAGGTGTTATCAATTATGGCATCAGTCATCAGGATGCCGTTGTAGGGCTCCACGAGAAGCGGTGACGTCCGCAGCGCAGGATACACCGGGAAGTCTAGCAGGCTGAGTTTGCCGTAATCGAAGTTGAGGTGTTGGACCACACTGGCTGTCAGACCTGATCCAGCCCCGCCGCCAAACGAATGCGAAATTAGGAATCCCTCGAGGGATGAGCAGGGTTCAGCCAACTTTCGAATCCCCTCAGAGAGGCGTTCCTTTAGCTGGGGAGAGAGGGTGAGGTAACTGCGTGCGTAGTTGCCGCCGCTACCTCCGCGTCCGCAAATCAGCTGCGATGCTGGAAATTTAACTCGGTTGGCAGTGGATGCAACTGTGTCTAGATTTGCAAAAAATGTACAGAGAGATCGGATCAGGGAGTGTTCCCAGGTGTTTCGGTTGTTTGACTGAAGTGTCAGTGAGTTACAACAAAACGGTATGGAGACGTGTAAGCTCCGCGTTTACCATGGCCATTATCTTGACACGGCTCTTTTTAACCGCCCACTGCCTCTTATTAGCCTCCTCCTATATTCTTCATTCACTTGCATGATAAGGCGAACTTCAGTTGACTGCCCCTATCAATCGCGTGTTTTAAGTGTACTCCATTCCAACATAAAAATACACTGGCATAGTGATTAGTGATCGAAAACAAACGTATGCTAGCCAGCTAGTCTTTGGAATCCTTTCATGGAAATTTTCATAACTCCAAAACATTTACGGGGTTCTTTAACTATTGACTCCTTCATGAATTTGGCAAGAAGTGCTGAGGCTTTGGAAATGTTCGTCACTTTGCTATCCATGACCTGGCAGGAAGAGTACACCTCGTTTGTGGTTTTTTGACAAAACAAATTGCTGAGGTCGTCTTAGTCGCAATGCTTTTTCCGGCAAAATTTTCAATATTTTTTTCAAGTTATGACTTTGCAATCTGACGTCCAGTGCTCGCATGTGGAAAGCAAGTTTTATTCCACCGAAGGTTTTCTGTGACACAGTTCACTCGCTGACAGTGGTGATCTGCAGTAGCAATGCAGCGACTATGATGAAACCCCCATTTAAATAACGCTCGACCAAAACTGCAAGACCTACCCCAGACCTGCCACGATGTCATTTCCGAGTATGAGTAGGGGTGAAGACTGATCGATCACCGGAACCATTCTTCAGAGTCTTCAAACTCGTTCAGAAGTTCATCGTCAGAGGTGACAGTAACAACAGGAGGAGCGTCACTTAGGGGGGTATTAGCCAATTAACGACCAGTGCCGCAGGTCTGAAGGTGGGTGCGCAGAGCCCTGTACGCCGTCGCCAGGTAAATGCATCGATTGACTGAGCATGCAGTGGGTAGCCATCGTGACTGGTCCGGTGTCTTTTTCCAAGACCTCGCTGTCTCAAGGTAATTCACCCCTTACAGCGAGCCGTTCCAGACCAGCTGACCTGAAGCCACTCGACCGACTTCAGCTCAGACACAATTACGTCCACACAGCGTCGCGGCTACGCATGCGCCACTTGAACGCGCCACCCCCTGCAACCAGCATAACAAGCCACTGGGACACCACCCCTCGGCAAATGCAACACACGCTGACTGGACACCATTTGAGCTTGGCCCACGAGCCTGCAAAAGCGTCTGCCACCACTATCTCAATGACTCTCAGGCCTGACTGAGCGCAGTCAACACCAGCTCTGGCTTCGCCAGTGGCCACTGCCGCCTGAGAGAACAACTCCGGGTTCTGTGCACAATAAACCCCTCAAACTGGTGGTATCCACCTTCTCCTTCCAATCTGGGATCTGACCTGACGATTGTTACACACCGCGACTGACACACTCCGTGAACGGACGCTTATTTCTATCGCAAGCAAACAGCCAACTTACGGCAACCTGCCCTGTGTATAGAATAAACTAGTCCTCACAGCTCCCTGACTTCTGACATAAGACGAAACGAACTTATTGTGCGTGGTTTAAGTCGATCTCACATCCTTGACCGCCACAAGCTCTCGCTCGAGGTCCGGGTTTTAATCAACTCCCGGCTTGTCTTGGTTTCGACGTGAAATCGGGACCAGTGTCGAAGGTGTGGGCAGCAACTTGTAATAGTTCGTCATCCCGTCGCATAGCCCGCCTATGTTCGTCTACGCGCGATCCGAGACTGTGTTAATTTTGAAGTTCAAGCAGGGTTTGCGACGTATTACACCAGACTGCCCAATGGGGTTTAATCGTTCCCTAGTTTTCATGATCCGGCTGCGCATGGTGTGTGATTCAAACACTAAATCAAAGTAAGGCCATTTTGCTGCCTTTCACATCGAAGAACCGTCATTGACGAAGCAAGGAATCCCTCGACGCCCTAGATGACATCTTAAACCCTTTCGGTCACTCCAAGGTGGACGAGCCGCGAAAAACCACGAGAGCCCTTGTTATAACGGAGGTTATTCCGAGTGAAGTCATTCTGCGGAAACTGAATTATTTTAACCAGAAACTGAGTGTTCTTTTTGATATTTTGTTGAATCTCGGGAGGCCTCTGATGGACATGACTCCTGAAGGGCATTCAGTACGAGTGCAGCTACGTAACCAACTCTTTTGACGGTGAAAACGGATCAGAAGACGAAGATGTGATCACTGGAATAAGAATTTTTTGGCCTGACATTTCGGATTCTCACCCGAACACATCATCAGAGACAGTCGCAGATAAGGGTAATGGTGGCGCAAGGAGTGCAGTATTTATAGCACGTGGCTTCCGTGGGACCATATGCGTACTGTAATTAACGGCTCTCGCAATCATCGTCAGGTGTTGTATCTGATGCGACGGTGGCTTGTCAGTCCGCGTCCGAGACGTTAATTGCGCGATTTCGTCATCTGTGTTGAATGCTGGCGTGACGGTTGCTCGGCAAATTGACTCACTGTCACCTGGATTATTGCTCGCACACGCCCTCCCCACGTGACTGATTCTCCTGCCCAGGGAAAATCTCAGCACGGAGTATGGTACCGGGAGGTCATTGTGCTTGTTGATGGATTGCGGGCCTGAGAACCATGACTCCAGCAGCTCGCGGCTCACGCGGTTGTCACCCCTTGTGAGGATTTCGGCCTCTTGAAATTTGAAAAGATGGCCGGGTCCCGTCGAGTGTGCCGCCACCTGAGAGCTAGCGTCTTCCCGCCTCAGAAAACAGAACCTTGCATGTATGATGTAGACGGAGAGAAGATGGACAAAGCAATATCCCTTCGTGTACGTCATGTGTTTCTTCTTCAATTCGGATAGTTTAGCCGCATCTTCCTAAATTATGTCTTACAAAACTCCTTCCCGAATTAAAGATTCCTCTAACAAATTAAGTTTGACAGGAAGACAAAACACGGACCTGGAAATAGTGATGGGTCCAGTTGTCCTTAAAAACCAAAAATCGGTTAAATCTGGAAAACTCTTTCTGAGTGTACAGCAGTATGGTTTAGGAGACCGAATAGACCAGGTTAGGTCATTGAGAGATCACCTGGAAGTCAAGTGACAGTGGAAATGCCCGATCAACTCTGATCGCATGGCAGAACGAGAGCATTGCGTTTTGGTTCTAGAGCACCCGCGAACGGTCGCAATGTGATGAGCAATCAGAAAGGTGTCTGACAAAGAGAAGGGAGACTGGGAGGATCCTTCCTCTCTTGCTTGCAGTCGTCAGCAAGTCCAGGACTGCGAGGATTCAAGACTGGTGTTTCGTGGCTAAAGAAGGCGCAAACAATCAATCCTGCGTTCAGAATAGATCTGTGACCACAGCCTGTAGAGTGCAAGCCCGTAGCTCACCCAGAAAAGTTTTACTCTTACTAAGTTTCAGATCAAATCCCAATTCTTCAGATGGCTTGGGATTGAGGTATGTATGCCGGAGGTCGGCAAGCAAGTTAGAAATAGCCATTCCAGTCGGCCTTTTTTCAATCTCCCCTTTTTGTTGGCATTGTGGATCGCATTTCGTCGTACGAATGCTTTTGGGGACTCCTAATTGGAAGGAAATGACAAACCTGAACGAGCATATTCTTTTCTGAAACCTGATTGGCGTATCGCCACACCCGCGTACCTCTGAATATTCCGGACGCGAGATTTGACAGATATGAACCCATAGCCTTGAAGGTAGAGCGCTTGAAACAGGTGTTCCACCCGGGTTTAACCCCTAGGTTCTCCAAGTCCATAGTTAATGTATACCTAGTTGAGGACGACAAATACATTCCGAAACTGCAAATTCAGTCTCCAAGGTATTTTTCAGAGCCATATCTCGGCTGACCAAAATATTCTTAACAGTACATTTTCTGTGTTAGTGCATTGCACTAAACGTCCAGCGTGTCCCCAGTCTAGCTACTTTTTGTTCATTGGAATCGAAGTCACAATTACAACTTTGTATTGTGGAAAAGTTCGGCCGAAATTCAGATTGCGATACTACTGTTAAGATGTGGTATAAGCGAGCAACCTCTGCTTATCACTGTGCCTAAATAGTTTAACTTGGAGAGTGTATATTTTCGTAGCTCCTGCATGTTTCAGAGAAGTCTAGATTTGAAATCAAAGCCGGCAGGACGGCGCGGTTTGCTGTCTCTAACTTACGGTGCGTTACCTATCTCATGAAATGTTGGCTGAAATTCTGAAATGCGTTCTCGATTAGGAAGGATTACTTGGTCGCGGTTCTAATACTGCTTACCTTGTGGCATACTCTTATAACATTTCAGACTCGGCAGGATGTTGGCTTTAAAATGCCCTTCTTTTCAATCTCCTGTAGAAAGCGTGCTCGAAGCGTGATTTTCGATGGTCTTGGAAATTAAAATATATTTTATAGAAACCACAAACAAAAATACCCTTTCTTTTAGTCAATCAATAGAGAATCACGTCTTCTTTATATGATATACTTAAGGAAGGAGTATAATTAGGTTTTAAAGAAGTTTCTAATGATGAGACTTTTTAAGACCGCGAAATGTCCATTCACATAGCATCGTACCTGCCCGTTTCCCACCGCTTCTCATGAAATGTACAACATGGTCCGCATCCATTGCAAAATTTTATGGACTCGGTATGATATCTTTTTAATAGCATAAAAAATATGGGATTTTATTTACGCGGAACGCATGCACCTTGTAGAGTGTAATCACTAAGCGCTAATGCAACGAATGATCGGGCTCCAAATTTTTCGGAAATTAGAAAACTTTTTTAAAACCTAATTATACTCCTTCCTTAAGTATATCATATAAAGAAGACGTGATTCTCTATTGATTGACTAAAGGAAAGTGTATTTTTGTTTGTGGTTTCTATAAAATATATTTTAATTTCCAAGACCATCGAAAATCAACGGGAAAAATGCATGCCACTTAAGTAGCCACTTTTTACCGAGCACGCTTTCTACAGGAGATTGAAAAGAAGTCTATTTTAAAGCCGACATCCTGCCGAGTCTGAAACGTTATAAGAGTATGCCACAAGGTAAGCAGTATTAGAACCGCGACCAAGTAATCCTTCCTAATCGAGAACGCATTTCAGAATTTCAGCCAACATTTCATGAGATAGGTCACGCACTGTAGAACCAATACAAGCACACCAAGCAGGTAGGACGCACCTATCGTCTGTGGACAGAGATCCGCAAAGAGGGCCCTGGGAACGTACGTGCCGGTGGATGTCTCGTTGAAAAGCCGTTCGCAGACGGGCATCCCACCGTCAAGCCGTTCTCCCGCTTCATTCAAGCCATCCTCCTTGGAAAGAGTATCCCAGAATTGTGATCCGACGCGGACACCGGCCCCTCCAATGTGCAGAAAGATACTCTCCTGTAAAGAAAAGTTATGAAATTTGAAGCAGGAATAGGAGAAGAGTATAAATACCAGAAACACAGAGCGCTATGATGCTCACTAAGTAGCGATGTCGGAAATTTACGAAATTACGTCCGACTGGAAGGTGTCTCGGTGTGTAATTGTTCCAAAAATAGCTGTGCTGTTGCGAGCGACCAAAAAGAGGCCATGTACAGGATGGTCGATAAGTCAGCTAACAATAAAAAATAACTGGTGTTTTTGGCAGACTTGAACACCCCCTACCATTGTATATTCTCGGTCAAAAACCGACAGGGCAACAGGCTCGTGGCCCAGTGGTTAGAGGCGTGGGCATCTAACTAACAGGTCGCGAGTTCGAGCCTCGGGTGTTCCACACATCGCGGTTAGGTATGACTGGCTGACGACGCCTAATAAGCCATAAATGGCCATTCCAGTCTCCCTTGTTTTTGTAGGTAATGCTATTTTGAACAGTTTGCTTGACCCAGTTGTGGAAAACCAGGCGGCCTCGGTGGGATTCGAACTCACGACAGCAAGGACATGACCTCGTAGCCGTCTGGTCAAAGGGTTCGAATCCCACGGAAGTCGCAGTTTTTCAGAATTAGGCCAAATTTATCAAAAATAAAATAGGCTTTTAATTTGTTGTCCACTTTTTCTAACTTCAGCGATAATAGCCATGTAAACATGTAAGAAATCAAGTCCAGCCAATGTACGCTTTCGATCACTCATCATCGGGCCTTTACAGTAATATAAAGGAGGGCAGATTAGTAAAAGTTAGACAGTCAATAGAAGTAAGCATAGGGGAGCGGGGTTAGGGCGTTCAGAGGTCAGTTGTCAGAGTGTAGTGCGGTCAGGGGAGGGGGAGGGGGAAGGCGTCTGGTCATCAGCTATGCCTCTTATTCGTCGCTGTAACGCGAAGTGGCAGGAGGTGTGGACAACGATCGTGGCTTCGTCCAACTTTACAGGAAACTGATGTCACTTAAATGATCCCCACTTTCTACTTCAAAAACTCGGGTTCTATTTACGACCTGTCCGGTTCTGGTTTATTAGCATGCCCCTGATCCATCATACGGCCTCAAGGAAAATATTCGGGTGCCACAAACTCGGACGAACGTAGAGACCAACTGAAATCTGAATCGTCCTCTTCGAAAATCTGCCTTAGCGGCCACTCTGTGGCGTTGGCCGTAGGGACAAGTCGTGGCGCCGCCAAGTCTCAGGCCTACTTCCCCCTCCCCAGTGATGCAAGGAGACATTTTCTGGTAGTGCTCGATACCGGTAGACAGCGTCCATGACTGTATTGTCATCTCCTTCCTGAAAAAAGGGAATGTCGCATTTCCGTTTCGGATGTTGCACTATATCAAACCGTGACCGTGAGAGAGTGCACTTCGCATTGATGGATGCCTTTCGGATCCTGGGCGCGTCGAAACCTAGTGCAATCGATCCCCGGTATTCGCGGGGGTTAGGGGCCACCGCAACTCGCGAATGGCTTAAAATCTGCAAATACTTGAGGCTTCTTAAAAAATACATCTAAATGCCTATTTTAATGTTAAAACAACAAATATACTTTAAACTGTAGAGCAGCGGTGGTATGCATTTCGAGACGATATAGTGGAAGAGAAAGAGGTTCTTCGGGAAAGATCAAGTTTAACTCGTAAATGTTCGAGTTGGTAACATCAGCCCCTCGTCAGACGAAATGAGAATAAAATAGAAAGCGGGATAGTCATCAACTCGAAGATTCGCGAGTACAACTTGATCTTTTCCGAAGAACCTCTTCCTTTTTCATGCTTTTAACTATCATTCTAGGGCACTTTGCTACTACTTCGAAGTCATCTTACAACATTACGCTTAAAATATACGACCAACAGCTACGCGTGGACGCACCTACAGCTCATATTGACCCAACTGGGAAAAACTCGACGCCTCGGTGGGATTCAAACCCACCACAGCAAGGGAAAGGCTTTAGTACAGCCAATGCTCTAGCCACCAGAGCTATGAGGCCCAAACAGAACCCGTGAGTTCAATCACATTTGGGTGAATTTACCTGCCCAGCCTACTGCAACGTCTGGAATCCACCAAATCTGGTGCAGTAAGCTGACTGGCCGAGCAGGATTTCCCGAGTAATCCACCTGGAACCCACCGGATGACTACCAGGCTCAGGTAACTAATCAATTTACTCCTGTATTTGAACACACACATTTACTTTTTTACAGTATTTAGCCCTAACCGTCCTCATATAACGCACATCATATACATAGGAGTAACAGTTGGACATTCAAAAGTACAGGACACAGTTAAAATAAATTAAAACAATTAACGGATATTTAAGATATATCGTACGAAAGAAAGAAATCTGCGAATAAATGAAGCCCTGAAGACTGAACCGCGAATAGGAGGGATCAACTTTATCATGTTTATCCAAAAAACCGTTCAGGTGAAAGGGATTTCATCACCAATGGGATAAAACTAGCTCACTTACACCCTCTGTGACAGCATCGCGAAGGGATCATAGTCAAAATGAAATTCGCCGCATTCTCTGCATTGCTCCGCGGTGAGTTAGTCCGAAAAACATTTTCAAGAAGCTATTTGAAAAAAAATTACGGATGAGGACGTAGTAGATTTTGAAATGCCAAAGCAATTTGTGGGCCAGTCTTTATTAGGACCAGGGGGTGTGGAGTGGAGCGCCAAGGTGCGGGTTCGGCCGTGCCATCCACCTGCGCCCTTCGCGCCTCCGATCTTCTTGAGTCTGTTTTGGCCCCAGGTCCAAGTGGGGAGGAGAAGAGAGTGCGGTAGATGCGGCACAAGTTAACTCTCACTACAAACTAATTCAGGCCCAAGTCGCCGTGCCTGCTTCACCTTGCTACGGAGCACACAGTGGACATCATCGGATGCGAGGGGCGAACTATCACCTTAAAACCCAGAAGACCGTTTTCTGAG